>VZZY01016453.1:231082-472810 GCA_013400335.1 Eurystomus gularis
CCCCGAGAACCGGGTGTTCTCTTCGCTTTTGGGTCGCAGGGAGCGGGGGGAGAGAGCGCTGTGGGAAAGCGTGTGCGTGTGAAGTGCTGCTCCCGCGGCGGGTCTGCGTGAGGCTGTTTTTATTGCTGCGAAGATCAGTTTATCTGGTTTGTTCGCTCATCAGATTTAATATTTCTAGTTGGGTGCTTGTTTTTAGTCTCCCCCTTCCTTCCCTTCTCTCCCTATCCCCTCTCGAAAAGAAGCTTACGCTGTTTTGTTAAGTTGACTCCTGGTTAAGTCCATTTTCTTTCTCCCACTTCCCTTCAATGTGTGCTTGGACCCTAATCTTAAAGGTCTCTTCCAACCTAAATGATTCTATGATTCTACAGACCAGCGATAACCAAATGCTGATAAGAAATACATATTTCTAATGCAGCGAGTTCCTCTTTGGTTTAGATGGGTTGTTGGCTGGGGGGTAAAGAGAAAAGGAATTCTTGAAGGAAATGAAGGGAGCTGCTTTGAGCTGGCAGTTTCTTGCTTACCTGCCAGTCATTACATCCAAACCAGCTCTGTTTGCCTTGCCCTTCACCTGGTCTGACAGGTAGGCAGTAATGAAGGAAGAGGTTCTGTATGTGGGACAGAAACTTGTAGGAAAACCGGAGTTTTTAATTTTAAAAAACCGTGGAAGAACTTGCTTCCTAAAAATAAGTTTTCCTGGAAGTGAATTTTGACCCTGTCAGATGTTTCTGTGTGCAGTGTTTGCTAAGAGGACTGTGTTGCTAGTCCTGTCACCGTGGTTGAACGTTAATATCTATTTCTGAAGCTGAGGCGTCTCTGGAGGCCAGGCACTACGTCTGGCATCACCTGACAGTGTTGTGTAACAGTGCAGCCACTGTTTATACCGCCAAATAATTGTGGTTTGCTTGCTAAACTTGTTACTCCTATTAACACAAAAACCGACTTATTTCAGGAATAACAGGAAATTATTCTTTGGCACTCTGAGCTGCAGCATTAGCTGGTGGGAGTCCCTTGCATTTAAGCGTAAATCCTTCTACAACTTTCACGTTAACATGAGTTTAAGGATAATCTGAAGTGTAAGGATACACGCGGTGTAGGTCTATGGGGAAGATATCCTTGTTTGGATTTCAAACTATCTATTACTCTGCAATACTTTCGTTTATTTGGTGAGCGTAGCAGTAAGGTCTCCCTGCCTCACTCATGACAGGCCAACTAGCTATAACTATAAAACCATCTTTCTGCTGCTTTTCGTCATGTTTATCTCCATATATGCATTTAGCTGGCTTGGCTCCTGAGGGGTGATAAGAATTCCCTAAACTTGTCCTGTAGAAGAACTGAACAAGTTGATGTTGATACGGTCATTCGGGCTGGTAGTTCCTTCAACAACAGCAAGTGTGTTGAATGTAAAGTTGTTGGCTCCGAACTTGAGCAGAGCGGCACCCTAATGTCTGGTTTATATGGGATTATCTGAGTCTTTTCTGTTTTACAGTTGGTGAAAGAGTAATTCATACTGGAAAAACGCACCATGTAAACAAGGAGTCTCTTGTAACTGATCCTCTGTAAATAAATATACGTGTTCCGTGAATGATACCATTCAGTGTCCTCTGTATAATATTTTACTTATGAGTAATTTGACACAAGCAGTGGGCTGAACGCTTCCTTTCTACAATCTGTAACTTTCCAGTGAAGCAGGGAGCTCCTTGGGAGTGCTTAATGAAAGTATTGTTGCTTTTTTAAAATAAAAAATTTCAAAATGGTTCGGCATGCCAAAATTACAAGGCAAGTATGGTTCAGCTGGCTTAAGTTGTCACTGGAAGTCTAAACTGTGTTCTTCATTTTGAAGGTGCCTCCTGATTTGAGTCTAGAGGTGACACGCTGTAAACATGAGTAGTTTGCTGGTTGTTTTAAGGTTAAAAAAAAATGGTCCGTTTATACTTCATCTTTTTTTCCCTTCCTTTGGATAGAGAAAGGGGAGGATGGGCCCTGCCTGTGGTTTTAATGCTCACCTTGTTTTTTGTGAAGCTCTGCAAAGCCATCTAGCATTGGAGAGATGAATTTGCCTAAGGGTGCACTGTTAACGTAGCACTGCTGCTGACTGACTTCATTATAATAATTTGCTGCCGACAAAAGGCTTTCCTGCGGGAGCATATCAGATTGTCCTTTCTCCAGCTTTGTTCTTTAAGCTGTGGTTCAGTCGTTTCATTCGACTTAACGTAAGGTTGGAAATCTTTTTCCGTGTCTACAAATTCAATAAAAATAAGTGCCTGGGAAGAGATCCTGAGACCTTGTGTCCTGACTGAAGGAGACATCGCAGTGTGTTCACGTTTTTTGTTGATAAAATATGCAGCGCTGAAAGATTTAGCTGCAGGAGAAGCTTTACTGAGTACTTCCCCTGTAGACCTCGGCAAATTCTGTGGGAGAAAAGAGTTTGATGATGGAGAAAATACTACTCCTGTATGATTCTACAAGACGTCTTAAATCCACAGAGGGAGGACATGTCTCTAGTACTAAGTCTGGCAAATACACATGTTAAATATTTCAGGGATGCTTTGACATACTAATCTGGAAAGCACATGCTTCCAAGCTTTAATTCCTGTCCCACTCAAGACTTCCCTTCTGAAGTGGCCAAAGTACCGGAGTGTGTATTTCTGCCTGTGACTCTGAAAGGTGTGCAGTGTGAAATAGAGCCTGTTCATAATTTGATTTCTGGTCTCTAAAGTAAATGTCTTGCAATAATTTTCATTTATAGCTGAAATATCCCAAGAGAAGTCAGTGCCTTATGCTTAATATTGACAGTTTCTCATTCTTTTCACAGTTCCTGTGAAAGCAGAGACGCTTCAGAAGAATATTTCTTCTATAAGTGAGAATGAAACACTAAGTAGACCCCAGAATCTGACAGATGGTTTGCAGACTATAACCCCACTCAAGAAAGAGGCAAGCCCAACAAAAGAAGAGGTGTTCCCAACAGCAGCTAAAATCAATTCGGTGACTGCAGGAAAACCTTCTACAGCAAAAGATGATTCTCCACCGTACGTTCTCTCTCGTACGGTGACTGCTAGTCCAGTGTCTCAGATGGATGTTGATGCTTCTGAAGATACGAAAATTGAGGAAGAGGATCTTCTAACAGATTTGAAAGACACGCTAAATAGTTCCCCACCCACCATGAAAGAAACTATGGGGTCAGATGGCGATGATTATGTTCCTTACGAAATGACATCGAATTCCAGATACAACCCAGACCTTCTAGAGATGCCAGAAGACGACTCTGACACCATCAGTAATTACAACGGGGAGATCAAGACCCTTGATGAGAAGATAAAAGATGTTTCTGTCACGGGGTTGGAAGAGGAAGAAGACAGCCATTTCTTTTTCCATCTGGTTGTAGTTGCCTTCTTAGTAGCTGTTGTTTATGTCACCTATCACAATAAGAGGAAGGTGGGTATGCTCTGGAAGGTGCAGGGAAGCAGCTTTAGCATTGAAAATGAAGTTGCGTTGCCTTGTACGCTTTTTTAATAAGAGAAACTTGGCTTTTTGGAGAGAGAACTCTCTGGCCACTTAGTCTCGTGCTACTAATCTGCAGATCGTTACTGTTGTTTTTATCTGCACCAGGAAAATGAACTTGAATCAAACATTTTTGATGAGAAAATCAGTTAATTGACGACATCAGTAATTAATCAGTTCAGTACTGGACACTGGCAGAGTACAACATGAGTGCTATAAATGAGACCTGAGCCAAGTCCGGTGATGGTGATTAACTAATTTTGTTTCTGCACAGGATTATAAAGAGCAAATGAAGGAAGGTTTCACCGCTAAAGCCACGGGAGTGTTCTTGTTTATAACTCTGATAATCCTTGTCATAAGTATTCACTTTAAGGTGGTCTTTACATCGTGGGTATTCCAAGAGCTTAACTACAACCTTTCAGGAAATATTCTAACGGTTTTTCCAGTTTTACATAGAGAAGCTCGAAGTTGGTGTTTTCAAGTACCTGTTTCTTCAGTACAAACTAGTTTTCTGGATCTCAAAAGCAGCCTGATTAGTGTTATTTCAAGATATATTGTTAGCCTGGAAAGCTAACTCCAGCTCAGCCAGACCCAGTACAGATGCGTACACAATGAAACCATAGGTTAGTTTTTAGATAGGAGGAAAATTTAGTGTTTATCCTTGAAGAGAACACCCATTTGGGGGACTCTGAAAAGAATGCAACTCAAAAAACCCCCCCCAGACTTCTACTTTACAGCGCAGTGGCACATCTGGAATTGTATTGCCAAGTCTTTATCAGGGAAAATGTTGAAGACTGGTTTACGTTTGAAAATTACCTTTGAGGGAAGTTCAAATAAGTGATAAAAAGTGCCTTGCCTTTGCTATGCAGGTGAAATAATGGGCTGTTGTTGAGTAAATTGAAAAGCTCTGTGCTGATATTACTTTTTAGCACTTAGAAATCATTTTAGAATCAGAAAATAAACAAGTTCTTTAAGTACGTAGATAGTGGCATGGTTTTGCATGAGACAGTGGCCACGTTGGTGTAGGTTCTCATTCCTCCCTTGTGCCCACTGACACTGTCCCGTTTCCCCTTTTGCTGGTGTAGTTCTCTGTCTAGTAAAGTGGCTTCTTAGATGATGTCAGTAAGAAACAAGGCTAAATAGAGGGAAGATAATCGACATTTTTAAAAGTCTGATTGGCTGCTTTCTCT
The DNA here is from genome assembly GCA_013400335.1 of Eurystomus gularis. Taxonomy (NCBI): domain Eukaryota; kingdom Metazoa; phylum Chordata; class Aves; order Coraciiformes; family Coraciidae; genus Eurystomus; species Eurystomus gularis. Next base: position 235,771 of record VZZY01016453.1, read on the forward strand.
TTCAGATCTTCTTACTGGTCCAGAGCCGAAGATGGAGGGATGGCCTGTGCTCTAGGACAGTAGAATACCATCGTTTAGATCAAAATGTGAATGAAGCAATGCCTTCCCTGAAAATAACTAATGACTATGTATTTTGAAAGCACTGTGATTTGAGTTTGCTCAGCTTCTCGCTCTTCGCCTGCCTAGTCATGTAATGGTATTCAGGTCTTCTAAAGAAGCTGCTCGTCCTGAAATGAGATGTACTCTCTTTGACCCTGGTGGTTTTGAGATGAAATCTCATGGAAGGTCAAGGGCATGATACGTCTGGTTGCTACTTTGATCAGGTTTTCTATCAACTCTCAAGGTACAGAGTTTAATAATTAGTGCTCTTTCCGTTCATTAAGCACCATCCCTCCTGTCCGGAGCAGTCTTAATAGTGGTAATACAAAAAATAAGCATCAAATATTTTAGGTCTAATAAATTAATAACTTTGCCACCACTAAATCAAATTAATGATCTCTTTGCTAATCACTTACATGGCTCATAAATCCCCCTCTATTGCAGACTTAAAATATAATTACTTTTCTGTGCTTAAAGCCTGATGCTGCAAATCTCTCATCTTGTTTTTGTTTTCTTGTTGCATAATTTGATCCAGAATACCTAGCATGGCGATTTCCTAATTTCTCTCTGTGTTCATGTTCATTCAAAAGTAATGACGTAAAACCCATTTTATTTCACCGGTTATATACCATGTGTTTCCTTAAAACGTTGAAGATCTTTGTGAAAGGCTGCAGCTTCTTGACTGTCCAGCTTTTTTCTCTTACGATATTCATGTCTTGTCGTTATCTTTGTAATTAACGAAGGGAAAAGAAGCCTCGTTGAGTAATCTTTCTAAACTATAGGCAGTCGACAGGCTTGCAATACATCGGCGCTTTCTGTGGAGTTTTAAGGCAGTTGTTGGGAAACAAGTGACGGGGTTTGAAGCATTATCATGGGAGAGGCCTGAAAATGTGAGAAGAATTTTGGTGATTACTCTGACCCAGCTAACAGGGAGATGAAAGTCCCGGGGTGTGGGGCTGCCAGGCCGTGGACAGCGCGCTCTAATTTCTGACGAACATTTAAGCATTAGTGTAAATCAGGTTACTGGTACAGTAGGGGTTTTTGTTGTTGTTGTTTTGTTGGTTTTTTTTTTACCTTGTCTTTTGTATTTCCATTATTTATGTTTTCATGAGTTGTAAAATATAAAATTTTCATTTTCTGTACATTCTCTTTGTCATTGAAGGTTTTGAACTGATAAATATGTAAATAACGGATCAGAACCCCCAAATTAATGGCTTGGTATTCAAGTAGTTCTGTAACATTTGGAAGAAAATCCATTTTACAGCTGTTGGCATGAGGAGTCTGAAGGCATGACACTACCTTACGAACGACGTGCTGAAAGTCCTCAATCCTACTGTTAAATGTGTTTTCATAACCACAAGAAGTAAAGCACAAACAAAATATCCCCACACTCTTTTTCTTGCAGTAATTTTTACCGCATTTGGACTTGTATCACTTAATATTTTGAATAAGGTTTTTAAAATAAATGACAATAAGAAGCTTGTGGGTTTTATCTAAACTGTTTCACTGCTGTTAAAAGGTAGCTTACGATGAAGAGCTTGGGACTGGACAACCCAAACCCATCTGTTCTGTTACTGGTTAAATTCACTCTGTGTAGGGGATGTGTGAAGTTTTGGGTTGTGCACCTGATAGATGGTTTGTAGGGTCGATAGCGAGGCTTAAATGAAATCTTTTTAAGCTGTAGGAATTAAGTTTTAAACAAGTAATTGCATAATTAGTCATTCTCCTGGAAGATGTCAGGATCCCAAGGGAGAGGTTACTTTGCAAAGCTCCTTCAGGATGTTTGAATGTTGGAATTGGAGAGGAGGAGGCTGAGCTTTTCACAACTACAAGTTCAGTAGCTTTCTCCTTAAATAGCGTTCCTAAAGGGCACTGATTTTGACAGCAGAGAATTGTATATTCACGCTTTGCCAAACACTTGGGCTTCTTTCCGGCTGGGTACCACAGGCCTTACCCAGACGCTGTCTGAGTCCTGTCCAACTGCACAGGAGTGCTACCCAATTAACAATTAAAATGTGACTTCAAATGTCATTTTCCCTTAAACACATCAGGCCGTCAAGGCAGGTATTACATTTTCAACCACCCGACTGAGTAGAAATTCGGTTTTAAAAGTGTACAAAATGAACATTCACCAAAATTAATAGAAATAAGGCAATTTGGGTTGATTTTTCATTCATAGATGTGTTACCTTATTATCTCTTGGATGTCTGCCAAAGCTCTTGAAGCAAAGTTCAACTGGCCACGTCAGACCAATCTCGGTGTTTTTCTTCCAGGCTTTCTGAAGGGATAACATCCTCTTTATATGTTAATATAGCGGTGGAAAAATGTTGCGTTTCCTTGCCCTCCCTCCCTCCCTCAAATTGTTTATCCTTGTGAAAAGATTGTAGGGAGAGAAATCTGTTCGCTTTCCAGCTCTTGGGCTGTTCCTTCCAAGAAACCCGCTCTTCTAAACCCGTGTAACTTTGGGCTTTGTAGGGAAAACTGTCGGATGCCTAATGGGAGCTCCCCGACTAAACCTGCTTCTCTGCCGTTTCTTTTGCAGTCATCACATTTTCGGATGCTCTGACGTTCACTTGTGCCGTGACAACGCTTTGCCCGTAGATTTAGCGTTCCTTGGGTGCCCCAAAGGGTATCTTGGCCTAATGGGCTTCAGCTTGCTTTGGCTGTGCTGCAGATGTGAATACGTTCTCTTCCAAAATGTCCATTTCGCTGTCTTCTCTGAAGATGCTCTTGCGTGAGGTTACCTTGGAGGAGAAGATCATACTTGGAGCCTTTTGCTCTTCACAGTTGTGTCAGTATTGAAATCTTTTGAGTTAGGTAGCTGATGTTTGAGGTCATGAAATCATGGTTCGCCCACGTGTCTTCTCTAGCAGAGCGCAGCTTTGCCTCGCTCCAAGCCCTTAAGATGAGCAGTTACCCTTTGCTTGCTCTCCCGATTGTGCACATCCCCCTTATCTCACAAATAACACATTTCTTTTAAATATTTATACAAGTTTTTTTAAATAAGTCTTTGCTAGTAGTACTAAGGGCAGCTTATGGGAATTTTTAAATTCACGAGGAATTAACATGAGTTTGAAATCCTTGATGTTCTTTAAGCAGCGGGTTTCATTTGGGGAATTGTCTAAATGGATTCTCTCCTAGGATGCTCATGTGTTTTAAGTACTTAGAGTGGCGAGACCCTGGCCCAGGTTGCCCAGGGAAGCTGTGGATGCTCCATCCCTGGAGGTGTTCAAGGCCAGGTTGGACGGGGCCTTGAGCAACCTGGTCTAGTGGGAGGTGTCCCTGCCATGGCAGGGGGGTTGGAACGAGATGAGCTTTGAGGTCTCTTCCAACCAAACCATTCTATGATACTTGGGACAGATCTTGCCCCATCAGGCAAGATGGTTGTGGAATATCACTGTTCTTAAAACCTGTTCACTGCTGATCCACTCCAGTGTGCAGCTAATACCACCAGCATAACGTAGAGGCTGCAGAACCACTTAACACTGGTTCTTTGTGTCCTGAAAAGGCAAATGCCAAGTGATCAGCTTGTGCCGTCCGGTCCCTGCAACGTGGCACATACCTTCACCTGTAGCAAGATAATCCCGGAAACAAAGACAATGGTGAACTTTCAGCTCCACCCTGGCTAAGGATGGTGCTGAATGGCTTCTCCAGTGCGTTCCTGTGTCCGTGTCATCCTGATCCTGTAAAAAAGGGACAAATCATAGAATGTTAGGGGTTGGAAGGGACCTCTGGAGGTCATCAAGTCCAACCCCCCTGCCAAGCAGGACCATAGAATTTAGGGCAGGTTACACAAGAACGCATCCAGACGGGTCTGGAAAGTCTCCAGAGAAGGAGACTCCACAACTCTCTGGGGAGCCCGTTCCAGTGCTCTGTCATCCTCACAGTCAAGAAGTTCCTCCTCATGTTGAGGTGGAACTTCCTGTGCTCTAGCTTGCAGCCATTGCCCCTTGTCCTGTCGCAGGGCACAAGTGAAAAGAGGTTGTCCCTTTCTTCTGGACACCCAGCCCTCATCTATTGATCCACATTCATTAGATCCCCTCTCAGTCTTCTCTTCTCCAGACTAACCAGCCCCAGGGCTCTCAACCTTTCCTCATCAGGCAGGTGTTCCAGTCCCTTCATCATCCTCGTAGCCTCTGCTGGACTCTCTGAAATACACAGTGACTGCAACACTTTTTTTTGCAGGATATTTTTTCATTCACAGTACCCACTGGGTTGTTGCCTGAACGGGGAAGTTCCGGGAATGGTTTCTCAGGATCCAGTTTTGTAAGGGCTCCAGCAGCACTGGTGGAGTGGAGCAGATACCAATTGTTGTGCAATAAAAGAGCCAGTTGCTGATGAGGTAATTGGGATGGAACTACTGGGGTTTTTTTAAATTTCTTTAATTGAATTTGTTTGTGGAAAGTGAAGAGCAGGCAATCAAAAATTCATAAAGTGCTGAGATCAAACAGAGGCAAAAGCACGCAGATTTATGTCAGATCTCACCAACAAGAAGTGTCGTGATGAATTTCTTTACTGAAGAAAGGAAACTTTCTCACATTAAAGTGAATTATGACTTCCATCAATGTTCTGATAAAAGGAATAAAATATTCCTGAAGAGCTTTCTGATTAAACTTCTCCAGATGAAAGTCGAAGCTCTATTTATGTAGGTTCTTGTTAGACGTTGGGTTTTATGAAACGAGGAAAGAAAGAATGAAGAGGATGGTTTAAACAAATGATACATTTCACTTTTACTATCCAGGAAATCAGGTATTTTAAAATATTTATAGTTTAATTTTCATTTAGCACTGGTGCATATTACTGAGCTAAGTCAACTGTCCTTGGCTGCTGCTCTGTTGTGTGTAGGGCAAGTAGAGCAAGGTTTATCTGAGGAGGGTGGTTTGAGTTATGGGAAATTAATTTGCAATGTGGAGATGAAAAATGTGATCTCTCTTAAATAAATTTAAATGCTACAACAACAATAGAAAGGGAAAAGGGAGAGGACTGTGGCTCTAACACAGACTGCTGCTAATAGGAGAAGGGGCTGCTCTGTCCCTCAGCTGTAGCTCAGGTTTGGGAGGTCTTTGGCTTCCACCAGGGAGCAGCTGTGGGCTAAGGTGGACCAGACGTTGGTCAGGGATTTCCCAAGTCGTGGTCAGTTTAGGAAACCAGCTGCAGTGGGCGGGATTTTGTTACCTTTTATTGCCCGTGAAAAGCTCGTGTGCTGAGCACAGAGCAGTCTGGCTGTCAGCTGGAACTCGCTTGGGCCTCAATTTTCTGCCTATATCTTGCAGGGATGGGAGGGTTGGGGTGGGCTCTGGCAGCTGTTCTTGTTCTGGAGAGGAAGGGGTAGGTCCTCTTCTGCCGCTGCTGCCCTCAGGAAGGTGAAGGTTGGAGGTGGGATGGCCCTGTGGGTATCGCTGGCTGTGAGGGTGGGCTACTGAGGCTCTTGCTTCCCCTCGTCACGCTGCACTCCCCTGCTCTGCAAGGTAAGTGGGTTCCTAACCCAGGAAAAGAATTCCTCTTTCTTTAGTGTTTCTTCTTCCTGGCTTGATTTTCAGTTGTTCTGGGGCACTGAGCTGGGTTGCTGTGCAGCCAGGCCAGGGCCAGCTCAAGGCACACGATGGGCGTGTGTAGGATAGAGATGGGAACGTTCCCCATTCGGTAGCAGCAAACTGTTAATTTGGTTTCTTGTAAAGCCATTATGATTCAGAGGAAATTCTTCACTCTGAGGGTGGTGAGACACTGGCACAGGTTGCCCATGGAAGCCGTGGATTCTCCATCCCTGGAGGTGTTCAAGGCCAGGTTGGATGGGGCTTTGAGCAACCTGGTCTAGTGGGAGGTGTCCCTGCCATGGCAGGGGGGTGGAATGAGATAGTCGTTGAGGTCCCTTCCAACCCAAACCATCCTGTGATTCTATTATTAAGCTATCTCATAAAACCAAGCCCCAAACAAGAGCATTTCACATTGTAGAGTCCAGGTGGGTCACTGGTCACCACCATCTCCTCATAACACTGTTGTTTGTTACTGAGAGACCAGGCCGGCCCGAGGACTTGTGGTATGTTTTGGATTGGGTTGGTTTTTGTGGTGGTTTTCTTGGAGGGCAACCCCTGAGCAGGCTCAAGGATGCTGAGGGATGGTGCTGGCCCGTTGCAGTGATGGTGTGTGCTGGTTCCTTAACGTCATGGTCCCTGCTTGGCCCTGCAGCTTCCCTCTCCTGCCCCAAATCCAAACCACAGCTTCGTTTTGTGCTCCTACAAGGCTGAGTAGCTTTACGGGAGTGCTAAATCTTCACGTAAGGCTGGCAGAGCAATCTCCAAGGCCATATATCCCAGCCACCACAAAGCGGCAGAACTGGTAACGTCATTCTTCTCACCTTTCCTTTTACAAGCACATCTCCTTTAAAGAGAGGTCCCTGCACTGGTTTTTTTTTTGGCACAATTTTCTGAACCAGAGCATTTGAATGTCCTCACTGGAATAAAAAATGGTGAATATCAGAACTTCTCAGCTTTGCTCTTCCCAATATATCTAATTAGAAAGGGAAGAGTGACATCTTTTCTGTAATTGGTCCTTAAATCATTAGTACGATAATTTAGCAACCTCCTCAAACTTATTTTTAATTAGGTCTATTGCCTTGTTAAGTTATTAACTCTGAAAATCACTAATCTTGGCAATTCCCTATCTTTATTAAACCGAAAATACGAAGGCCGTGTTGTCCTTATTGAGGTGCACTCATCGAGCTTTTTATCAAAGAGTAAGTGAAACCCGATTTAATCACTTTCTGCTGTTCTGTAAACGAGGTTGAAATGGATGGGACTAAACTAAGGAAGCTGGTGGGGTGGGGAGCAGAAGGTCAGCTTCACGGATGTCCTGAGGATGCTGGAATAGTTCAAATTCTTGTGACATCAATTGGGAGACTCTTGCATTTGTTGGCCACGAAGCTGATAGTGGTTCTCAGCTGCCTTTCATCTTCCAGTGTCCCCTGGTGACTGGTGGAAGTCCTGCATGGCTTTTGCATTACAACAAGCCCTGGTGTCTCACTTCAGGATGTATCTTTTGAGGTTGCCTCGTGCTTATTCTTACCAGTTCTGTGAAGTTTCCAAAAGAAATTGTACCAAGGTGACCGTTCTCGAGCTGCAGTCACTGGGCCGAGGAGCAGCTGAGTATCCTTGATAACAGCACAAAGTGTTTTCAATGTTTAAAAACTGTCCTTTCAGTATTCTACCAGCTACTGTCGAATAGAGTTTAATTTCTAATGCAGGCTGACTGTGAATCCCAACAGCTGGAATGCCAGATGTTCCAAAAAGGAGAATTTTATTTGGGGAGGGGAAGAAGGTGGAAGTGAAGGGCGTAAGGGCATCGTGCAGAAATTAAGCCGCGATCTCCCCTGGTTAAGCCTGTTTTCTTCCACTTCCCTCCAAGGTATGGTTGGACTCGATGATCTTAAAGGTCTCTCCCAACCAAAATGATTCTTTGATTCTTGAATGTGACGTTACAGGAGTCCAGCCTTGCTCCTTTTGTCAGCTTCATGCCCGGTTTCTCACTCTGGAGGTCAAGAAATTCCAGCAGGTTGGATGCACTTGCCTGACTTTCCCTCTTCCCGCTTCCTTGCCAGTCCCACGTTGGTGCAACAGGTTTAGGGGAGTTTTGCTGACTCAGGAAGTTTCCTGCCCATCCAGGTTGGAGGGTCCCAGTGGCCCGAGCCCTGTGTGGGGAGATGAACCTGGGAAGTGGGGGTTCACCTTTGGTGTCCTGTGGATGCACAGTCACAGACAGCCTCGGAAACGAGGTTGGTCTTTTCCCAACATCCTTGGGCTGCATGGGACTGATTTGGAGGAGCTTACTTTTAAAAGAAAGCCAGGACAAAGAACTGGGCGGTTTCTTTATCTCCTCACTCCAGAAAAGTCCTACACTCATCCCATCTCATTTCGGTGTGAATATTATGGGTATCGCTGTACAAACGAGATGTGTCCTGCTGCTGGGCAGGGGGTGGCTGTGAGAACAAAAAGATCCTGCTCCCTGGCCAGGACTCTGCTGGTGGGAGAGCAGCTGGAGCGTGAGCTGAAAGTCAGATGACGGAAAGAATTCAGTGGTAAGGCAGGGGAAGGTATTTTAACTGGCAATCAAGCTTACCTTGCTGGTGCTGTGAAACCATCATCGCTGAGGACAACTTGTCTCTAAGTAATACCAAGAAGACAAATGCTGATCACTGTAGATATTAAAATAATTCCCGTTCCCTGCTTTTCCTGAGGCTGCCCTGCTTTTGGAGAAGCAGCCAGCAGAGGGGAGTGTGACTGCACCATGCAACGCAGACTTCCAGCCAGCAAAACGCTGCACAACTGCAAAATAAGTTCCAAAATGAACGTTGGGATCCCTTCGGACAAAAGCTGACGTGGTGAGGCAGCCAGCATCAGCTCAGCAAGCACACGCCTTTGCTTTCGGCCCCTTGCTTGGACATCACGGAGGGACAGGGCTGTACCATGTTGTCCAGCTGCGTGTCTGGTCCAGCGGGCTCTGGTCGCATCTGCAGGTGCTGGATCCGCAGTGGTGCGGTGCTGGGATGAGGCTGGAGGGGCTTCAGGAGCCCCTCTGCCCAACGAGGCAAGCGCTGGCATGAAGGACGAGGTGAATTTGGGTGCTTGCTCTTAGCACCCTCTGTGGTTCTGCAATGGAGATGCCAAGTGTTGTTTACCTACTTTTTTTAAATTAAAACACCCTCAAGAAATGAAGTTTCTTTCCTTTAAGCATGTTGGACTCGATGGCCTTAAAGGTCTTTTCCAACCTAAATGATTCTATGTTCTTCTTATGCAGCATCCCCAGAACTTTCTTCTTTTTTTTTTCCTGAAAAAATGTGGGGTTCTAACATCATAAGTTCTTCTATGTTAATCCATCTGAGCTGTAATAATATGTTTACATGAATGAAAATAGTCTTTACTCTTGCGGGGCTCAGCAAAATAACCTCCGACTTTGAAACCACGGAGATCTCCTCTAACCCCGCGGAAAATAAATCTGTTTCCTCGGCCCAACGTACGTTCCTATTATTGTGCAAGAGGAAAATATTGCGAAACAAAGATGCCAGCCTCCCTAAATGTTACTGCATGGTAACGGAAATAAATACAAAGAAAAATAATGTTGCTAATCATGGGGATTATAATACGATGAATTTTACCTGACAGCACCTAACCTTTTCCGGGGCAATATACAAATGGTTGCTGCGTGCTTGAGTAAATACAGATTTAGAAATATGTCACCAAACCACTAGTTAATAGATTAATTACATGCATGCTGCTAATACCCGTTTCTTTGTTGAACTTGGTGTCTGAAAAGTGGTTATTTTAGATCTGTAAATAGTTTGCTTGCCTAATTACTTGCTTAGCCATTTCTCCTTCCAATTACACCCGCGTGCAGTCATCGTATGGGAATTGCTAATGCTTGGGGAGCTGCAATGTTGGGCAAGGATGTGTCTTAGGAGAGGGAGTATCAGAACCAGGAGTAAACATTTCTCCGTTTGGGAGAGACCTAAAAATTCCCCAGCTATTCAACAGCTGGTTTACCTCGAGTGATCTCCAGGTAAGTCCTCCCTCCTCACCCCGTGATAAAGGAATTGCAGTGCCCAGTGCTGAGGAAGACCCCTGACCAGTGAAAAGCACAGTGGGAATTGTACATCTTCTGTGGTATCTGTGTGTCATCCTTTCTTCAGGTCTCAACATGTTCCTTATGGGTTTTCTGATGACTATTGAGCCATCAGAGGCCATATGAGCCCTTCGGAGGGCTGTAGAAGATGCAGAGATGATTTATTCAGTGTGGAACAGCTGCAAAGGTCTTCCATTCCCTGTCCTCAGAACCCCAGTCCCAGAGTGACTAAAGCCAACCTGATACCGGTGATTCATCTTCATGTTCACAGCAGCAATTAAATTGTCTTAAATCCAACAGTCACTCTCAACAGGGAGTGCTCAGAGTAGAGCTCTGCTAATGTTCAGAGGACTCTGATGTACCTCAGAAGCATGTCAGTCCTTGAAACTATTCCTCTTTATGCTCCATGCAAAAAAAATACAATTGAGTATAAAACTTAAAACACTCACTAAATTGGTGCAGTCATTAACAAGCCTCTTTTCCCAAGATGAAGGTGATTGACTTCCTAACAAAGGTTAATCAGATCTATTAAAAGAAAATGACCATCATGGCAAACACCACGCCTCCTGGTTGACCTCCCGCTTTATTTCTCTGTAACATGCCAGTCCTAGAACATAGAGCTGGGTCCAGAGGTGGAAATAGCAGCAGCAGAGATGGCTTCTCATTAAAAATATTCCAGTGAGGTTTTGGAATAGTTTGGGTATGACACAATGTTTAAGAAGTGGTGGTTCAGCAGCAGCACCAGAGTGATACTGGATGGTGAACCATTATTCAAGTGCTTGCCTTAAATATTTGAATTTGCTCTGCTGAATATTCTTAGAAGTTTTGAACTGAACTGAATTTACTTCATTTATATTATTCATTTAATAAAAGTACTGTAGCTCCTTTAGGCTTCTCTGGTTTCCATCCAGTGATGGACGCAGGAGTGACTTGGTACTTCTACCTCATGGTAAGGTTGGTAATGTTTTATGTAGTCCTGCGAGGAGCAGGGAGTTGGACTTGATGATCGTTATGGGTCCCTTCCAACCTGAGATATTCTCTGGTTCTAAGGTGGTGTAAAGCTTCTTAGGTCCTGATATTAGTGGTAATGCACGAGGGTCCTACCAAAGCTCCCTGCTGATCTACCTGTGGTGCTAACGACTAACCTGAGACAGGCTACGTTCAAAAGGCAGGATGAGAGCGTGAGTGACTATTGCAGGAAGGGTTTGGTGCCGTGAACACAGCAAGATTGAATGAGTCTACATATTCCTGTCAAGTTTCTTGTTGCGTTGAGAGTTGTTTAATTCCCTCTCTACACTGAATTGCAAACAGATGCTCGAGTAATTGAGGGCTGAGGCTTTTGAGATGATGGTCCAGGCTCTGACGCTGTTACTTGAGCTGGATTATACCTTTACTTCATAAGGAATCCCACCAGCTTCAGGACAAACCAATCAATATTGAAGAGGGGGTTGAAAAAAAGCCTAAATTAAACTGAGCACTGCATGCAGGACTGTAAATGAAGCTGGTTCCTATAGAAATGCCACCGACAGCTTGTGCTGGAGATGCAGGAAGGACAAAGTGGGCTTTTAACAGGCTTTGCTTCTTTTCGCCAGCTGGTCTCATTCTTGTTTGGGTTTACAGCGCTCTTACCCCTTCTCTCTGAATTGTTGCTGGGCTTGGTATCAGTGGTTTCTGCAGGAGGCTCTGCTGAGGGTGAGGGGCAAAGGGGAAACATTCTGTCGGAGAAAAGAAAAGGCAGAAAATCAGGGGGGGATTTGGCTGCTTGGCCCTGGTTTGAGAGCAGAGAGAATGTGGTTTCCAAGCTTCTCTCCAGGGCTCATGGCTGCAGCCTTGGTGACACCTCCCCAAGGGGAGGGATGCCCTGTTAGGGGTACAGGTGGGAGCTGCTGACTGTGAAAGGAGGAAAAAGATGCCTCTTCTCTAAAAGTGAACATTCCTTTCTCTAGTACTCATGGTGTTTGCTGCAAAGCAGCAGAATGCCCCCCTGTTGGCTTAGGGAAGGGGTTGGCTGTGTTCCCCTTCAAAGAAGGGAAGCCTTCTTGGGAAAGTGGAGCTGCATCAGGGCTCAGGGCATGTAGCTCTTGCATAAACTCCCAACAAGCAACTGGTTTTGAGAGTGTTTGTGCTATACCAGCAAACCTTCCCCAGACTGGCATCCCCCTCCTAAGCCCGGTTGTATCCTGCCCAAGCCCCGGGATTATACAGCTCGACCAGCTTGATCACGCTGAGCCTTAGTTTGGTGTTGGGAACCCAGCAGCGATGAAGGCATTCAAATAAAATAGCTACTTTTTCTATTTCAGGACAGGATTATCTTGAAATATTTACAATAGAGGTGTTGATGGAACCAGCATGTTCATGTCAAAACGTCTGACCGACATGTTGGTTTTCAAATAACCCTTTGCTCTTGAGGTACTTAAAAGCTTTCCCAAACAGATTCTCTTATCTCTGGGGGTATAATCTGCTTGTTTCATTTCTGGTCTGCTAAAGCTTGTCTTTTTGCTTTTGGGTGAGAATATGGGAATGTCACAATTTCTTCCGTTTGAGCGGGATATTTACAGACTTTCATTCAAGCATTTACCGTTTGTTGTGGAAATCACTGGTCAGATCGAGGTCTTCCCTACAAAAATGAGGGATGTAAGGTATCGCCTATTACGATCAAACCTCTTAAAAAAGGGAAAAGCCAAGCCCTCAAATGTTTTCCTCTGTTGAAGATCCACAAAAGCCTGTTGCTTCTTGCAGAGTTTTGACCCCAAACGAAAAGCACAAGAGCCAACGGTTTTCAAAGTTATTGCCGTTGCTATAATTACTCCGGTACTACAGGTGCATCTGGAAGTGTGCAGGAGTCACACAAAAACCCCCAAGAACCTGGAATTTATCATCCCAAAGAGATTTTGAGCCTTTAATGCTGCAAAGTGACCCACAGAGTGGGGAACATGACCCTTGGCTTTAGGAATTCCCAGCTAAAGTGTGTCTTGGTTGCAGTCTAACCACAGAGCTTCTTCCTCCTCTTCTGTGGTGTGCTGCAGCTCAGGGCAGGGTTCACAGCCCGTGTCTGGAGAGCAACTGCCACAAAACTCAGAATTCCAGGAACATGGGGCACCTGAAAGTTGCAAAAATATGTGGTTGAATCCTTCCCTCTCCAGTTACAGTTTCCATTATTTGGCGGCTTACACGGGAACTTCTGCCTTTCCCTGTTTTTTAGCGGGTTAACACTTTCTTTATAAAGATAAGAGAATTACGGAAACTCTGGAGAATGATGATATTTGTGGTGCTAAATTATGCAGTAGCCCTGCCAGTGATGTGTGGGTTCATTAGCAGCGTGATGCGACACGTATTCCATTTGATGCCAACCTTGATTGGCATTTGATGCCTCTTCCTTGTTCGTGCAACTGCTCCAAGCATCCTCATTAAGCAGCTGGATCTTAACTAACCCTACACAGAAGGTAGCCTGGTGTGGTCTTCAGGTAGGTCCTCAGGCTGGGGTCTGGCAACTCTGCTGCCTTCAGGGGTTACTTCCAACTTCTATGCCTCATGATGGCCATCTAGGCTTGGATGTGCTGTCGTATACCTAGATCTACTTACGCCAACACAGCAATAACATTGCGAGATGCCTACAAGCCTTTTGTAATCTCCTCCAGAATACCACCACCTGCATCCTGTGACTAGAAGATGTAAATACTTCCTTCTGCGCAGAGCGGCTAAAAGTTTCCCAGGGCTCAATTGCCAAGTGAATGGGTTTCGTTTGCAAATGTTGTAAAGCTTTCTTTTTTCCTTTGGCTTCTCTTTCCAGAGAGCCTCCTGCTCAAAGCTCAGCCCAAGGATTTAGAGAGCCCTGGGTGACCCTGGGTTATGGCTGACCCACTGGTCCTAAAGCAGACGAGATGCTTTGCAGCAAAATCGTGCCTAATGTCTGAGATATTCTGTAGTACAGAGGGGAAGGGAGACTGTTCGATGAGGTATGTGCTTTCCGTTCCATCCAGGTGTCTTCTCTGGCTGTAGCACCATCTGAATCTGAGGCAGGCAACTGTTATCAGCCATGAATACATTTATAACCGAACGATAGCAATGGGATGTGTAGAATGAGCATGCAATAAAAACGCGGATGCCTTCCAACTGCTGTTGGCAAAATGCTTGGTTTGGTCGGGACTGATCATAACAAATCATCTCTGCTGGAGGTGGGCTTTCAGATACCTCTGCTGCCCTCCAGGCTGGCTTCTGAAGAGCAGCAGTCACAGCAGTGGGGCCGAGCTGGTGGCCAGCTGCAGGAGAGCTCATCCTCTATGACACTGGCAAAGTGGCGATGGGCCTTTCCTTTGCCGTTCCGTAATTTCCCACCAATAATTTTATTGCAGTGCTGTCCAAAGGCCTAAACCCGCTGCAGAGCTATGACATACTGACCATGATCTCACGCTATAAAAAAAAATGGAGCTGCTACAACATGGAGCATCTCTGTGACTTTCTCAGAAGTGTTACGAAGCTGTCTAATCTGTGCAAAATATCACAGCGCTTTGCTCTCCCTGCCTTTGACTATGATCTTTGCATGGTAATTTGGATTTTGGGGTGGCTGCAGCATCTGATTTATACCCAGGCGGCTTAATCGTAAATGGAAATTAACACTTTGGTGGCAGTGTCACTTACAAAGAATAACACATTCATTGTCTAGAAGATGATAATTTCTGTAGCTAATTAACACAGCATGCTTAATTGCTTTGTGCAATTGAGGGTGGAGTTCCATTTACCTCCAGTTAGGTGGGGGGAGCCTGATGAGGCCCCTCCATACAGAGAGAGAGCACAGCTTCATGCTCAGCAGAGTCACCCCTGGGCTCTGCTGGACCTTTGCGAGGTGGCAACACTGCTATAGGGAGCCTGGAACCTGTAATTTTTTCCTTTAAGAACTCTTCCCGTGGCTGAGCATTCAGAATATTTGATTAGCTGAGAGCCGTGATATCTGTCAATCACGTGTTGCCTCAGATTCCAGGTTTAAAGGGCAGAGTTATTCCTGAAGACTTATTATTAAAGGAAATTACTAGTACAGTTGGCTCAGATCTCGCTAAGGAACAAGATTATAGATGGGTAATGTTACCATGGAAAGCTAAACATTTTAATCATACCCTAGCACGTTGTAATAGAGTTTCGAAGGCCACGCTACCAGAAAACTTAACAAAACCCAGGTGTTAGATGAATACTTGAATATTAGCAAGCACTCAAGGGAACGTTTAAGTGGTTGAATTAATCACGGAGCTTTGCAGCCGCTGCAGCAAGTCCTCAGTTGGTCTTCATGTGTTTGACATGTGTATAAATGGCTGCACAGCTTCACAGGGCAACGAAGAATTAAAGCCTAGGGGAAAAAACAAACCCAAATGACCAGATTTCCAAAAAATTAGGAAGTTCAGCAGTATATTGCCTCTCAGAGGCTGCTGCATTGGGTACTGGTTCCAGTTCACAGCTGCAATGTATTTCACTGGTTGGGTGCTCCTCCCTGAAAAGCGTGTGCTCACACTGATCTAAATCCAGGGTAGATGAGACTTGCAGTGTGATGGAAACCGTCAGCGTGTTGCCTTCAGAAACCTCTTCTGAACAACTCTGTAAAGTGACAGGGTTCACCTGGGGAGCTGGGGTGCACGAATGATGTCTTCAGTTGTCTTTCTCCTGCATGCATCTCAGCTATCTCAGCTCTCCTTTTCATGTGAAAACGTGGGGTTTGTGCTCAAGACGTGCCAGAGGTTTCATGGAGTTTGTTAGGAATAGCACTCTGAAAATACACAGGGAAGGAACCTGGCTATTGAGGCAGTTTTAGATGTTCTGCAGTCCCTGGAGCTTTAGGTTGGGCACCTTTTCCTATACCCGAGAGGTCCCTTGACATCCCCCATGAAGGACTTCTGCCAGGAGCTCCCCAAGAGTTGTGCAGACCCGATGTTTTCTGACCTCTCTTGGCCCTGGTCAATCAAGCATGGGGCACGTTGGCCTTGTTTGTTCCCAAATTTGTGCCTTTTTGGAAGGGCAGCAAGAAACTGCCATGGCAGGTTCCTGCTCCGCAGTGGTGGTTCTCAGCTCAGGAGCTGCAGCTTGGAAATCTAGGTAGAAAGTGGCTGGATTTCCTGAATGAATCTGCCTTATCCCATAACTGGTAGAAAATAGACATAATTTGCCAACAGCAACTTAAACCGTGAGAGTCATTGCTTCTTTTTTACCGAGAGAGAGTGGGAAGGAGAAGGATTACTCGCTTGCTCATGGCCAGGGACTATGAGACGTTGGTGCCAATGTTCAGGCACGGACTGAAGTTTTGGCCGTGCACTGGGGCAAGAAGTCACATCAGCGGGGTAGCAGCCAAGAGGATGGGCTAGTTGTGCCTTGTTCTAGTGGAAAAATGGGCAATATCTATGATCTGAATAGATGCAGAATCATGATAACCCACAGTCCTGGAGCTACTTAGAACAAAATAGTCTCAGGTGCTCAAACTTCTGATGTAGCCAGGGTAAGTTGGCTTTTACTGTCCCCTATAACTCGAGGCTGAGTGAAGAAGAAATCGCATCACTTGGGATTTCCTTATGTTGTGGCAAGACAATGAGAATGACTCGCTTGGGCATTTTATTACAGCCACTGGGAACCAAATGTAAATTATATGCTTAAAAAAGAAGCCGATTAAAAGCAAGGAGATTGAAATACGAAAGTGGCGCATGGCAGTCAGATTTAAAACCAGCTGGAGGTTATGTAGTGGCAATGAGATTAGGAAAGCCAAAGAGAAAGCCCTGGGACATAATAGAGCTGATTTGTTATGGATACACAGCTGAAATAATAATAATAATCATCATCATCATCGTACTTCTATTCTGCCTGTTGCCACACTCTTCCCCTGATCTCATAACGTTAATAAGATCATAATGAAATGCTGGCAAATTTTGGTCTCAGTCATAAAACTTGAAGGGCACGCTCTGGTCGTCTTCTCCTGAATGTCATAGGACAGTGCCTCTCAACGCTGCAGACTGATAATAGTTTCTTCTCATGCAATCAAGTTATGAATATTTTGATGCATGTTCTCTTAGGCAGGATTTAGTGCCTCAACTGTGAGCAGTGTCAGTAATGAGATAACACCTTTCCTTCCCCTTCTCCTGTCTGTGCATAAAGAACGAGTATTATCAACTACACCAAAAGGGTGAGTGTGGCGTGAGCTGGGAGAACTGTTTGACCGTTTTCTTCTGAGGGAAGCCTGATGCTCAGACGTGTCTGTGGACATGTGCTGATATCTTATGGATGTGTGGTAGTAATTTCCGTGGTGGAAAAAGATATTAATCTGTTATCTGGGAAGACATTTCTTGGTCCGTTGGAGTTGAGTTAGCGTGTTTCCCGAGCTGTGATTTCTGAACCTCGCGCATCTGGGAAACAAAATGAGAGCTGTTGCAAATGGATCAGCGCAGAAGCCAGTGTAAAGAAAATATGAGTCAGGTCTTTTCAAAGAGTTAGGGTGGTCTGTGAAATCGGATTCATGGCTCAACAATGTGAGTGAGTGCAAGAAGAGGCCACGCCTAATCTTAAACGCTCTCGGAGTCTGAGAACAGTCGCTCATGGATTTGAGGCGTTGCAGCTGGACAGTTACAGGCTCACTGATGCTTATTAGTGGTCCAGCTCAGTCATCCTCCCATTCATTTCTGAGCAATCTCCATCAGGTTAGAGCATAACTCTTTGGCTTTTGCTCCTTGTAATTCTGGAGGAACACCCTCATGCCTCACCAAACCACCCCCCTCTCTCCCAGGACAGGATTTCTACCTCCTCCTTGGCACGTGCCTGTCCAGGCCATGCCATGACCTATGTGTAGGACATGGCCACAGCCAGTCGCATCGTCTCCTCACTCTATTCTACTCCTCCATGAAACTACAGAGATCTTTCTCTGTAAAATTAAGGAAGCATGTTCTGTTCCTATTGCAACCCAAGCTCATTGCTTGCTTGACTAGCAAGAAGGATTGTGCATTTAACTTCCAGGCTCGTTCTACGGGAATGTCATGTGGCCGCAGGCAGCGGTGGAGGTTGTCGGTGTTTATAATGCCTCCATCTGGAGCTCTGCTCCAGGAGAGGCTTTGTTAGATGCCAGGATCTAACAGAAATTCCTGCCTTGCTGGTACCAGCAGTGTTTTTATCAGATGCTTTCACAACCTCGCTCTGCCAAACTGCCCATATTAAGCGTTGCCGTGAAATTCCAGCTGTGCAAGCTGACGCTCGTACACCTGTAAAAAGTTCTAAGCTGGCAGCATGGCAGCTTCAGAGACAGTTTGAAGACTTCTGCTGCTGCTTTTATCCTTTATTTTAACTTTCTACACAGTTTTTTCATTTTTCCTCTTTTTTTTTTTTCACCTCTCTCTCTGTAATTGAGCTGTGGACTTATTGTTAGGCAAAATATGGGCCCCCCCCCAAGTAAAGGACTCTCTTCCCTCTCCTCCTGCTTTACAACCACTTTGCACACTGTGAGCATTTTGGTTAAACCAAAAGGTAGGGAAGCAGCATCGTATCCAGCTGTGTGAGCACTTAGCAGCTAATCGGTGGTTCAGGTTAGCTGTTCGTTAATAGATAAATGAAGTAGGTAAGTTTTCTTTGTCCTTGAAGATAAGAGTAAATAATACCTTGTTGCTTAATTGGATGCCCATCCAGTTTTAATGATTTGTTATGACATGGGCATGGCAGAGAAAAAGGGAATGTGTGACTAAGGAATAACCAGCCCAAAAGCTGGAGCTTAGCGAGGAGGAAAGGTTGTCTTGCTTGGACGTGGCCTTTCACTTTTAATTATCTAGGTAATGCTATCTCAAGAAAATCTTATTTTTTTGGCTAATTAGTTAATCCCTGTCTGGTGCTAATGGAAAACTGCGTTGCA
Source organism: Eurystomus gularis (assembly GCA_013400335.1). NCBI lineage: Eukaryota > Metazoa > Chordata > Aves > Coraciiformes > Coraciidae > Eurystomus > Eurystomus gularis. The sequence goes on from VZZY01016453.1 coordinate 254,342, forward strand.
GGGAGGTTTGTTGTTGCGCAGCTGAGGAGTGAGGCAATTAGTAGTAAAGCCGAGTCTCCAAACTTACACAAAATGTTTAACGAGACAATTGGGATCAATATGATTGGGAGCCAAACGCGTTGCGAGTTGCTTACTGTTATTAACCTGAAAGCACGTGGTTTGGAGAGTCTTCCTTATATCTGCCCAGCTCCTCCCCATGTCCCCTTGGTTGGGTAGCACCTCTTGGGGCAGCGGCCGCTGGAAGCGGGGTGCTGTGAGCAGAGCTCCCCATCCAGATGTTTTACAGAGCTGTTGAGTGCTTCCTCTTGCTGCCAGGTCTCCAGCAAGGTGAACAGCTTTGTTGTAAGCACCAGATCGCAGCGTCAGTAATGGATTTGTTAGATTCCTACTGAGATCCTGGCAATCCAGTCCTTGGCAGCCTGGAAAATCTCAGCAGTGAGGCGGAAGAGCTTGGAAACTTGTCTTTTCTGAAGATGTATGTTTAATTGATGCGGCTGTTATTTCAGCTGAGAGAAGGCACGCTGGCAAATGAGCACCTGATGTGCTGCTTTAGCCAGGAGCCTTATGGATTCCTCTAACTCCAGTCTTGTGTGGATCAAAAGAAATACGTACCGTGTGGATCCTGACCTACAGCCATCACTCATTTAGCTGAGCCCCAAACACATGTTTTGAGGGCTGCTTCTCTGCAGACCAGCTCCTGCCTGTATACAGGATTTGAGTTGAGAAGAGCCAAGTTAGGTAGTGCTGTTGGACACCGCTGGCTTGGCTGAGCTTTGGGTGCAGCTTCTTCTAATTGGAGTTTCTTCTGGCACTGGAGGGAAGCTATTGCCCAAAGTGCGCGTGGTGGAAGGAAAAGCTGGATCTCCATCTGCTTGTGGTGGTGATGCTTAATTCATGTCCGTTGGTATCACAGAGAATAAGAATCATTGTTCCTGGACCATTATGGGCTAGCAGGTGAGATGCATAGTGCATCCCATGGTGTCTTGGATGGGAGTCCAGCTCCTCATCCTCTTGATGGCAGGAGAAGGCTCAGGTGGCTGGTAAGGTGGAGACTTATAGGTTCTTTATTTTATTTTGGAGAAGCTGGACCGGACTCAGAGGCACAGCATGTTCAACATGTGTGTCCAGTTCACCTCATAAGCGTTACAGATACTTAACAGAAAGAGAACATCCTTATTTTGGATGTCTCCTCCATGTGCATCTATGAAGTCAGAATTAGCCCCTAGTTTCTGACTGCTTGTGTGTAACAGTCTCAAAAATGACTTAAAATCATTGCTCTCAGATTTCTTTCTTGTACACAACTTTCAGCGGAATATTTTTTCCTTTATTTTAGTTATAGAGCTGAGGTAGAGAAGCAGTGCAGTCCTTACAGCCACTACGATCTCTCTGCCTAACTTCCACCAGCTACCCCAGCTACCCCCTGGCAGCGTTATCATAAAACTCAAACAAATAATTTTCGTGAAAGGAATGACATGCCAGAATGAACTCCCAGGGTGTCTGCGGAAGTGGTTGGCTCCTTAGCAGTAAATTGCGCTGTAGTAAATTAGAGAGGCATTTCGTAACTTCAAAATTGATCTTTTTTTAAAATAAATGTTAACATATTCAAAGGGAATTCTGCGTTCCAACTGCGCCAGGCAATGCGAGCGCTAAGGCAAAGAGTCAATCAGGACATAATTTTGTGATCATATAATTCCAAGTGGCTGTGTATTCTTTCTAGCTCACTTATTTCTTTTTTTTTATTACTGCAGCTCTATTATAGATAGCCATAAAATGCTGTTTATGCCTATTTGTTCTCTTGACCCTTATTTAAAATACACTTTTTTTACAATTCATTTTAAGCTGACAACACGTCAAACTCTGCAGGTGGTAAGTGCGTTAATAGGAAAGCCCTCTTTAACGGCAGGCTTTCTCGATGCACGACACATCGGTTGCTAATTGGACTTGGAAAAATTGCTGAAATATCTTATGAACGTTTGGGTCTGATCCACCAAAGCATTCCTTTGGATCCGTGTCAGTGCAATCGATTGCCTGACATCTGGTCCCTTTCCAATTCCTCACGCCCAGAATAGCCTCCGTGTAGTTTGGGTTTTGCAGAGCACAGAATTAAAAACTGGCTGGAGGTTGATGTCAGTGATATAGGTCATAGTACGGACCAATTTATTTTTTTAGCTTGGTTTCCTTAAGAAATGACCCTTGTGTTCCCAGGCTGGCAGCGAACACGCTTGTGTGAGGGTGCATCCTTTCGTCTCGCAACTTTGGAACCTGTTAACACATTTTAACCCTGTTTTCCAACAGTAGAGGATTTGAGGGGATGATATTCCTACAAATTTAGTGAAAACAGACAGACAGCAGAGAAAATCCATTTCAGAGGTTTAACCTACAGGAAAGGCTGAAGTGTTACCTCAGTACCAGCGGAGGAGAGGGACCACCTTGCAGGGATGCTGTGGGTGAGCCGAGAGCTTCCCCAAAGCTCAGGCTTTTGAAGGCAAGCAGGAGCTCCACTGGCTCTTGCAGAACTGCTGCTTTAGGTGAAAAAGAGGAGAAGGGCTGGATTCTCTAACCAAGCACAAGCCCTTTTGTTTTTCTTAATTGCTCCAAGACATCTCTCACTCTCTATCTATCTTATCTTTGGATTCTTCGCCTTGGAGTCAATCCAGAGAGAAAGCAACCCGAAAGGTTGCATGTGTGCATATGTTCGATAGCCCTGGTCTTAGGTGCAAGGTTATTTCTGGCTGTGGTAGTGTATTGGGTATAAATACATATATTTTTTTGGTTTTTTTCAGCAATCCTTCTATGCAGCACCCTTGTAGGAGCTGTGTCAGGCAGTTCCTCACCCTTCTCTTCATCTCTTGAGCTTCTCGTTACTTAAGATACTCTCGCAAGGCTGCTGGTTGCTTTCATCTTGCCTTTTTACCGCCTTGCTTATTTTCATCTTCATCCTGTTGTCTCTAAAGAGGCCTTTATAAAACAGTGTCTCTCTGCTGTGCACGTCTCTCTTTTATTAATAATTCATTAATCAATTTAGACTCGAGGAAAAAAAAAAAGGCACCAAACCCAACAGCTAGAAGTGATCACAGCTCGGGAGCTGCGTATTTGGCACCTCGGGCTGCATCATTTGCTAGCGGTACCTGCAACACTCCTGCCAGAGATATCTGGAGGTCTGTCTTTGTAGATCTGCTTTTAAAAAAAGAAAGTGTTTTGTTACATGGCCAAATGTTCCCTGGGAAATCGATTGATACCGAGCAAAAATGGAGTTTCTGGAGCTGGTGTTTGATTCTTGCAGGGAAGCACATTTGTGTGTGGGCTTACCAGAGTCTGCTGGGCAAAGCAATTACAGGTTCATCAAGAATTAAAATTCGCCAGTGAATGTACAGTCGTTTCGCTGAAGCTTCTGGTAATCAAGTCAAAATTGTTTGGACGACATGTAGGAATTAATGCCTAATTCTGAGCAGGCAGCTTGTCTTTACAGCCAACATGGTTTGCCCGTTGTTCTTAATCTTGGAGAGGGAGATTTTGGCTTTGTCTGTGTGTGAACTTGAGGACTTCCTTGGTCTGACTCGGGCTGAAGAAGCCTTGTCCCGTGCCAGGGCAGGACCTGGGCACAGATCCCGCACTGCCCCTCGGGTTCCAGAGCTGGTGATGGGAGCACCCAATGGATAGTGGCTGGGTGGCAGCTGGAGAAGAGACCGTGACCACTGCTGTTGTCTTTAGATCTGAGTGCTCCCAGATAAGTGCTGTCTAAAACCCGATTCTGCCGCCTGCTTGAGGCTCCTCAAGCAGCTCATGTGGTTTAGTGGGGTGCTTTAGTGATGCTTCTTCTCTCCAGCTTCAGTTGCACACAATCTCCTTCTCCCTGGCATTCGTCACTGAATTGTTTCCAAACCCTGTTATTTTACCATAACCAGATTTACTCTCCGTGCCTCAAAGCTCCACGTTAAGATTCATCTTTACTTCTGTCCTCCAGACACAAAACACAAAGATTTGCTCGGTTTTCCTATAACCTTCAGCAGGTTGGGTGCTAATCCTGCCGTGTTAAGGCAGTTTAACGCTCCGTTAATTATTTTGGAGGCGGTCTTGTGGTAACGACTGCGCTGCTTATTCAATGGGAGGCAACTTCTCAGCACAACGTTAACCCCCGTTAATAAATGCTCTCTAGTCACCAAGGAGAGACTTTTCCCTCTGAGGAAAGTTAAAGCCTTTTCTTAGTCAGCTTCTGGCCCAGAGTTTGCCTCCTCTAATCCTCCTTTCAGTAGGCACAAAGCAGCATACTCTGAATTGACAGAGCTCAAGCAACCCTCCGGAGGCAGATGAATCCCCAAATACATAAGATGTTAAACAAGTTCCCATACTTCATCTGAGCTTCTGCCACTAAGTCACAGAAAGGGATAACATTATGAGTTTGTAATTTATTTCCATATTCTTTAATCATATTTCAGTGGCTGTTTGGTTTATGACCTTTAAAACCACCTTACATTTAGATTGATAAATGGGTGGCAAATAAATTTAGCAAAATAAGCAATTTCAGCCTATGGAAGGTCAGCAGAGGGCTGTGCAATCACGGCTTCCATTAATATGTTATATTTCAGTCAAAAGCTTTTAAACGCTGAAGGTTTTCAGAGGGAAAACCTATGGCTTTGATGAATGGGTTTCTTCTAATAGCTGAATGGGAAATGAAAATCAAAGGGAAAAACCACCTTGTTTCTGAACAGAGATGAAATTAGGCCAGCGGGTTTTCCTCTGGCATAGGGGCAAGACAGCTGAGTGGGCTTGGTAACGAGCAATTTATGTTTCGAGTTGTAAGACCATTGAATAGCCTTGTAAATTAGTTAATTGACAGAGATTATTCATAATAACTATTATTATTATTGACATGAGGCTTGAACAGAGGAGAGCCACACAGGACAGGTAAACTAAATAGGCATCTTTATTAGCAGATCTTAATAGGGAGAGCAAGGAGAGAGCTCAAGGAAGTTAACTCTCCATTCCCACTGGCAACTCTTCAAGCAGTGTCAGCCGAGGTGCAAGCAAGCCGGGCAGGGCTTCTCTGAAGAGGAAAAGTTTGTGAAATTAATTACTTGCTGCATATTATCTCAGCTACGTTCATAACCATGTGCAGGTCTCGCTTTTTACTGGGCTTTAAGAAGTCAAATTAATGAAAGCGATGCAAAAACTTCTTATGGGACTGAGGTGATCTTTCCTTCTTGTTTAAAGCTACGGAGCATTTGTGCAGAGTAGCAACTTGGATCTGTCGAAAGCAGCGGCAAGGGAATCGTTACAGGAGGGATCCAGGAGCTGCATGAAAGTCAAAGTTGCCTTAGAGGTGGTGTGACTTGCGGGGCTTGGGTTTGCATTGGACAGGGAGCTGGAACAGCTCTGTCCCCTGCATGAGAGATTGCTGAGGTGGGCTGTGGTTTGCCTCTACGAGATTTAGATTGGAAATTAGGAGGACGTTCTTCACTCTGAGGGTGGTGAGACAGGGAGGTTGTGGATGCTCCATCTCTGGAGGCGTTCAAGGCCAGGTTGGACGGGGCCTTGAGCAATCTGTTCTAGTGGGAGGTGTCCCTGCCATGGCAGGGGGGTTGGAACTAGGTGATCTTTCAGGTACCTTCCAACCCAACCCATTCTATGATCGGTGTGGCCTCAGTCTGCTCTGTCCTGGGGCTGACGGGAGTAAATCTCACAACCCCTGGCACCAGGGAAGAGCAAGCAGAGATGTGCCCTTGCCCCATTCCTCTGGTTCTACAGAAGGTTCAGCACAGCTGCAACCATCTCACCAGCTGAGTTGAAGGTGTGGATCAAAATGTGGTTGGGGAGAACAAGGACGGGTGCTGGCTGTTCTGCAGCGTGGGTGCCATTGCTGCCAAATGCAACCCTCCTGTTACACTGAGCCACTAAAATTAAAATTCCTGTGACAAATGAAGCAAAGACTGACGTGCACACCAGCAGCGATGTGGGACAGGCTGGCAGGAGCAGGGCTGGGGCTGGCTTTACAGGAAGCTGTGAGGTTTATGCTGGCAAAGGACCTGTTCTCTCTGGAGCTGGGAACTGGTTATTAATGCTTGAATTGCCAGTGGTGTTTGTGTCTGATTTAGTATCACTTAAGTAAGTGATGTATGATTTCAATTAGGAAGCAAAGATGCTTACTGCATCTCCACGATGTGTTTGGATGGAGAAAAGTGCTTTGCACAGTCTTTCTGTTTCGGGGGAGGTAAATGGAGCACGGGGTGTCTGTGACTTGCTTGCTGCAAAGTTATTTCAATGTCGGCTGGGAAAGCAAACGGTGTTGAGTTCATGCTGTGTGCGCCAAAGTCGAGGTAAAGACACTGGGGTGGACTTGAGGGCTCTGGTTGCACTGGAGCTAGCCTGGTGAGTGCCATCAGGGCATGCTTTCTTTTGGGGTTGGAGTTCTCTGCCAGCTGGAAGAAGAGGAGCTCCACGATGTGCTGATGGCCCTGCGCTGCTGACACCCAGTAGAGCTTCTTTTAGGGTTGTAAGAACCTGTGGTCTTGGAGGAAAATGGAAGTTTCATCCTTGTTGCTAATGTGAAGTTCATCGATGTCTGTACTTCACAAACTGCAGTGGTCTGAGGAGCTGCCAGGTTTATGAAAATGCTAAAGCTTTCTCCTGCCATACGGGGCTGGCTTTAGTGCCAAAACAAAACCCAAGGCTGAGCAGGAGCCAGCAGCAAAGTGAGGCAAGGCAACATCACGAGGCTTTTAACAAAGACCAGTTTCATGACGCTTGAGTCTTTAACATCTGGAAGGGCTTTGTGTAGTGGGCTGCACACACATTTCTGGCTGGAATAAGCACAGCAGTCACAAAGAAATCTATCAGCATCTGTGCATTGATGTCTAGGGAGGAGGCAGCACCTCCATCTCCAGCCACACCCTTGTGCCCATCTGACCCTTGTTGTGATCATAGAATCACAGAATGGTTTGGCTTGGAAGGGACCTCAAAAATCACCTCGTTCTAACCCCCCTGCCATGGCAGGGACACCCCCCACTAGAGCAGGTTGCTCAAGGCCCCGTCCAGCCTGGCCTTGAACACCTCCAAGGACGGAGCATCCACAACTTCCCTGGGCAACCAGTGCTGGTGTCTCACCACCCTCAGAGTGAAGATAGTCCTGTGTTAGCAAATTAGCTGATACCAGACCTATTATCCTTGTAAAAGAAATGCCAATGGTGATTTAAAATGTTGTTTGCAGAACCTAGTTGCTACTATCTCTCCTGGTGAAGAGATGTTCCCACATTTCAGCCACATGAACTTTCAAACTGCTGAGCTAAGCAAAAGAGATATAATTTTCCTTTAAAAATAACGTGGGGAAGTGCTTACAAACAAATTAAGCATTACCTTGCGCTGATTAGAGGAGTAGTTGGAAAGCTCCTGTGAAGCAATAAGCGAGATCACTTAATTGTTGTGTGTGATGCATCACCAATTGTGGAGCTTCATGTTTCCCACCAGATCCCATCTGATCGGTAGGCAGAGCAAGTTTCCTAGAAAAGGAAAACCACAGCCGTAGTGGTTTCCTGTGGTAGCTGAGAGTCTTTCTTTGCAGACATCTTTTATGGTGCTGGAGTGACTGGAGATGCTGGGCAACAGCTTCTTTGTTGCCTGCTGGAGTATCCTCCAAAAAAGCAGCATCCTTCTCTCCTGCCACCTCCTACCTTGTGCATGACCATTCCTGCTTTACCTGCACAGTCCATCACTTTCCTGCATCGCTCCAGCATGCTCGTTCCACCTTCAGGAAGGGTTTTCCTCTCAATTAATTGAGATATATTGACATTGTGCTGAACTCTGGAAGAGAGTGAGAGCCCAGCTCCCTCCCAATGGATGGGGTCAGCTCCTGGGCACGTTGTCCATCTTCAGCCATGGGATCCTTCAGGTCCAGATTCCGACAATCTGTGTTTTCAAGTTGAAGGTGAGGCTGACAGCAAGCTTTTCAGATTCATGCACTATTCATGCAGTCCTCTAGGCTTCAGTGAAGCCCTTATAAGATAATAAGAAATTAATGAAACGTGGCAGTCTACACCTCCACTACAGTTTTCATCCAGGGATCTCTGCGTTCTACTAATATTTATTAACTGAGTCTTTCAGTAGTCTGGCAGGATCTGAGATTCATTTTAGACCCCAGGGACTCGCCCAGTGCAGTGAGTTCATGGCAGAGTTGGGGCAAAACCGCAGCTCCTGCTTCCACCTACTGATTACTCTGTGAGGACACGGGCACCCCATTTTGGACTCCTCACTCTTATTCCTCATCCTTGGGTGCTATGGGGTTTGCTAACAGAGCTGCTTCCACCTTTGGGGTTCCTCTGCCTTCAACACTGTGGGAACAAAGGAATTATTCGGATCCTGTGCTAAGGACAGTGAAGATGAGGGAGCTCAGCAACATTAAAAGCAGTTGTCAGTAGAGATAGGTCCAGTAGAAAGATAAAATGGCACTGAGATGAAGCATAAGGTGGAAAAATAAATCATGTTCCACTTCTCAGCTCTCCTGGGGCAGCTGGAGGGAACTGAAGTATCTTGGGACAAAGTTATGGATGAGAAAGGACAGGACAGCAAGCAGGAGAATTAGGGAAGGACAGACCCGAGTGAGAAAGGAATGGCAAAGGCAGGAGCTGGAAGGTGACGAGAAACAGGAGCAGGAAAAACGCATTTGAAGAAGGACAAAAATCATGGGCTGGGAAAATGGGAGTTACCAGGAAGGATTAGAAAACAGCTGCAAGCATCCATGTGCCCCTCTATGTAGGATGGCACTGAGTCAATCTCTTGCACATTTCCTAATTTTACAGAGGTGGTTTTTTTCCAGCTAGGTCAAGTGCGATGTTGGCTCTTGCTTCCATTTGAAGCTGACTGAAGTCACCCAGCATCAGGAGCTGTACCGTCCAGCTTTGTCACTTGGAGCTCCAGGCAGGGCCACATGTTGACCCCAGCAATGGCCCCTGCTGAGAAAGCAGACCCCTCCACTGCCACTGGAGAAGATACGCTGAAGAAAATGACTGCTGTGATTGATGTGAGCGCATCTCTGCCACGTACTCTATGTAGCAACGAGCGTGAAGGAAAGAGTCCATCATTTTTCTGGTTATTGAATCTGTCTGTGTAGCTCACGGATACGAGGCAGTTGACATTCTGTGTTTGCTTCAGAAATCAGAATAATCCCAACGCACAGGCTGGCTCCCTTTCACAGAGATTTCATATCCTTTGTTGCCTTTTTTTTTTTAAAAAAAAAAAAGAAATTGGACAGCTAGACTGAAAAATACCTTTTTATTCTCTATGCTTCCTGAGCAATAGTTGAAAGCAAGCTCCTTCTCTCCTTGTACCAATTTAATTCAAAATGGCTCCTTTAGATCTGTGATATTAAGGAGCTACACATCTTTCACCACAGGTGGTGGCATCCATGCAGAAGGAAGGTTGTAAAAGTGGCCTGAGTGACCCCACTCCAGCCCTTGTTGAGTGTGATGCCTCATATGGTGGTGGGTATCAGATGCTCTGAGAGTCCCATCACAGACGGATGTGAGCTAATCCTCTGCCTCTTAATATCTGATCCTAATCCCTAACAGTCTGTGGGTGTCTTAGTCCCAGAAAACTTGAATATTCCTTGCAATGTGTTCTCCTGTTGTTAATTATAAACCTCAATCTATTTGTTAACATTAATTAAACCTCTGCACCTTCAGCTGCAATCCTTGGCAAAAACCCCCTCTTTCTCAGCAATTTTAACCTACGACTGGAACTGTGACTTCTTTTCTCCGCCTACTAAAATTAGATTTCCTATATATTATTTACAGTTGTTTGCCGTCATCCTGCTGTGATAAAGACAACAGCTTCGTGGCTTTTCTGCAGAAGTCTGTTGCTACCTCGCCGTGACATCCCCTCCCACGACTCTGTGTGTTGGCACAAGGGTGTTCCTCACGGCGTGTTGAAAGCCAGAAGCGATTTACGTCCGTGGAGTGTCACTTCCCACCGAGGTTACCTTAGTGAAAATCGGTGCTTATAGCAGCTGCTTCACGTGAGTTGTGGGGTTTTGCAGTGTCTCACCCTCTTCTGCTGGTTTCTGCTGAGCTTTGTAGGAATGGAGAAATTTGGGGTCACATGGAGCTGTTCCTCTTCCAAGGAATAGTGAGTCCCTGTGATCAAAGCAAGCGGTGATGGTGACAGAAGACCACCTGGCCACACCTCTCCTTTTGTAGCTTCAAGGTGCTGCCAGTGGGACACCTTGTTTTTTCTCAAAGAAGCAGGAGAAGGAGGAATTTCAAAGCATCAAATGGAATCTTACAATAAGAAGCCTAGGGGAGGATATACAGAGATATAAGTATTGAGTTACTGTAAAATTGCTCTTTCAAAGGAGTGGAGCGAGTGAGAGAAGAAGGTGTTTGTCTTCTGTGAAGGAAGTCAGAAGTCTGAGCAAAAAACAATAGCTCCTGATGGGTAGGACCAAGGAAGCCTCTACAGCTTTGGGGTATGTTCATCATTCAACTCAGGATGTTTGTGAAATCTCACAGCTGCACACATCCAAGGTGCTCATCGTGCTGACCCAGATGGTCCTTGCAGTGCCTCAGGGCTGGTGGGCAGGGCTGGCTTCCCCTTTCCCTGCTGCAGACCAGAGAGGGGAGACACTGGCACAGGTTGCCCAGGGAAGCTGTGGATGCTCCATCACTGGAAGTATTCAAGGCCACGTTGGACGGAGCTTTGAACAACCTGGTCTAGTGGGAGGTGTCCCTGCCCATGGCAGGGACGTTGGAATGAGATGGTCTTTGAGTTCCCTTCCAACCCAAACCATTCTAGGATTCGATGATTGGAGTTGCCAGATACCGTGTGTGCTACCTGAGGGGCAGAGAGGGATATCTCACCTGACAAGGTGTGCTGCCTTTGCACCTCCACGTGTGAAAAAAGGATAATTTATTTAAATTTATGTTGGCTAACGGGCTTATCTAACTACAGTTAAAATAACCTGCTGAATTATTCATGTGATATTTGGAATCATGATTGTGGGAACAAATTAGCTGACTGAAAACTGGAGACTGATGTCGCTCATTAATAATGCATAGAGGGAGGCCGGGTGCTGGGCGAGCGGGTGGGCTGGCTCCAAGCATACAAATGGAATGTTTCCGTGTTAGAAATGTTCTTCCTGAGCAGGGGTTGTCTGGAAAAGTACCACTGGATCCATCACTGGCTGAGTGGTCAGATGCGATTGCAGAAGCAGTGGTCTGGTTGCGTTGGGTGGGTGTTCTGTGCCTGCTGCTCAGGGTACTTCTGAGCTGAAGGACCATGTCCCAGACAAATGCTTGGCCATCCCATGGTGAAGTGCCACTATTCAAAACATCTCCAACGATAGTCCAAATGTTGTCAGCTTCACTTGTGCAAGAGATCCCAGCAAAGACCTTTTGATTCTAGAGAGTTTCCTTTTAAAGATGAAGTAGTGCCCTAGATCACTTGGTGTTTAGCAAGGTGACACTTTCCTTCTTTTACGTCTCGTTTAAAATTCAGATAATGTGGTGGACATGTAAAGAAAGTCATCTTATCACCTGGAGATCATCTAATGGGCATTGCTCTATATAGAAATCAGTTCCTGCAGCACCAAAGTATTGAAAGATGTTTAAGGACTCAGGATCGCATTAGCCAGATGGTTTGGTGTGCCATCAGATAAGGATGATATAATACAAACAGGGCACGACTTGGATAATGAGGGGCTATATGCGAAGTGATATGATTGCTTGATTAAGATAATAGTTGAAGCATGTGGAGAAGGAAATTATCATTTATATATTGCTGATTGTGAGGTTTATTTTAAGGATATAATTTAAAGATTGTCAAAATCAGAAAGAAAGATTGTGAGCGAAAGGAAGTCACCGAAAGAAAAAAGAGAAATTGCTGCTGAACAATAAACGTCGGAGGCCAAGCAGGAGATGGGCAGCAAAGGGTAGAGATGCTGGAGAAGACAAAGACAAGAGTTCCTGTCCTTAGCAAAGAACCAGGAGCCAAACACCCATCGGGGTCAGGAAGAGCACTGAGTCTACCTACCAACTTCATCCTTTGAGGGTAGAAGCTGCTTGAGTTCAGCTGGATGCATGGAAGCTCCCGCCACCGGCTCTTCCAGCCACCCACATCCATGTTGTTGGAAGTACTGGCATGTACAGTCTGAGCTCACCAGGCCTGCTGCATGTCTGAAGCCATCTGCAAAATGCCTGGCATCTTCAGCGGTTGAGAGAGATCTGAAAAAAATTAATTGCTGCATGATTTGGGGAGAAATCATAGAATCATAGAATGGTTTGAGTTGGAAGGGATCTCAAAGACCTCTTGTTCCAACACTCCTGCCACGGGCAGGGACATCTCCCACTAGACCAGGTTGCTCAAGGCCCCATCCAACATCCAACCTGACCTTAAATAGATCCAGGGATGGGGCATCCAAAACTTGGTATTTTCAAATCAGGCCAAAAAATCTAGTGTGGGTGTAACTGCCACCAGCCTTTAGCATCTGGGTGATGCTTTGGTGGTGCTGAATGTTGGTGGTGATGACGAAACATTTCTGGGTGGTGGGGAAGGGGGCAGACGTGGTGGGAGAGGTGCTAGCATGGCCCACAGCTATCTGCAGCAACAGATAGGCATTCCTGTGTCTCCAGAGACGGGAGCACGTGATGACTTTCTCCAAGGCCACCCGTTTTCTGCCTGCATTGCTGATTTGTTCATCTGCAATGTCTTTAATGTGATTAATGTAGAGGGTTTTGCAAACTGATCAAGACAGACCTGGTCTGCCTGTAATTTCAGCTAAATTACAGTGATGTTCCATTTCAAACGTACCTTTGATAAGGTAATAGAAAAAGCTAATTTAGCATATTGCGCCGACTGGGTAAAGTGGAGGCGATACTGAATATTGATCAAATCCATACACAGGTAGCAATACTGGGGGAGAGTGATAAATATTTCTGTCGAGACTCAGCAGATTTATATTGTTACCCCTCCGCAAGCTTGTACCTTAACTCCTAATGCGTTTAATTAGAGCTGTTCAGGGCAGGCTTTCAGCTTGCTTCCATTGTGTTCCCATTATGAATCAAAAGTTTATTTGCTCCTCTGGTTGAGGCGCGGGAAATAATGATACGGCATATGAGCTCACGACTTGCACAGCCACCATCAAAGTGCCATGGTGAGTGAAACTACCCGTGTGTTATGACCTTGATGCACTATTTAAATAGATGATTTTTTTTTTTTTCAAGCCAAATAAAACCTTTCACATTAGGCGGTAGATGAGCCGCTTGTATGTGCTACGAATGCAGCTTCCCCCCTCTCCTAATTAATAATAAAAAACAGTGGTGGAATAGATTTATGCTTGTCAGCAGAGCAGTTAACTGTCATGCCGCTGATGAGTCAATGGCTTGTTGTATCATAAGTGCTGATAATACCCAGATCTGGGCTGGGCTCTAAGCTGTGATATGGCAATTTAGCTTTCACACATCATTTAGTTATGCTTTTATTTCAGATTAATCTCTGTTTTTTTCCCCCTTTTTATTTCCATTCTAATGCAATAGGCTCAACAGTGACCCAGGTCACAGTGTGAGAGCTTGCTGTCATCGGCTGAACTACAGCCATCACTGTTTTTGTGGGTTTTGGAGAGAAGGATGCCTGGCAGAGCCAGGGGAGCAACCAGCTCATGGGCACACCAGCACCTGGTGATAACTTGAGGACCAAAGTCCATGATCACAGGGATCCAGCAAGCAACAGGGAAACAGCACCAGGGGTAACCGAGCTCGTGTTTGCCTTTTCACAGCAGCATCGAATTGGAAAATTCAAATGAATTGCAAAAGGAACCGTGTGTGTTTTAGAAGAAGGACGATGTAAGGGCTCTTAGGCTGAACCTGATCTATTTGGAGACATTCCTGCCGGAGTACGTGACCTTGGACGGTCTCTTCCAACCTAAACGATTCTGTGAGACTGCATCACTGGAAGGGTTATTGCTACTCCATGTCATTCAAGGTGGTTTTTAAGATGAGTTTAGCTAGTGCAAGAAGGCCCTGGGTCAGAACTTGGTGGAGACGGTTCTATGTTTGATTGCAAGAGGGCTGCAAGTTCTTGCTTTAACGCACAGACTGTCTCCAAAACAGGGGCCTGAAGTACAGGTGCTCTGTCTTATTTTAAGGCTTCTCAGCAAAGATTCTCTTTTGACACAATATAGGAATGTAAATGATCAGAGATTGTCTCTGGGCAACCACCAGCTATGTTTGGGATTTCATGCATTTCTCCTAGGCTTTGTGGTACCTCTCTGTCTTCCCCTGAGGACTGGCACACTGGGAATTTCCTTTTGGTTGATTGATAATATCTTCACCTCTGTTTCCCTTGGGAAGGTTCACTTGGTTTCTCAATGACCTTAGTTTGTTTTATAGGTCACCACAGCCCTTCAGATGCTGCCGTATCTGCTGTATGTGAGCATTCAGTCCACACCATTGGAGCTTAAGGAGCGTGACGGGTTCAGATGACGGGAGAGATGCTTCTCACAAAGCTCTCACCCCACTTTGATGGGCCTGAAAAGGCTTTTTGGTAAAATGGTCCTTGCAAGCTGAATTTCAGAATAGAACAGAATAGAATATTCATTCTAACCAATAGAATGGTTTTGGGTGGAAGGGACCTTAAAGATCAGCAGAAGTTAGTTATAGTCCAGCTTAAAGGCAGCAGAGGTTGGTTTTGTTGTTCTGACCATTTCTTTATCTCAGTGCTGGAGCAAACAACCTGTTCAGGGCACACGTCCCACACGCTGCTACTTCTCCTGCTGTGCACCGCTCTCCTCAGAGAGACCTGCAATCTCAGCAGCAATAAGGAGATTTTGGGTTTCCTCCTCACACGCCTGTCTGGCAGCATCAGCTCTGGAGTACAGAGCCTCCAAGAAAGAGGAGACACGCACAGTGGTTATGTCTTAGCTGTGCTCTAGGACCAGCATGTGAAAATAGAGATACTTTGCCCACTAACATCGGTAATATCTAATCCATAAAAACAGAAGCTTGCAGATGCCCTAAGCTTGGTCTTGGCAGAACATGGCAGCAATATTGTCCTTGTTTCACGGGTGGGGAACTGAGGTGCTGGAAAAAGTGTGGAAGTGTCTGAAAGTACCACCAAAGAGGTAAGGCAAGGCAGATCCTGCTTAGTTGAAGCATCAGGTTGTCCTTCCCTTGGGCACTGCATTAAATTCTGTCATATCTCCAGTATGTCTTCTGCTGAGGCTCTTCTATCTGAGATCAGTGAAGCTGAGCTTGACTCGCCTGTGGCCAGTTAGGGCTGGTTTATATTTCCACCACCCGTCACCCTTTTATATTCTTTGTTCATATACATAAGATAATAAGGCTGAAAGAGGAAAATGGGTATGGTGATAGAGAATATATAAAGAGAGCAGATGATGCTAAGTAATGACCGTTAAACTACGTAATAAATCCTTGGTGATGGTACAAAACCATTGCATCTGCTCACAAGGTAGAATTATTTCATTGCTTCCAGGCCCCGTACATGGATATATAAGTCAGTGCATCAGCATCTTCAGGGACACATCCATAATAAAGATAATACTAATTTTCACAGCAATGTTTTTTCCTGTCAGCCAAAGGTAATTAAGTGGTTAAAGGAGAACTCAGTTTCCTACCTAATGTAAAAAATAACTCATGCATTTTATGTCTCCTACTCTTCTAACTTTCACCAGTGTCAGGCCACATTGGTTTTGCATTTACTGTAACAACCTTTCAGTAGATATGAGACAAAGCTTGCTAAGCGTGGGGTTTCTAATCACTTTTCTTTTGTCTGATGTCCCAGGTGTCCACAGACCTTCGGCGCGACCGGCTCATGGCTCTGAAATACTCAGATGTAACATGGAATTCAAAGAATGGATCCAAAACCAGGCAGAACGAACAAATGAAAACAATAAGGGAATTAAATGGCAGTAATTGAAAAGGTTTCTAATGTCTTAGGGGCAGTACAATAACACTGCTTACCCAGCCTTGAGCCCCGTTACTTGCTTTGGAAAAGTTTTCCAAAGGTGTATAGGTTGCTCTAAGTGCTGTATTTTCTGTACCTACTTCGCCTAGACTAATTGGGAAGCTGCCACGGAGAGGAAATTGGGCTGGTGTTGGGAGCTCACGCTCTTTGGGAAGCTATAGAAAATCTCCAGAAAATTAATTGTTTAGACTTGAAAGTGCTCCATTAAGCTGAGGTAATGGGCAAATTCCGCATTCCTCAACAGTGATCTCGGGTTTCTTCCAGGTCTCACTACACTAATCATTATTTCTGCACCATTCCATCCCATATTTTCTAGGTTTGCAGAGCACATATTGCCAAATTACCTCTGCAGTTGAGGCATCATGGCAGAGGCAGGTACATTTTAAATTACAGTAAGTTTTGCACTGCCTATTTTAAAAGAGAAGATCATCCCAGGGTGGCAGCTCCCATTCCCCCAGCACTAGAAGGGGTGTTAAGAATCCCTATAAGAATAAAAACGTGTGTTGAAGCTTCATTTTTAATGTTGTTTATGTATGTGTAGAAAAGGGAATTTAAAACCTTGTTTTCTGGAGAGGGCCCCTGTGAAGCTGTAGAATCATAGGATGGTTTGGGTTGAAAGGGACCTTAAAGATTGTCTCATTCCAAGCCCCCTGCCATGGCAGGGACACCTCCCACTAGACCAGGTTGCTCAAGGCCCCGTCCAACCTGGCCTTGAACACCTCCAGGGATGGAGCATCCACAGCTTCCCCGGGCAACTTGTGACTGTATCTCACCATCCTCAGAGTGAAGAATTTCGTCCTTAATTTCTAATCTAAAATTCCACTCTTTCAGTTTAAAGCCATTACCCCATGTCCTATCACTAGATGCCCTTGTAAAAAGTCCATCCCGCTGAGGACCACCACCCTCCTGTGCCTCAGGAGTGGTCCCTCCGCCACCAAGCACTTGCAGCTCTCCATCACCAGAGACACGTCCCATGGTTTCACATCTCTTCTGACCTGCAGTGCCTTCTAAGTGCAGGAAATACTTTCTTTTCTTCTCTTTGTTTGCTTTTTATGATTTCCCTTTCAACGGTGTATTAGTGGCAGAGAAGCCCATAGAAATAAAAGCTCTCCACAAAAAGGCTCCAACAAAATACTTGATACCAGGGAGGGATGAATGAGACCTTGAAATTACAGCCTGCAATATATGACTCAGTCCTGCTCGTGGGTACTAAAGGCATTAATTTCTGAATACTGTCTGCTTTAGTAGGTAATTTTTGTGAAATGCCTGGAGAGGCTGGTGCATTTCACCATTTACTATAATGAAGTATGGCAGGTTTTAGAGAGATGAAGGACTTTGCAAAGGTGCAGCAGCCTGACACTGGGATTCATTTTGAGCATGAGCTGGTTCCTATTTTATCTAAGCCTGATTCCGTCATCCTTGGAAAGGAGGGTGCTTGCTTTTGATGGTGAATCTTGTTATAAGTACTTATTTGGCATGCCAGTGAATAAGGAAAGCTATAACGATTTGACATGTGAAACGTGAAGTCTCAATTACTTTTATGTTGTTTTTCCTTCTGTAGATCGGGAGTGAAGAATATATTTTAATTAAAAAGTGAAATATGATATCCAGATCTCAGCACGCCTCGTGGAGAACAATCTGAATTTTGGAGTGCTTATAAGTCTTGGGGCAGAGCTTACGCTGCACTTCACAGGCATGGGCAGCAGCCGTGGCTGGTGACGCCGGGTGATTTATTTAGCCATTATCTGACAGTTCCTTTACTTAAGGGAAAAGGAGGACTGATTACATCCTGCATATTCCGATAACTGTTATTGTAATGTTCCTTTATGGTTTTTATATTTTTTATTTTTATATTTTATTTTTTCCCCTTGCAGGCCTGTTTTATTTATTCCCCTTTTTTAATAAGGAAGTGGGGTTTATGAGAGTGTGCTTTCTGCCTCTCTGCATCACCTCTTGGCCAGCTACTTTTGAACCCCTTGACCAGCCTCACCTCAATTTGGTCACGAGATGAAAGCTCAGAGTTATTAAATCTCTGAAAGCGCTGCACCAATCAGTGCTGAAGCAAAGATGTTGCTCAGGTAAAACTAGGGAGAAGTTGGCTATTATGCATTTTTGCTCATAATTCATGGTCAGTTTAAGACGGGCTGGCTGCAGCACATGCCCTCAACCATGCAGCAAGCCAAAACAAAGCTAAAAGCTACTGGAAATGCAAGATGTGATGAAGGTCTGATGTAGTTCTAAGGTCACGTTGGGAGAACGGTTGCCTCTGTAATAAGGAGTTGGGTCTCTATCCCCCATGTCCCCACAAGCTGGCGTTATATTTTCCACTGACCAGAAATATCAGCGAATTAGCTCTGTTGCTCAAATTAATGCTTAATTTAAAGTAAAGAGGATAAGTCTTGGCATACTGGGTAAAAACATCTCCTAATGCATTTTGAAGAGTTATGTCTGAAAACGTAGAAGGTGTTTCTCTTGCCTGTGTTTCTAATGGTCGTCAAAGGCATCTCAGTATTAAGAAACAGCAACACATTCCTTCCATCCCTCTATTTAGGATAAAGACCTTGGCTCCACCTCCATTATGATAAATGGGCTAAAACTAAAGCTTTTGATGGAGCTCCCTCTAATTTCCAGCTGCAGCACACCCCTTCAGCAACAAAACAGTATTTTGCTCGGAACAGAAAATTCTATCTACCCAACAATTTGCTAAGCTACGTGTGTTGAGAGCTAACCAGCTTATATCCAGCCCATAATGATGCTTGCACATCCCTTTGAATGCTCCAGCTGCTGGGGGCTGGGATCACGGCATAGTGCTGGATACTTCAGCTGGTGCTTCCTCGCTAAGCAAGCTTAAATTTAGTCCTTGCCTTACTGAATACCACTAGAATCGTAAAATCCCATGCTATGAGACTGGCAATCACTGTGGTTGGTGGTGCGTGGTTTAAGCAGTAGTCTGTGATTCTAAAATCATCAACAACTTAGGAATCAAAATCAGTGGTGACAAAAATATAATTATGCAATATTTTAATAGAATCATTAAAAAATTATCTGCATATCTGGCTCTCTTTAAAAAAAAAAAAAAAAAGCAGAAAATGAAAAATTTTAAAAATCTTACCTCTGTTAAGTTAGAAAATACCTCAGATTTTTGCCGTGCTTTGCTCCAGAAATGACCTGGTGGAAGTTCAAGGGGGGTTGTGGATGCTCCGTCCCTGGAGGTATTCAAGGCCAGGCTGGATGCGAGCTTGAGCAACCTGGTCTAGAGGGAATTGTCCCTGCCATAAGTTCCCAAAATCGCGGTGACTTTAGGACTGCAGTAGGTGGGAAGCTCAGGAGCAAAGAGGGGAATGAGAATCCTGGCTCAGCCCCTCTGGCTTGCCCCAGCAGAAGCTCACGTTGGGGTATCGGCACCCTTCCCATGGTGGTGGCAGGGTCTGCCCTATCCCAGCCAATGCTGGAGCTGGTGGAAGACGCGGTGGGCGAGGTGGAAGACTTCTGCTCCCATTCCCTGTCCTCCCGTGGTAGGTGTGGCCAAGGGACCTCATCCCGTTCTCCAGGCGTATGGAAATGGGCAGGATGGCAGAGCTCAGGGGTTGCTGTTTGTAAGCTTTCTGCTGAGTGCTGTTATGCAGATTTGGTGTGTGTAGCACACGCCTTTAATTGGGTTAAGGGGTCCACGCATGAATAAACAGGGTCCATCAGCGTTAGCACTTTTGGCACTCTGAGTAGAGCTCTTGATATTTATTTTATTAATACCCAGTTTATGTCACTAATCATCTTTACTTGCAAGGAACTGTTTATATTTAAACCCTGGGAAGTCAATGAGTATTTTATTATCAATTTCATTAAGGCCAGTGTTTTAATCCTTGCCATCTAAATCTTTGTATTTGAGTAGGAATTCCTCTAGAGCTCATTAAATATGAGAGCCATGGGTGAGCCTTGCCAGTCACACCATCTATTATTATGTTTAGGACGGGGGGAGCTGCAGTGCTAGAAGGACTCTTCAAATAAACAGTATTCAAATCACCAGTATGACAGTGATAATGGAATGTGCGCTGTGAAATGATCTAATTACTGACACTTCGAGTCTGTATCAACGGTTCGTTTTGAATTAGAATATAATTAAATTCTTTTGCTCCAAGTACATCCTGAAGAGCAATAAACTTTCAGACTTCAAGTGACAGAGTGAACAAAAGGTACCGCGGAAAGGTGATCTTGGAGCATAAGATTCTTGTGGAAAATGTATGTCATGACTACTAGTCTTGGACCTGTTTGCTGTGATCTGTTAAAACCTGTTGTTGGTTATGAAAAGGATGTTCCCAAAGTAAAGGAAGAAGATGAGAACCAGTAACAGATGCTACAACCCCCCAGAATGCTTTACTGTTGCCTGATTTGAACAGCGATTGCTTTATTGGGTCATAGCTTTGAAAAGTAATGGAGCAAAATGAACAGATGCCTCTAATCTGTTATTCAGAATAAGAATGGTCACAGATCCTTCTAAGTGTGGAAGGTCATCATTGCAATTTGTTGATACAAGCTGTGAAACCGCAATACGAGCCAGTGTGCTCAGCAATAATTAGAGTTAACTGGACACTTGGAAAGGTGTCTGCAAACACGTTTGATGGAAATCTGTTAGTTTTCCATAAATCTGAGTATATGTGTATTGGAGGGAGCAGCTGGTATTCCGCAGCTGTGGAAGCCATGGGCTTGGTGTCAGGAACGTGACTGTGCCGCTGGTAATGGAAAGTCATGAGAAGACAGAATCATAGAAGCCTTTTTGGTTGGAAGAGATCTTTAAGATCATCAGGGAGAAAAGGAACAGGTTGCCCAGAGGCGATGTAGATGCTCCATCACTGGAGGTGTTCAGGACAAGGTTGGACAGAACCTGGAGCAACCTGGTCTGGTGGGAGGTGTCCCTGCCATGGCAGGGGTGTTGGAATTAGATGATCTTTGAGGTCTCTTCCAACCAAAACCAGTGTATGATTCTACGAACCCATAAGGAGCACAGAGGCTGTGAACCCATCGCTTCCTTGGTGTCACTTGTGCCATGGGTGCTGCGTGTGGGCTGCGGGGTCACGGCCTGGGACCCTATGCCAGGCAAGAGGCATCTCGCTGGCTGCTCACCGGTGACACCGGCTGTGGCAGAGACAAGGTGCCATGGCCTTTTCTGTCTCCTGATGCTCTGCCGGGAGTTTCCAGTGTGAAAACAGACTCTTGAAATATTTTGAAGGGGACCCTTCTATGCCCTAGCACGTGTACCCTTGTCAAGATTAAGAGCAAAATTCAGGAAAGAAAAAATAGCAGAGGAAAGGAAAAATGTTTTCCAGGTTACACTGCTTGTAGCTTGCTACAGCTCCTCACTGCTTATGTCTCTAACAAGAAATTTAGGTTGCATGCATTTTTAAAAAAAAATGTTGCTTTCATCTGCTAGCAAGAAAACTTGGGAGTAGCGTTCTCTTCTCATCTTTTTTTTTTTTTTTAAATTAATTAAAACCATATAACCCAGCAGTATAAAACAGCCAAGAACGCCATCTCTCAAGTATCACAGCCCTTAATAAAAGCCGGAGTGGCACCGTTCGTGACCATCTGATGTTTACGGCTCCTGCTTCTACAGCGCATTGTGTTTCAGCGTCCACCTTGGCTCATCTCCATGCTTGCTTTAACCTCAATGACTTTGGCAGAGTTATTTCAGTGCTGAACTTCCCCCGTTTTGCCTTCTGCGGAATATGAAGTCCGCTGCTCGCTCATCGAATATGAAACTGTGTACAACTGGGCGACCTAATGCTAATGGAATCGATACAGCAAAAGAGATCTCACAACCTCGCCGTACTTTTTACAATTTACTTTGTTCGTCACCCATTAATTCTTATATTGATTTTGCTATAAAACACAAGCTGCATTCCTATCACAGCCCAAGAAAAAAGCCCATTGATTATATTGGAACAAGGTATGTTGTAAAAATGAAATGCCTAAAACATTTAAATGTAGTAAGCTCCGCTAAAGTACATAAATCACATTGTTTAATGTTGTAAATGAGTGGTGCTGCCTTAAACAAGGGAAAGATATGGGGCCGTAAAACAATTTTGACACAAAATAACAGGCTCTGTTTCTCCGTACCTGCCATTTTAGAAATGCTATCAATAACAGTTACGGTTGTGTGCAAATGGGAGGGGGGAAATGTTCTCAATATCCCCTTTAAAAAGTTCCTTCAAAGTCACTTTGTAAAATTGACAACAGTCGTGCTTTACCTGGCTATAAATAAAGCCTGATTATTACTGTGTCCTGTTTACTTTTATCATTCACTCATCAAAAACTTTTTGATGCATCATTACTAATGATGGTTTCGGGGGCCAAAGTCGAGCCTTGTGCTTGACTGTTATTGATGGGGAGGGAACTGCAGCTGCTTCCTGCCACCTCGGTGACCACATCGTCCGCTGAAGATCATGGCCACGGTTCCACCAGCTTAAAGGGAAGATGTTTCGAAGGGAATTCATCTTTCTGCACCACTTAGAGTTTAACCCTGAGTAGAGAAGACTAATGATAGAGTTTAATTCTGCATCGTGAGAGCATCATGGGAGGGAAGAGGGGGAAAAAGGAGAACTTGATGATGATTATAAAATAGGTGCTTTTGCTCACCAAAGTTATGATTAAAGAAACCTACTCCGGCTGAGATTCCCATAGTGCTTTGGAACCCTGGTCACGATCCAGGACTCCACTAAGCCCAGGAAAGTCGCTTTGGAGAGCCTGCAGTTACAACAAGAGAAGTGGCAACAGCCAGGCAGGGATGGATTTGGGTCCAGCAGGGAAGAAAGGGAGGATGGGGGTAAGAAGGATTGGGAGTGATCTCAACAGCTTAAAGACCTAAGATGTTTCCATGGCTTTCAGGATCCGTAGAAATAGATTTGATGGGGAGGGAAAAGTAGAGGAAGGCAGGAAGAAAGGAAAAATGAGGGTGGTTAAGCCGGGTTTTGTACATTCACTTAACAGTTAAGCTGGTCAGAGCTGGGGCCTTGGCTTCCTTCTCTGTGCTGTGTCTGTGCACGATGCTACACAATCATCCCGTGGGCCAGATTTTCTTGAATGGGCTCGGGAAGAGGGAGAAGAAGAATTAACTCATCCTGGATTAGAGAACATAAAGCAGGGATGGGACTGTTGTCTGGTGCCTAACCCTTGGATGACCGCTTCTGTTGTTTTACTCCTTGCTTCATCTTGGGCGATACATTTCCTATTTTTGATTCAACTTTTCTGGTGTGTTTTTTATCACCAGTGAATCAGAGCAGCTGCTGCAGAATCTGGGATGGCTGTGCCAAACTTCGTTTATCTGTCAGCTAAAGCCTTCCTGCTTCCAGCTACATCCCCCTAAACCCCAACAAAACTCGAGTGACTGTAAAGAGGTCGCTACAGAATTTACCTAGGGAGAGCAGAACTTGGCCTGTTCCTCTGGAAAGGAGAGAAGCAGAGGATTTTAGGGGATGTGAAAATTCAGTAAAGCTGCTGAGACTCTCCCCCAGGACAAGGCTGGTGGAAATGAAGCCGGGTGACAACCTTTGCTGCAGGTTGTAGCACTAACCAAGTGCTGGGGGAAGCCAGGACATCTAGAAGATGTGCTGGGTATAGGTCCTTTGTTTTTGTTAGGGTAAAGGGAATGTTATCTGCAGAGAGGTGGAAGACTGAAACTGACTTTGCTCAGCAGGAAATCTGCAGCTGCAAAATTCCAGCTAATTCCTGAGTGATTTGTTATTAAAATTCATTAGCAGGAGTTTTTCCTGGGTGGCTGGCACTCAGTCCTCCTTTAAAGTTTTCGTGGGCTCCTCTGATGGGAGGCTGCTCTTGTGCCTGTTGGGTCAGTGCTGGTTTTTCCCCACTTCTTTGGGAAATTGCCCCGTTGACAGAGCACAGCAGGTCTGTTCTTCTCCATGGTTTGCAGGGCAGCAGGATTCTTTCCTTGCCATCTCCACCCTCTCTCTTTCTCCCAGACATGGGGAGGGAAAATTCATCGGATGACTTCAGTGTTGAAAACCCTGTGAAGCAGATTCCTGTTCCTGCGCGAAGGAACTCCATGAGGACTGTGCTTCTCTAAAAGGTCAGCTCCAAAGCTTTTCTGAGTTAATACTAGAATCATAGAGTCATTTAGGTTGGAGAGGACCTCTAGGATCTAATGATTGAATTACCTCAGTTGTCTCCACAAGGAAGGCTCTATTTTTCCAGGTTGGAGCTCTTAATTTTTCATTGAGAGGATCAATCCTGTAAGACGCTCAGAAATTTAGGTAGGGCATTTTGTCCTCACAACAGCTCCTTTGGTCGGCTGCTGCAAGCCCCCAGGCCTGGGTGGGTGGTGGAGGGGCTGGTCCCTGGCAAAACAGTTGTGGAAACACAGAGAAGCTGAGGAACTGGAGAGGAAAATAATAAAGGAAAGAGTCTCATTTATGTTTTCCCTGAGTGTTAAGCCCGTATAGCTGTCATGCCACACATCTTGGAGAGCAGCTTGCGGTGATGGATGGACAGGAGCTGTAGCTGCTGGGGGAGGTGGCTTTAGACAGGTCATTTGCTACCAGTTGCTGGGGCTTTTACAAAGCACAAGTGCGAGGAATTAGAGGCAATCCTCTTGCAAATATGGGGCAGCTGAATGTCTAGACCAGGCTTTTACAGGCTCTCCTCAAACCCAGCTCTTGCTTGCTTCCTTACTGTGCTGGGGACACGTAATAATAACCAAGCCAGGAGATACCGTTTGTGGGGTTCTCTGCGAGATAAAATGATGACTTCGTCTGAGGCCACCAAGCAGAGTTACAAGCTTCCCTTTTCTCTTTTGTGGGGGTGTTTTAACCAGCAGCTCCTGCAGTCCCCTGCCCTTGTAACACATTGAGCCTCTGGGGAGGTTAATTAGGGAACCAGGCAAAGCTGGGGCTCCTCAACTCACACCTTTTGAGTCACTAAGTGCTTTCTTCTATTAAAACTGATGTGCAGTTACAAGCCTGCCTTGTATTTGTCTAACGAGGATAATTATCCACCTCGAAAATGACATGATCTACTTAAGCCAAGGCAGCTGTTCTGGGGGTGGGAAGATGTTTTTCTGCTGGTTTCTTTTGACCTCGCTCTCTGCAGAGCAGCTTGGTGGTGGACTGGCCTGGGGCAGCAGAAGCGAAGCTCAGAGCCTGCAGGATGATGATCCAGATCTGAGTAAGTTGAAGATATTTTCTTTGTTTAAATTGAGTGTTTTTCTCCCAGTGCGAGAGCTGAACTTGTTGTGGTGCAGCACCACGAGCCAGGGAGCTGGTGGTGAAGGTGGTGTGTGGAGGTGGAAGCTTGAGCTGCCTGGTTTGTTAGGTTTTCTGGGGCAGGATTTTTTGGGTTTTGTTTGGTTTAATGTTTTCCAGGTTTCTGTAGGTCAGTGGTGTTGGTTAAGCAGTTGCTTGCGCTGAACGTATGCTGTGGAGAGGATAAAGTAGCCCAACTTCTGATGGGCTTTGGACTTTTGGTTTTCAAACAGGTCTTGCTCTTTCTCCAGGCAGTTTCTTTTTCCAGCAAACTATTGTTAATTATAGCGCTGGTGTGTGAGGGCCCAGTCTGCGCTTTTAAGAACGTGATTTTGTGGCTATTTTCTGCCTTAGATGGAGGTAATTGTTACTGCTGCAAAATGCTTTCTTGGATGGTTATCAGTTGACTTGTATTAATATTTACAATAACATTTTTGTTAGTAATTTTTTGCTACAACAGGAAATGAAATGCAAATTAACAACTGTAAAGATTAAAACATAATGAAATGGGACATGAACTCCAGCGAACTAATGAATAAAGTGGCTCGAAGGCACAAAAAGATGCCCTTCAAAAACAAACATAGAGATAAATAATAAGACAAATAATTTTGAGGCATTAAACTGACAAACAGAAAGAAATGCCAAGCATGGGATAAATTGTTTCATGCTGAAGTTATAATTGCATTCCTTTTTCTTAATAAAAAGATGAAGTTTCTCCCAAAAATTAATCAACGGGGTAATTGTTGCATGGTAGATTTTTTCCTAACTTACCAATCAGCACTTGAAAAGGTCTCTCTGTTTTCCTACCTTCAATGTGCTCGTTGGGCTATTTAATAAATATGTTGGTCTAAAGGACACAAACAACATTTAAAAAACCAAACTGGTATTTGCCTCTTGTGCTTTCTGTTTTCTAAAGCAGAAATCTGAAGCTGCTGGGTGCTTTTATGAGGTGTTTAAAACTTGTCCAAGCTGAACAGGCATTAGTCGCTGCTTCAGCAAAGCTCCAAGCCCTGACAGCTCTTGTCCTTCATGAGACTTTCTTCAGCAGTTGGCTTTAAGACAGTACATCCCTTCTTTAACCAAGGGCTGGGGGCAAAACCTGTAAGAAATGCTGCCAGCTGCTTTTTGGGGCAAACCTCTCACTGACTAGGTGGTTGTGTTGGTGCATCTGAACCTGGAGCTGACCCTGAGTTAATTTACGTTGCTCTAAGTGTTGGCTACATCTCGGCTTCGTTGATTTAAGTTGTCTCGGGGCTTGCGAAATCACAAGTGACCCCTGATTCAGTGGTTCTTTCGTACTGCTATTTCTTATGGTATAGATTTAGTACGGTGCAAACATCTGTACATCTCAAGTCTTTAGGTATGAGTCTAAAATACCTCCCCTTAAAATCAAGGGAGGGGTTCCCAAGGCATTGCTCATGGTGAGGTTCATGCTCTGGACTACAAGTGTTATCAGGGCTGGGGTTCTCCCTTCTGCTCGTGGTTCAGCCATGTACAACTCTGGCATTTCAGAGGAGATGGAGAGGAGCCTTCAGGAGTTGCTGCTCCCTGAAGTGGTAGGATTGGGGCAGCGTTTGTTGCCCAGGAGTTTACAAACCTCTTTGTAATCCCAAAATGTCTGGATTACCTAGTGGCAGCCTGAGATGCTTCTCCTCTCGGCCTTCTATCACTACTGGTTTTATTAGGGAGAAGAATGAAGGTTTGGACTCCTGAGGTATCTGTGTACTCACAGGTGAAGACATTTGACTAGCTGGATTTTCAGGAGTGCTTGAGCCTCTCTGGAAATAAATTAAAATTAACATTGAACCTGGTCAAATTCCCAGGCTTTTAAAAAAACCAAATAAACAAAACCCACAAACAAAACCCAAATAAAAAAAAACCTTTTTTGCAGTTTCTCTTCACCCAGCTTTTGTGAATTTTCATTACATGTTTTGAAGACCCAGGTGGGACCTCACAGCAGTTATATGCCCAGGTGAAGTTTGTTTGCATGGATGAGTCGAGGCAGTCAGGCTCCCCAGCAGCTCATGTCTGGAGCCTGTAATGATCTCTAAAGATTGTTTGGCTTTTATTCAGATTTTTTTTTTTTAAACATCTTTCTTCTTTGTTGTTGATGACAAGGGACAGTGTCATAAAAATAAGAGCCTCTTATTTTTTAAGAGAATTCGTGCAAACACCGTTTCTATTTATTCTCCTCCTGATGTCAGAATAATTCTGTGTATGATACCGCATTTATTATCATACATTGAGCCGTGATGGCAAATAGAGGGCTCACCCAAAGAGCAAGGAGGAGGAATGAACTCTCAAAAACAGATCAGACTTCCAAAATTAATTTTTAAAAAGACC
Organism: Eurystomus gularis; assembly: GCA_013400335.1. Classification (NCBI taxonomy): domain Eukaryota; kingdom Metazoa; phylum Chordata; class Aves; order Coraciiformes; family Coraciidae; genus Eurystomus; species Eurystomus gularis. Next base: position 281,896 of record VZZY01016453.1, read on the forward strand.
TAGCTGCACAAAACAATGCTTTTTCTTTTCTCTTTTGTAATTCACACTTCAAATTCCTTTGAATGGCCAAGCCCTGACACGGGAGATGCAGTAAAAAACCCCAAACCTCTCCTGATTGAAATGTTTTCAGCTTTTTATCATGGAGTCTTCTTGTCTCTTAAACCTCATCTTTAATCTCTAGTTCCAGCTTTGCATCATCTAGCAGTTTTGGGTGGCCTCAAGGCTTCAGCTTGGTTGTTCAGAGCTGGTGATTTCCAGCTTGGTAGCACCTCATGATGACTGAGTAATTAGAGCAAGCACAAAAATACTATCTCATATCCTATTACCTGTAGAAGACGATCTATCCTATTAAGTGTATCTGGGGAAAAAAACTCTATCGGCATTGATATACATTCTCCTCCGCCTTTCCATAACCTTGGTGGCAAGTTACACAAATATTTCATCTGCTGAAAGCAGACTTGGCTTTAGAAAGTGTGGGGTTTTTCATCTCTCCATAAATAAAAATAATGGGCCTAATTTTCGTTTTTGCTGGGGACCACTTGTATCTATTTGGGGATGGATCCTCAGCTAGTGTGAGATTTCAGAGCATTGTTGTGTGTGGATGCCTTGGACCTACCAAGGGTTTGTTTCTGGGTGTTTCATGGCCCCATTGAGTAAGTGCAGATTTACGCCAGATTTACACAGGGTTTGAGCTGGAATGAGAAACAGGCCTAATTAAGTTTTGTAACTGAAATCATTATTAAGGTCTTGCTCATTTTCACTATACCAACATTCTAGCCGAAAGGATTATATTTACAAGTGCTATTTATAATTAAGCATTTCAGTTGGTTCGCCTGCAAACAGAATGTAAATCATATTTTGCTCTGCTAAAAGGCAAGGAAAAGGGGAAAGTGTCTCCAAGTAATTTATATTACATTTTGTGGCTAGCAAAGCCACAGGTTTATGCAAATATGGATTTGTTGACGTCTGTGTATTTTACTTGTAAGGGTCCTTTTTTTCAACAGGGCTCTTTTGGGCAGGAAAAAGATCAACTTGCTCATCCTCTGCAGTGCACCTGAGCAACCCCTGGAGATGCTGGGGCTCTGCAAACCAGGCTGGGGGTTGAACATGTCCCCCCCATCTGTGCCTGTTACAGCCAGGCTGTCTTCACCGGGAGGTTAATGGGTACCTGAACCTCTTGTGGGATGGGAAAGGTTGTGGCACATCTGCAGTAGGTTGCCTGACATCCAGGGGATTACTTGTTTCAATCCAGTCTGAGATGTAAGGGAAGATGAAACCCTTGCTTTGGACTGCCTCAGGTAGGGGAAAACTGTCTGCAACTAGACACTGGGATATGTAGGGAATCCTTTTATGCGGGGATGAGATGAAGCTTGTCAAAGTGCTGAAAGATAAGGATAGCAACTCCTTTGGTACCTCGTGGCTTGGTTACAGACCAGATTTTTCTGCAATAAATGAGCTCCTAATGTTGCTTAAAGGCTTCTGGGTTTTATTCCTGAAGATGGAAGAAGGCTTAATGCACAGAGGCCACTTCTTTACCTCGCCACCTTGGTAGATGACCTCTCAGCTACAATAGGGTGCTGTGCAAGAGTTGCTGGGCGATTTCATGGAGTAGCCCATGTCCTCACCACAGCTCAGCTATGCTCCTCGGTCACGTCAGGGTGGGTATTACATTTCTATAAACATCAACTGATTTGCTTTGACTCTTTCTGTAGCTGCTACAGCAATATGAATTAATTGATGTGAATGGCAAGGATGAAATAACTCAGAAATTAAACACCTGATGTTGGCTAGGCCTGAACAGGCAGGGATTGATCTTCATGCTTGTGCATGAACATCTAGATAAGTTTGGGTTTAGCTTGATTTCTTATTCCTTCTAGTTCGGTAGCAGTTGAAGGTCCTTGTGCGTGGTTTTTTTTTGTTTGTTTAAAAATTTTTTTTAAACAGGTGATTTAGTAAACTTTTTTTTCACTTCCTCCACCATTCCTATGGGAAGACTCAGGAACACTCCCAAATTTGCTGCAGAACCAAATTCTGTAGCCTTTATCTGCAAAGCTAGCTTCTGATTTACATTTAATAAACAATCCAAAAATATTCTTCTTGCCATTTGCTGAGTTTTAAGAGTTGCAGGGTACCATGAACCCTCCTGTTGAAGGCTGGAAGAACCAGCCATGGGTTCATGTGGTTGATAAAAGGGCTTTGAGCTGCATTAGGAAACCTGGCATGGCCAGAGCTGGTGGCTGATGAAGCTTTTCAGTATCTGGTGATGCTAACACCAGCAGAGCTGAAAAGGTGGGAGCAGAGAACAGTCCCTTATCCTCCCACAAAATGACAGTGTTTCAGAAAATTGCAGTGGCGTCTGAATGGCCAGGTAGGCTGGCGTGCTGTTGTGACTGCCTGTCCCTGCTGTTGTGAAACAAGCTGGAATCACTGATTCTGCAAAAAGAACAGTGAGACGTAGCTGATGGGTAAAATGGGGCAAAGGGAAGGCTCTGACCTGAGCAGGGACCAGGATGACTGGGCAGTGACTGGCTTGAGAGCGGCCCTGAAGAAAAGGACTTGGGGGTACTGGTGGACGAGAAGCTCAACGTGAGCTGTCAGTGTACATTTGCAGCCCAGAAAGCCAGTAGTATCCTGGGCTGCATCAAGAGAAGGGTGGCCAGTAGTTTGAGGAAGGTGATTCTCCCCCTCTACTCCACTCTCGTGAGCCCCTACCTGGAGTACTGTGTCCAGTTCTGGAGCCCCTATTACAAGAAAGATATGGACGTGCTGGAATGTGTCCAAAGAAGGGCNGGAGGAATGGATCAAAACTAGAGGTGGGTAGATTCAGATTAGACATTATGAAGAAATTCCTCACCATGAGGGTGGTGAGACACTGGAACATGTTGCCCAAAGAGGTGGTGGAAACCCCATCTCTGGATGTTTTTAAGGCCAGGCTGGATGGGGCTCTGATCTAGTGGAAGGTGTCCCTGCCCATGGCTGGGGGTTGGAACTAGATGATCTTTAAGGTCCTTTCCAACCCTGACAATTCTATGATTCTATGAAGGGTTTGCAGGACTGGGAGCCTCAGGCTCCATCACCAGCACACGTGTCTCCCATCTGAGCAGTGCTGGAAGGGCTGGTGTTTGCTGCTGTGCAAGATAAAATGTCCACAGGAATTAGTTTGGGATAAACTTGTCCTGAATTCCACCCGTTTCTGTCTGACACCAGCTAAACAGGGAGAGGAAAAGCAAAGCCTCAAGCCAAGGTCTTTCAGAGCCTTAAGTCTCTCTCCTTGTGTTTCCCTGGCCTGTGTTGCTTTTCCACTTGTGTTGCTCATTCCCAATCCCTCGGGCTGTCTGCTGGGCACTTGTTTTAGCAGTGCTTCAACTTGTTCTGCACTGGTGAAGAAGTGTGAAAGAACTAGTGAAGAAGCAGTGAAGGAAATCAGTGCATTGGGGGAGGAAGCTTCAATAGCTCTGTCACCATCTGCCCATGAGTTGGGTTGTTTCAAATGCACTTTGTGGGTGTGTTTCCTAAAGAGATTAAGTTGGATGGAAAGGGAGACAGAGCTTGTGACTTGTTCTACTGCAACCACCATTAAAGAGAGAAAACATGAATCCCTGGTCTCTGCCGGCACTTGTGCTCTATACCTAGCTAAGAAAATGAAGCTTAATTGCAAGCAAATGTTGGTGCCATTTTTTCTTAAGATTACTAATTATTTTCTGCCCAGTATGAAGTGGGTTGTTGGTGCAGGATACAATGTTACGGGCAATTTAAGCTGCTCAAGATGCTGCAGCTGGCAGAAAAGGTGTTTCTGACCCACCCTTGGCTGTAGCGAGTGTTTCCTCTTGGAGCAAGACAGAGGATCCTATCCGAAAATGCTCCTAAAGAACTGGAAGATAGGAAACTAAAGGCAGTGTTTCCAGTCGGATCCATGATCTTGAGCCTCTCTGTGGGCGTGTGGTCGATAGAGCTGACACAATGAAGGGAGAATGGTTTCATTCAGTACTTTGATTTTGTACATAAGCTACAAAAACACATTGTGTTCAGTTTAAATTACATGCCTTTTAAACCATATTTTTGCTCTACTTTAGGTATTTATCCTTTGGTTATCCCACTTAATTGAGAACCGACTCTTCAATTTACAACAGAAAATGAAATATTTTCATTACCGTGAGCTCTAGCCAAGGGTTAGGCTCTGCTTGTGTTAGATACCGTATAATCATAGCTCAAAAAGATGATACCTGCCTTAAACACCTCATAATCCAATAGGAAGACAAAGAAAATGTATGTGTCTAATTACAAGGGAAGGGTCTGAGGAGCAGAGGCCTGGGAAGGCAATAACCAAGCGACGGCTTGCGTGGGGCTGTCATCAACCCTTCCCTACGGGGGGATGTCGAGTCGTGCTGCCAGTTCTGCCTGAGCAGATCTCCAAAATTAGGCAAATTTAAAGCCCATCCGCTGGTAGATTAGGTAAATAAATAAATAACGTAATTGGATTGGGTGCTCATTTCAGCCTCCTGGCTTCTGAACAATAGGGAAAAGGCCACATTTCTTCAGGCTGTCTGAAGTTGAGTGGATTTATTGTCTCGGCTTTTCGTAACCTCCAGGTTAAGACGTAATATCAATTTCACTGTTATCTTTTTTTTAAGCCATGGAAAATCTCTCTTGCGATGCTGTGTGCAGCACAGCGCCGTTGGTGCCGGCTGGACCCGTGCCAAAGGGTTGTGTGCTTATATCTCTCCCTACTGTGTTTGGAAACAAGTGGATTTTTTTTAAATGATGGGACAAATCAGTTGGGCTGGAAGCTTCCAGCTCGAGTAATTACACTTCTGTAATCGCCTGCTTCAAAATTTGGTGTTGCAGATGCCAGCCTCCAGGCGTTATGGGAGTAGAAGGAGCTAAGATAGCACATCTGGATTGCAACTGGACAGATCCTATGGCACATCTGCAGGGGGGTGAGCAGGGCAGGAGGGGAAGGAAGGGTGGAAAAACAGGGGGAGGACATTTTATATGGGAAGTACATCAGGCTAAGCAACCAGAGGATGAGGTACAAGCATAAAACCATGGTGATTAGCATTGTTTTGTCTTTCCTTCAATTAATTGGGAAGCCCTGGAGATGTAGAGTGTGACTGAGGCAGAGCTGAAAGATGCAATAAATGCTTTTCAAATGTGAGAGACCCAGCCTGGAGTATTTGTATCTACTTACCAGTGACACCAACAGGATATATGGATTAAGAAAACACAAGTGAGGGGAACACGACTGATGTTTCAATCCTGTGCATTCAGTTTAAAGAAAGAATCAGATTTGGAAAGTGAAATGACTGCTCATGAGCTGGTGTCTCCTTTTAAGACACAGCAGTTTAGCAGTCAAAAGAGAATCCCAGGGAGGAGAGGGAGGTTGTATCACCATCTACAGTCAGTCAAATGAAAACATGACTGTGGAAAACAAAGGACACTGTGGATATACCTTTAGTTCTTTAAGTAAATTTATTCAGAGCTGCTCTCTAGAAGCATTGATTTTTCTTTAAGTTTGAAATAATAACACTTTACATCTGTAGAGAATATTTTATTTTAACTACAGGAACTAATTTAATATTTCAGTCTGAAATTACGCTGCTTTTAAAACTTTCAGATTGATTTATCATAGGTTGATGTTTCCTCACCGCACTTTCCTCCCTCTAAACCCTTCCCTTTCACGTACACACCAAGGCCTCTGCTCCATCCCACCTCCTGCTCTGTGTGGGTTCCCAGAAACTAGAAGTGAAATGTAATTTATTTTCACCCAAAAAGGGCTGGTTTCATTACTGCACCATTGTGCCATGGCACCACACATGTCCAGCTGGAATCCCAGCTTCTGGTATTTTAAAAAGTGCCCAAACAGTTGATTTTAAAGCCAGGTTTCTTTAGATACATCCTCCCACAATATGTAGTTATGAAAATGTCCCTTTTTAAGTCCCAGCTATTAAAGGACACAAGGGTGAGGACAAGGGCTGCTGTGTGGGGCAACCAGTAAGAAACCAGAGGAGGAGACATCCTCCAAACAAAAAGGGGAAAGGTACCAGGTTGAAGATGACAGACTCGGTATATGAGTTATTTGGGCAATCAGGAGCTGGATGTGAAATCCTTACAAAGCAAAGCTCAGTTTCCCCCTGTTCTCAGTCTCGGTTTTGCTAAGGTGTCCAGAATCTCTCAGGTCAGGATCCGGCAGCCCCAAGACAGGCAAAGTGGAGGAGCTACTGAAAGCACATTTAATAAAGTAGAATGAAAACAAGGATTATGGGGTGTGGGCACACAAGAGAGTAATGAGAAGTTTAAAAAAAAGAGCTAAAATGACACTAAACAAACCATTTCTCTTCAGCCTGTTTCCTTCTTGCCAATCTCTGGCAATGCTTATTCAGCCTGTGCTTGCAGAGGCAGGAGAAACCCTCTGCCATGAAGCTCGGAGGATCTGGAGCATGGTTTTGGGAGCAAAGCTGGTGTTTCTGAGCTCATCTCACCGGTGGGACATACACGTGGCAGTTTGAACGTGGTGAGGGGTTTTTTTGGGTACCCTGCTTGGACAGCACAAACATGGTTCTGGGCTGGGAAAAGGCTTTTCCTGGTGCATGGAAACAAATCCGTGTGAATTGAGTCTGTGTTCAAGGCAACAAAGCCCATGAAGATAAATAGGGCTAATCCCACCGCAGCCCGCAAACAAACACCACTGTTCAAACCCGAGACAGATAACACAAACAACCCTGGGAAAGCAGCTTGGAGAGTGTCAAACGACACGACAAAGCCAATAGATTGCTCTGTGACTTCCAATTAGAGACCTGCTGCCATATAATTAAGTTTCTGACGACACTGTATTTAAAGTCCTGTCAGTGCTTTCATTTATAAATACTGCTCTGCAGGTGCCTGAGCTCCCAGCTGGAAACTGGTTTTCAGGATCTAATCCTAGAAGTGATTTTTTTTTTTTAAATTTTATTTTGGGTTTTTTTCTCATTTCAATTTTCAACAGGAGAAAAAAAAAGGATCCCTTTGAGCAATTAAGGTACACAGGAGGGAAAAGAATTAAATCTTTTCAGTACGTGTTTGTTCTGCCTTTGGTCCCAGCTGTGGATGGCTGTGTTTTATTATTGGCATCAGGGTGCGTGTGCACCCATGTTGGCACATTTCTGTGAATTTGCTGTAATCAGACCCGGAACCTGTGCTCTCTGGCCTATTTTATACTTTACATAAATCACAAAGAATATTAGTTCACCTATGGGGTTTTTTCTCCTTTATTTATACTCTTCGCCTCATAGGATTTGTGCACGCAGAACGAAACATCCTTGTTTTTCCACCACGGTGTTTGCAGGACCCAAAGTCTGGGTGAATGATGGCTCGAAGCGGGGGTTATCTGGTGCGGAGACAACCTCTCTCCAACTGGTCTCGGCAGGCGATGTGCCTCTTGGATGTATTTATTTGTATTTATTCTCGCAGTCAGGATCTGATGGGCTGAGAGTCAGGGCTGGCATGTGCCTGGCTGCCCCGTGGTGAGACAGAGGTTGTATGTGATGTTAAATCTCTTCTGATGTCTCAGCAGATAAAGCAGCAAGTTGGGAGGACTGGGAAGCAGCCGCCCCACCCCAGACACAGGTTCATACCCTTGTTTTCTAATGTACCCAGAGCTGAGAAGATCCTAACCTGAGCCAGCAGCCAGAATGACCACGCCTGGGCTCTCGCTTTAACTTTTGTGTTTAAAAAAATAATAATATGAGTAAACTAATTGCAGTAGAAAGATGAGCATCCCCTCTGGGCTCTGCTCTGAGCAGCAGAGCAGACACAGCAGACAGAATTTTCCAGCCCCAGCTCCTGTGTATGAGCCCCATCACATGGGAGTGATGGATGATGGCCAAAGCAGGGGATGCTTGTCTGGAGCTGGCTGGGGACCAGGCTCTTGCCCGGGCTCTCCATGCCTGGACAAACACAGCTCACAGCATGGTAGGAACTGTAACGTGTAACTGCTCCTGTGCGGATTCCATCTCCCAAACCCAGCCCAACCTCTGCTCTCATCAGGCTCCATGGCTCAGCGGTGGCTCTGCAGGTGGGGAAGGTGGTGATGTGGACAAGTCTGTCCTTCCTCTGGGCAGTCAATGCCTGTGGCAGGGAAAACAGCCTAATGAGTTGATTTTCTTTTGAATGTTTAAAAAAACCCCTCAAGCTGTTGGCCATTACAGTACATTTAGAGCCAGATGCAGGTGCCCTGTGGTCCTTTCCATTACTGGTTTTTCTGTGCTGATGGAAATGATGCAGACACCTGAAGGATGGGGAGTCTGCAGAGCTCCTTGGGGTGAGGAGGGCTGTCGGTGCCTTTCTGCCAGAGGGATGGTGGATGTGGGTGCTCCTCCATTCCAAAAGGTATTTGCTCCATCAAATTCAACTGACATAAATAATGATAGCCACAGAGCTGCGTGTGCACTTCCTGAGGACTGAAACATTTGATTCTGTCTCGCTGAAAGGTCTGGAATTTCCGAATGGATAACTGAATTCCTGAGTCCATTAAGCAAGGCAATTTACAGTGTTCTCAAGCTTTGCCCGTGGAAACACATTAACACAGTTTCCCATTCGGCTTGTCGAGAAGCCATTATTCTAAATACAAGAAGGAGGAGAAAAATAATTTTGCTTTTTCAGAGTTTATTTGTTGTGTTTGTACCAGCGCAGCAGTGTCGAGTGGTGCTGTGCGAAGCCTTTGAGGATATTAGAAGGAAGTGGGGAGGAACATTGTGTTCCCGTGTTAGAAGTGCTCTCAGCAGCCCAAATCTATCCAAGCAGCACCTGTTACTGCCGTGGAAATCTGTATTTTTGTTAGACACGATCTAACAACTGAAGAATGAAGATGGTCCTTGGAGTGGATCAGAAAGATGTACCTTGGCGTACCCGACCACTCCTGAAATTGCAGAAATATACATGAGGAGAGATGGTAAATTGTCCATGGTGTCATCTTTGATAACTTAGGACCTTTAAGAAGATCTTTAAGATGACTGATCACTTGTGATAAGACCAGTTGTATTGTGGGGGCTTGGTTTTGTTTGTGGTTTTGGGGTTGTTTGGTTTTTCTTCTAGATATTCCGGGGTGGGTTTTTTGTTTTTATTTTTTCACACAGAATGAGTGTGTTTCTCCATTTGGTGTGAGAAGAGGGATGGATTTGAGGGAAATAGGTGATATGAAAAGAGGTTTTTTGGCTGCGGTTGGGAGCGCTTTGTCTCCCTGAATCTCTGCTTCCCCCCTAAGTGAAACACCTTCTCATGACATCCAGTTTCTCACTCGTGGCTTTGGCTCTCAGTGGCATCTGTGGACAAAGCACAAGTACCAGCTCGCTCGAGGGAGGTAATTTGTTTTCTGCAGGTATTGGCTAGTGACTTTTTAATTCTAATTTTGCAGAGAAGCTGAATTTACCAGAGGTTAATACACTTTGTCTTGGAGAGGCAGCCCGTGTAATCTCGCCGTTCAATTTAACGCATTAACACTGTTTTCCTTTCTGTCAGGGTGATGCTGCTGGAGGCAGGGACAGTTGTGGAAGGGGATAGCACAGTTCACATTATTCAAGTAGATGGGTAGCTTCAGCCTTACCCTGCTCCCTCATGCTTCCAGCAGAAGACACTTTTGGCACATTGATACTGGGAATTAGCAGCAAATCTTGCTTATCGGTCCTATGCTAGCTGAGTAACACCGTGTATTATCTCAGGCCAGCAATGAAAAATTCACTTGAAGATGACAAAATGAGCAGGACCTTTTTCTTTTTAGTGGTGTCTGTAGCTCTAGGAAGATCTACCTGAAGTCAATGTTGTATAAAAATAGCTGGGTGAGGCAGTAAAGGGTCTCCTTTAGACAGAGTTAATTCCTGCTGATCTCCAAATTCCTTGTGCTGGTCTGTCTTTTGCATTTTTAGTTATTAGTTACTAATATGCCTTTATATCAGTAAGGGAGAAATACAGATTTGCCTCAGGAACTGTGTTCCCTTGCTGACTTGAGAAGATGTTTCCCAGCTCCCTTTGATAGGAGTTAGCATCTTGCTGGTAGAAAGTTATTCTTTCTGTTGACTTCAATGGTAATTTGGGGTAATCTTTTTTTTTTCAGTTTCTTGCTTTTTCAGTCAGATTGCATTCTAGTTATTTTTTTGCTTTACTTAATAGCCTCTAGAAACTTGCTCCACCTGGCAGTTGCAGCTGAAGCCTTATGGGTGGTTGATAAAAGGGCAGTCTCAGAGCCTTCAGCACAACTGGTCTAATAGAAATATATTTTAAATACCAATTTCAGCTAAAGAAACTTTCAATTACTTTCCTGCCTATAGCACAGTGTCAAGCAGTGGTAGTTTATTTTGCTTTTACGTTCTAATTACTACGTAATGGTTGAAATTTTGGCAGTTCGTTTGAATAAAATGATGGGCACAAGGGTAGGAAGGAAAGAATGCAGGAGGATATTGCTGCAAGAAGAGATGTATTTTCAGGAGAAACTCACTTCAAGCCTGTTTAGAGGGATGGCAGTTGAAAGATGACATTCATACAGGGAGAAATGCCTTTTAGAAAGTAAGTGGGCACTCTATTATAATTACTTTTGTCAACACAGGTGGAAGAAAAACTTTCTTTAAAGGTATTTCCATAGCATAGGTATCTGGAGCTCAGTACCAGGAGGCAGAGTTGTAGCCAAATGCTTAAGAACACTTAAAATTAGGTAGAAAACTGAAAAACAGTAGAGACGAGAGCTCCAGAAGATCCAGAGATGTCAATAGACTGTATTGTAAAGAAGCAGCATAGAAACAAGCTAGTTCCAACCAGAATGGGGATGAGAAAAATGCTCAGATTGGGTATTTCAGCATGAACTAGTAAACAGTTGGTGTGTGTGGACGTGTGCGTGCTCATGCCCATCTATGTACGTGTGATAGGGATCATTTGAGCAGAATTACTCAGGTGTGTGGCTTTTCCTCCTCCTTTCATTCTTCCTGTCATGCTTTTTCAACTCTTAAAAAAACAACCAAACAAACCCCCAACAACTTTTAGAAAGATGGAAAATAGAGGTCCTTTATGCTCTTTACCTTGCCCTGAGGTGTACTCTCAGAGTAATCAATGTGGTGCTTCAGGCTTAATCTGGGTTTGAGTAGACTTGCAAACCTGGTAGGATTGTCCGTTTTGACCTATCAGTCAAGGGGTAGAAGAGCTGCAATATGAAAAGGTCTTGCTCCCAAGCTACCTCGCAGTACAGAGGTTTCACTGGAGTCTTTCTTTAGAGCTGTCTGAATTTTCCCTGCCTTCCTGGTGAGATTCTTTTTTTTTGGGGGGGGTTGCCAGTGCCTCCTACAAGGCTCCTGATTCATCGTGGGCTTAATGGTGCTTTCAGGCTCCCAATGCAAGGTGAAGCTTGCAAGATCACCCTTTGTGGAGGTCACAGTTTGAAGGTCTGGCAAGCTTCTCGCTGTACTGTGCTTTAAATAAAGCAGGATGTTATTTCCTAGATTATCTTGTAGGACTTACCACTGGGCTGTGGAGTTTGCCCGTTGCTGAACCACTGCAGCACGCTATAACTAGCGTGATATGAAGGCTCTACAATTCCAGCTGGTGATTCACAGCAGAACATTTGATATTTAGGGCTCTGTTCATTAATAAGTTATGCTCCATTTACCTTGTTTTCTGTGGAATTTATGAGTCAAAAGTGCAGAGCGCACCAAAAATGATCCATTCATCAAATTCCTCTTCTCTCGGTATAATTGGCTAACCCATCATCACAGCCCCCGGGGGCACATTGCACAAAAAGGTGTGTCCTGCATGAGAGAGCAAAGCGGCCTTAGGAGGGGAAACAAGGGTTCAGCTTTTGTTTGAGTCGGCAGGTTGCCCCAGTTGGTGTCTTTGAGCTGTGTAAGCAAGAAACTTCCTGAGCAGATTTATTTCCTTGTTTGCTCCGTGCGTAGCCCGGGCGTTGTGACAGCAAAAGAGACGTCCTGGTTGTCCACAGGTCCCACCAGATGTTTGAATGCCAACGCTGCGAGAGTCAAGAGGTGGAGGGAGGAAAAAGCTCTTCTGATCACCTAGATCCATCTGCAGTTTGCTTGCGTGTGTGTTAGTGTAACGTGGCCTGTGACATGGACTAAAGGTGGATTTGTTGTGTGGCAGAAAGTCCCCAAGATGCCAGAAGTCGTAGCACTAAGCGACTGTCAGCTATGGGAACGCAGGGAACTGGTGAGGGGGGCATGTTCTCTAAAAAACAGAAGAAATGAGATGCCTCATGGCTTATAAATAACAGGCAAAAGTCTGCAGACCACAGTGTCTCTAGTTGGCATCTAAGCAACTAGTGTTGTTTCTTCTTTTAATGTTCTTTTTAGTTCAGCACATAAATACTTACGCGTTGGCACAACTACTTACACAGTGACATAAGCTGGAGGAGCAATTTAATAGACAAAAGCCTAACTATTGTGTATATCCTTTTGATTTTCCACCACTTAATGACAAAGCCCTAAACAGAAGACAAAGCAAATAATAATTAGGACACGCTGCTTTACAGGATGAATTGTGAAAATGTCTCCGCCGCTGTCTGCAGCGTGGTGTAAAGTTACTCGCAATAGCTTTAAATGACCTGTCTAGCTGGTAGAGCAGGCAGCCTAACATAGATTAATTCACCCTTTTTTAGCACTTGGTGTCTTATTTAAAGCCTCTTTGGGTAACTACAGCATCCTGCAATATAGATACGCTGCCTGACTCCCTCCTTTCCCTGGGTTGCTTGATGAATAACCATTCACTGTTGGAGATATTGCGAATGTGGTCTTGGCTGAGTTCAGGAGAACGGAGGCTGAGGAAAGTGGGGTTTAGAAATGCAAAATAAAACTGAATTTCATATATTTCTGCATTGCTGGGTAGCTGATTTTCTTTCTTTTCCAGATCCAACCTTAGTATGATTTAATATAAACTGAGAATAACAGAGCACAGGTTTGGTGTTATGGTAAAAAAGGAGATGTTGAAGCTTGCTGGGGGCTAGGATTCATCTACAAGTAACAATTATTGATGAAAACTACATTTAAACAATACCTCTCCCAAAGCTGCTTGTACCATGAGCTGGATGGTTGATGGATGGTTGCCACTTCACCAGGAAGCATAAGAGCAATGGAAGGCAACCCTAGGAGAGATCCGGGTCATGATTCCTGCTTTTTTTTGTTGGATAGACCTATCATTACATGCAAATAAAAGCATCTTAAAATGTCTTTTGGCTTTGAAGCTCAGCCAGGAGATGCTAGACATGCTCCTTGGTCTCCTAAAGCCTGTGCACAGGTGGTTTCAACAGGCGTCCAAGAGTTTTTCTATGCTGAAGTTGAGGTACATCAAGTGCTGGCTTAGACAGGAGGACATGTAGTTGGCCATTGTCTTGGACAAGTCTTGGCTGCTGCGTTCAGCATGGCTGAACTTGGGTGCTTTGTATGATGCAGAAGTTCTCACTGATCTATAGGTGACCTCAAACCCCATGTTTGCTGGAGCTCTGGCTTCCTCACTGCCTGTGAGGGGGGCACAGCCAAAGCACCAGGCTGGGGTGGGGAAACTTGATCTTCCTGGCAGGTAGGCAGAGCTGGAGTGTGATTTATTACGTGCTTCATTATCAAAGCACGCTTTTTAGTGCACCTCTTGAAGTGGGAGCTCACTTCACTTGATATCGAGCCAGTTGAGGATGTGCTCAGCCACTTCCAAGAAAGGAGGCTCCAGGCTGGATCTGGCCTCTCCAGTGTGGCTATGGGATGGCCAGGCTCACATATCCGTGCACCTTACTGCTCCAGGGCTTGTGTCTGGAGGTGCCAAGTTCGGAATGATTGGAGATTCACTTTCAAAATATACCCACTGTATGCATCTCCTGATGTTAGCCTGAGAGATGAAAAATTAATCTCAATAATTTGTCTTAATTGCTGTAGCAGAGAAAAAAAAAACCCTCTGTGCTTGTGAGTGGAAGCGAGAAGAAAATATTTGGAAGCATTTTGGAGGTCATGAGTATTGGATTGGAGCTTGTACAAATGTGATTTCTGTTGGGAGCCAAGTCTAATAGCAATGTAATTTATACGAAATTATATAGCCAGGGGCTTTGTCTCCGTTCTGCTGAAGTTAATGGTAAAACTCCAGTGTCCTCAGTGGGGGCAGGATTTGATGCCTGGAGAAAAGTTTTATTATTAAAAGTTTATTAACACTTCATATGTGAAGGGCTATCTTCCCTTGCTGTGTTGTTCTGCCTGTGTAGACAGAAAAGCAGAAGAACTGAACAATAGAAATAATGGCCAAACCTTCCTCTTGGTCTGAAATTCTCCACGCAACATTGTATTAAGGGACTGTATTGAAAACATCTGGAAAATAGATTAAAAATATGGTTCTTGTAGACAAAGAACTCTTGGAGCAGGGTATGCCAAAGAGCTGTAATGGATTTTTATCCTTTCTAATGTTGCAGTATAATAACTCGCAGTGAATTAAAACAGGCAACCTACACAAACAATGGGCAATTTGGCTTGTTGATTTTACATGCTCCTGTAGCATTAGCTCTTCACCCAGCTGATGAGTTCTTCCTTTTCCTTGGTTCTACCTGCCTGGCATTAATCTTGCTCTGGGTTTTTTGTTTTCTGGAATATCTCTTATGTTTTAGAACTTTTTGGTCTGTACAACCTTACTTGACGACCATCTCGTTCCCGGAGCGTCACGTGTCGTTTTCCTTTCGTTCACGTGTACTTCAGTAGCACTTTTTAATGACCTTCTAGTCCTATCCAACCTGTAGTGCAATTATGGGTATTGCTCTGTCACATCACTTTAGGGGATTGTTAATCTTGTAATTAATTCCCACCATAATTTCAATTAAATGTGCAGACACCTTAGCTTGGCGCTCTTGTCTATGGAAAATAGATGGTCTCTATTATTGTGCACTTATGACTGAAGGTGCATTGCCTGCATATGGAGCTGCTTTTTTTAACCTTGGAAAAAGGTGCTCTGCAGTGGAAAGGTAACGTTTTGCACAAGCAGAAATGCTCTTTTTTGCCCGGTTTCGGACAGGTTCTGCTGCCAGGTGCAAGATTCGTGGGAGGCTTATGCAGGCAGATAAGAGATTAAATTGGAGTTGCTCACTTAAAGGATTTCAGCAGCTCTCCATGGGTGCTTTTCTGCCTCTTTAGGCAGCTAAGTACATTTATCACCCTGACCACTGCTCTTTGAGAAGCGGCTGACTGCTTAAACACAAAGCTGGGATATCCCTGGATGTTGGGATGGGGAATGTCTGTGACTTGCGGTGGCTGAAGAGCCGTCCTGGTGATCCTCTTGCTTAAAGTGGGTTGGGATTGCTTGTGGGACGTGGTTACCAACTGAAGAAGACCCGCAGGACCAATAGAGAACTTGAAAACATGCTGTACGGCTCTTCATCTCTGTTAGAGGCTGGAGAGAGACAAATTTATTAGTACTTCACAACACTTTTCTTGTTAATATTTCATACAAGTAAGTTCCTGAAAGGCTTGAAAGGAGTTCTGAAAAATTACCGAGTATTAGTTGTTAACACTATTGATGGCAGTGGAAAATTCAGACTACTGAGCACTTGGGTAGGACCTGCCAAGATAAAAAGGCTGTGATTATGGGGGTGGATTTTTTTGATGTATCTCTAGTGCCAGCCAAAGGGTTATAAGGCTGGATGACTTGTGAGAAAGCATTTCATGTTACAAGCATTTGCAGAAGAAAAGCTTGTTCCTAATCAGTTTTGAGGCCTGCCTAATTCAAAAGCAGATATTATGAAATCAGATCCACAATGAGAGCTGTGTCCACAGCTGCTGTGCAGCAGGTTCTAACCTTTGCTGACGCCTTGAACAAAACAGAACAAGAGTTGATTCTTAGCTGCCTTTTGGCTGCACTTTGAGATCTCCGAAGACCACACAAACCGGCCAAACTGGAAGATTTCTTATTCTGCTGCTTGCTTAATTTCTACTGTTCCATTATCAGTCCCAGCAATGTAGCTCCACTGAAATAATTTTAAATGGAAACCATATTTGTTAACTTAATATCTGGTGTAGCATGCAGAACTGGGGCCAGGGAGGCAGATTTACCTTCTGGGGCTTTGTGGGCCTCCTCAAGTGGGAAGGTGAAGAGCAAACAGGGCTGGTTCTGGGAGCGGTGCTGCAGCTCCCAGCCCAAGCATCATTTATCTCCCAGAAAAGCAAGCTGGAGCTGCTAAACCAGCTGCCACCTGAAAGGCACAAGCATTTAGGAAATGGGATCTGGGGAGAGAAGGTTTGAAGCAATAGAAAGCACTTGAGGTCTGCTTCATCCACAGTTAAATGTCTTAGATATTTGCATTTGAAAAAGCAGTCACCCCAGGTAGGGTTCCCAGCCAGAGTCTGTTTTTAATGGCTTTGAAGTTAACAGCTTTTTTTTTTTCAGTGTTTGTGTTGGGTTTCTTTTTCTCCTAAAGGCTCCTTTGTAAAGGGCTGGAAACAAACAAATATTATCCACAATGTTTCATTTTAATTCAAATTAGTCCCAAAGCCTTCATGCTTCAATAGCTACAAACTCAGTGAGTTACCAGGATGTTCAATAAATAATTAAATAAGGGAAAAATAGCATCTGAATGTTTTAGGAAAACGCTAATAAAAAAACACCCCTAACAACCACCCTCACAAAAAAAAGCCCACCACAAAAAGACTCCCTAAACACCCCCCAAAAATCCCAAACCCAATGACAACAAAAAAACCCTAGCTCCCCAAAGTCCACCCTGTCATTTGGAGGTTGGTTCTAGGTGCTAAAGGTGGGCTTAGGATCAGGATACCCCAATAGCATGAAGAATTTTCTGCTGCCTCGAAGAAGGCTCCGACATGGATGTGTCCTGCAGAGGTTTGCAACTTGGAAGACCGGCCAAATGAACATGGCAAGAGTTTTGTTCCCCAGTTTCACTTTTAAATAAGACCTGTAAACGTTTATAGCTTTACCCAGCATTTAATGAGCTTGGCTAGAACAATAAACGGTGGCACCGTGAATTAAATCTGTTTTCCTTATTTTGATCCTTTCCTTCCTATGCCACTGCTTGAGAAGGAGCAACACTTGACAGTAAGAATCGCATATAAATTGTGAGCTTTAAAGCAGCAGCAGTAGATAGCTATTTATTAATCAAGCATTAGTTATGGTACGTAAGCATTTAGGGGTAATAAAATGTAAATGTGCTTTCAGCACAAGTTGTGGTTCTTCAAGAAAAAAAATCTCTAAGAAAAACTGTTGCAGGAGGGTTATGGCTAATACTAATTGCTGAATTTACTTGCTGCACCAGGCACCTCTTCTACTGAACAGCAGCTTCAGGAATTGCTTTTATTATGCAAAATGTGACTTAAATGGTCTGATCTTCTGCAAGGTAAAATGAAGCCCTTCCTGGAAGATTCTCATTTTGGCCTCCTTGCCAGTGCATCTCTAAGATGGTAGATAAGTCGAACCTGTTCTTCATCTAGAGAAAATATGAGCACAGCATATTGTTTGCTGGGCTCTGAAGCTTGTTCTGCTGTGAAATGGGAAGTCAGACCACAAATATGCCTCTTGGGTTGGGCTTTGGCATCTGTCCTTCAGCAGGAACTCTGTCTGTTCGTATTAGCAGGCTTTGTGGGTGTAGGAGAGGATTCACAAAGTACTGAGTTATTCCTCGCCTGTTCTCCCATCTACCTCTCTTGCATGCAGAATGTAAGCGCAGCTAGTTAAAGCAAAAATGTAATTAAATCTTTGTAGGTAAACTTAAGTAAATAAAATTTAATTGGGAACTATTGTAAATAGAAATATCAGACATGGTAGATAAGCATGAAGCACTTCTGTGTGAAGCAGAAAATGAGCATGTGTGATCTGGGCTGGTTAAGTAGGAATAGCCACTCAGGAATATGAAGTCCCTTGGCTGGGGGGTGTTTTATCATGAGGACTTTTGCTTCTATATCCAAATGACCCAGAAATGCTGGAGAGCTGTGTCCATAACCACTCCCTGCCCCATGAAAACCCCAAGAAGGGTGAGCGAAGTCCCCATGGTGGTGGCAGGTTGTGCTGGTGGGGTTCAAAAATAGGACTGAGGCGTTGAGACTGGGATTGGCAGAGCAGATGTGCCAGATCTGGCCTTTTTGGGAGCCTGTGGCAGGAATACACCCATGATTGGCAGCTACACCTCTCCTTGCACAGGCCTACCTGTGAAAAATTGCAGTGATAACATGATGCTGGAAGCAACCTCTAAGGTGGAGATGATGAAAACCCAACATTACTGCCAAGCGCCTGCATCCACTTGCCTACTGGGGTTCCTCTTTCCATGTATCAGAATACTGGCGATGTTAAAGAGATTTTATGTGCTAATCCATACTTTTGATTGGCTTTAATGATCTTTGGAGTCTGTTATTTATACACGGCATTATTACACAGCAAGCTTTGTAATGCATTAGGTCATTAACAGGTTCACTTTACAGCTTGTTGGCTTTGTGGCTGAGCTAACCTTGTCGTGGGTGTTCCTGGATACGTGCCTTGCTTCTAGATGAGTCGTCTTTATTGATAATGGCAAAAAAAAAAAAAAATAGTAATAAAGCAAGAAATCTAAAATGGCTCAGTAAGTGAGGGGGTGGTGGTTGATTGAGGCAGAGCTTTCCTTGGGACCTGCTAGGATGGGATCTTGTTTGTCCCAGTCCTGGTGAAGTTGGACCTTTATTGACTCGTTCATGGAGAGGATCAATTTCCTTGCAGTGGGTAACAGGACCAGACAAAAGGCATTTCTCAGTCTTATTTCCAGTTCCTGGATAACGTTATGTAAAATCCCTCAGGTGATTTGTTTTGTATCAAGCTTTGTAGCCTTTTTTTTTTATTTTTCCCCTGGACTTTCACTATCATTCTGATGGCAGAAAGGCAAATAAGTGTGCAGCAAAGCTTTCCACAGCCAGGCTTTTGAGGTGGATCCTCACTCCTCCAGTCTTGATGGAGGTGGTGTCTGTGGCAGAGAATCTTATCTCCGTGGGATAACGGGTGCGCTTCAGCAGAAGGATGCAGGGTGTAGAAGGAATACTGGACTCTCCTTTGCACCCTCTCTGTGTTGGGACAACTTTATTCTCATCTCCATTCTCTGCCACCATTCCCATGCGTGTCCCTTTGCTAACCTCTGGGCTGGGACTGGTCGTCCTGTTAGTGAACACAGGAACAATTGCCTGAATTATGTTTTATCATGAGTTCTAAATTTATTTTCTTTGTAAGAAAGGTACAGGCTACTGCGTTGATTTGCGCTACAGCAATTGTTTCCCCACTGCAAAGCGTGGGTTTTTAACAGCAAAATAAACAAAACTCCTGATGTGAGCAGATCCTCATTAATGAATAACGCAAAAGCTGGAGTAAAAAGTGTTTCAGCTGCAAATGATTCTAGCAGGGTAGACAAGGCTGAGTGGCTGAAAAGTGGGGTTTTTCATGCCAAGCAAATGTAAGTACAAATATGTAGAATCATAGAATCATTGAGATTGAAAAAGACCTTTAAGATCATCAAGTCCAACCATCAACCCAACAGTAGCATGACCATTAGGTCACATCCTGAAGTGCCATGTCTACATGTTTTAGCATTTCTCCAAGCTGCCTCATAAAACACATGGTTGAAAGCATTGAGGCAAATGGATTTTGGACAAGAACCTCAAGTGATGTTCAGCTGTGGAACATCAGGGCTCGGTTTCCTGGGTGTTAGGCAGCTGGTGAGTGTTCAGGAGAGCTGGTGTCTCTGTGGGGCTCAGTTTCTACTCCTGGCCCTTTGCAGGTTTTGTAAGGGGCATTGCTCAGTCTGTGGAAGCAGCAGATGGCTTGATAGAGGCTATTTCTGTGATGAACATTGGGTAAAAAGGGGTGTTTTTGTGTCCCCTCCTCAAGTGGGGGGTCTTACAACACTCCCCTGCTCCATAGCAGTGTTAAATTGCTGGAAAGATGAATGCTTTGAACTTGCATTGAGCACCCAAAAAGTCTCATTAAATGTAAATAATCACCAGCGTTCAGTTTTTATTTTCCTGTCATGTAAATTAGCACAAGATGAATTTTCTGCCGAGGACTGGAAGCAATCAGAACCCGAAATTTTCTTTTGGTGGCAAATTCCATCATTTCAATGCTTTTCACCTAGAATTGGAATGAAAAGAAAATAATGTGAAGAAAAAGTTACTAAAAAAAAATAAAATATGTGAATTATTAACAACTTTATTATTTCTGTAAGACTGAATTTTTGCCTTGCTATAATTCTGGAGTTTTAATATGATATATGTTATTTCAATTACTGGAAAACATAAGACATTAAGCATCTATAAGCGAAACAAAGCTTCTAAAACATCTAAACTTTGAAATGAAATTAATAGAAGTAGCAGGTAAAATACAAGTTTTTGCATTTCAGAATGCAGGGAGAATTGTCTGTATTTCTCCTTGACTTCTTTATATTTGTTCAGGATGGATGTATTGCTACACATGGTTTCAGTTTAACAGGCGTGGGTCTTCTCCAGGAAAAGAGCTCCGTCAAAGCGTGGCCAGCAGCCCTGGTAGAGTGCCCACAGCACCTTACAGGACCTGTACAAATTGAGGCTGGAAACCAGGATCTGAAGAGATGCAACTTCCCATAGTCAGCTTGACTAGCTGGTGTATTATAACCCTGAATATATCAGATATTATCAGTCTGCGGCTGAAAAATAGCTGGGATGTTCTTATATGTATTTGGGCCGTTTCTCTGAGAACCCAAAGCCTTGTAGGAATTTTGTAAGTGAATTCCAGGGTTGTGGTAGTGCTCTGCAGGATCCCAGAGGTGGTTTTTGAAGTATTTAGTGGTAATTCAGAGTATTTGAGGAATCTCTGGATGCGATGATGACAGAGTTGTGGTACCACCATTTCTAAAACAAGTGATGTTTATGCAATTTCTCTCCTTTCCTCCCCTGTCTCCAATCACCCGTGAAGCCACTGACCACTCTCAACTTAATTTGGTAGAGATAAAGACATGGACAAACGTTCAGTCCCCACCAGTGGGTAGCAGAGAGAGAGAGGATGAGGAGGCAGGGGTTGTACGGCTACGTGGGTACTGCAGCCAGTACATCCTCCATCACCCTGGTCCGTGGGGTGCACCCATAGCCCTTCTAGGATGGGTCCCAAATGTGGGTCCCCTCCTTTGAAACAGGGGTTGCCCCATGGCTGCCTCCCAAATGTTTATTCAGTGCATGTATCGCACAATGCCAGAAGAAACGGGAAAGCTTTAACTCCTCGGTCTGGTTTCAGTCTGTGCTGAGGGGAATAAAACTTTTGATGGGAATGTGACATCATAAAAGGAACCTGCCCAGTGCACACAGCGTGGCTCTCCCATCCCAGTGACCCTGAGCACTGGGGCGCCAATGTTGCTTTGTATTTGGAGCACTAAAAAATGGAGCAGCTTGAATTTGAGGCAGGGACTGTCTGTTGCTTGGGCTGCAGCATGCTGGGATTGAAGATCTTGCTCTGAATCTCAGTATTTTATAGTCCAGAGAAGAGCTCAGAATAGGGGGGTGAAAGTGGAGGGAAGGAGCTGCTCTTGCTGGCTTGAAAATTTGTCCTTTCTGATAACATTTCCACAGGAATAAATAAGCTTCAAAGGAACCGAAGAAGCTTTCTCCCTCCTGTGTGTCTCCTTGTAGATAATGACGGTAGTTGTGCTCGGCTGGGATGCTTTTGATGGCTCTCCTTGCCTTTGACTGTCTGGCAAACGGAGGAGAAGCAGTCTTAATGGACAACTGCTGGTGGTGGCATCTGCTGCCTGAGAGCACTGGGTTTCACTGGCCTTCAAGCCCTTGGAGAATGGTTTATCCATTTCTTCAGGGCTCTGTCTGAGGAAGTAAACAGTGGAAAACGTACAGAATTTTCTTTTGAGGAAAGAGACTTCTGGACTGATAGCATCTCCCCCTCTTCGCCACTGTGGACCAAGTGTGGTCTGTGTCACGTGGCAGCTGAAGCGATGCTGTTGATACCACACAAACTTCCTGATAGAGCTGTTCCCAGTGGGGCATAGCTGGCGCAATGGGCCCATGTCAGCTGAACGTGTGAAAGACACGTGCTCTCTTAGCTGCTGGAGTGGAATAAGAAATAAATCTTGTCCTGGTATTCTAAAACAAAATGATAACAGCATCCAGGGATTTTGTGACATTTCCTTAGAGAGGTGATTTACCTTCTTTTTGCCAAGCTGGGAGTAGATCTAACAGCTCTTTGGCTCGGTGCGCTGGGACCTGCAGCGGGGGAGGATGCTGGGGTCTCTGCCAACGTCAACGGGTGACTCCTTCCTGCTGGGGTATATGGGGGTTTTTCCCCTGGTGAGCCCCTTCCCAGGGGATCCTTCAGCCCAGAGGTGTTGCCTCTTGCAAAGAAACACAGAACGTTAAGGAAACACTTGTTGTAGCTGAAGCCACCTCTGTGGCACCTACCCAGGGCCTCCTGCCCACCCGCAGTGAAGCTGAACACCAGTGCTCCCTGGTACAGTGGAGACCCGGGGGAAAGCAGATACAGCTTCTCTGCTTGTGGATGAAATAAGCTGGGGAGATGGGTGCTGTTTGACCAGCATGTAAAGCCTCAGAAAAGCCAGATGATTTAAGGAATCTTGAGGCAGGCACTTGGCTCAGCCAGTCCTGGGTTCGTTGTTCTGTCAGTAAGCCTCTTGCCTGGGCTCCCTAATTCCTGCTAAGGTGGACAAATCCAGAACACCAGAGCTATGGGAAGCACAGAGCTGTTGAGCATCTCTGCAGCACAAATAACGGGGTGATGGGGTCCTTACCCCCCTTCCTCTGGGACACAATTGCAGGGGACAAGGATGAATTCTCCTGGCTGGCAGCACAGAGGCAGCCCAGGCTCCCGTGCACTGCAGAAAGTGATTTACAAGCCTGTTGTGTACAGATAATGAAAAATTAATAAGCTGCATGTGGAGTTCTGCACATTTCTTTGTTCAGGTCTTTGGTAACAGAGGCTGCATGTCCTCACGCTCGCTGTGCTGGCGTTCGTCAAGAGGATCCCAGGGTGAGGTTGTTGCTGTGGCCTTAAACTGCTCTGCAAAGAGGTTGTTAGACTATGTGCTGTCTGGGTTGGGGATCTCGCTGGTCTTGCAGGGGTGAAAGGGAGCTCTGTGTCTCAAATCTCTCCACAACGGTGTCCTGGCTGTTCTTCTGGATCCTGGAGGTTGACATGGCTGGAACGAGGCGATGCTACATCCAGCTGTGCAGACCTCTGTGCCTTGCTTCTCTCCTGGGAGGAATGGTACCGACAAACCACCTGTAAAATGGGAGATTTGTAAGGTTTACATTTATTAAAGTTGATAAAGCACTCTGTGCTGCCTCAGACAGATGCTGGTGCTGATCCACGGGATTATTTTACTGCTGTACCACTTGGGAGAGCTGCTGTGATTTGCTGTTCTCGCGGCTCCTGGGGAATCTGCAAGGGCTCCTGGCTGCTTTTCAGTCCCAAATGAGATTTTTCTGCATCCTTAATGTATTGAACTTACTGTAATATAAAGAACATCATGACACCCAGGAGGTTTTTTTTTATCAGAATTCATATGAATAGCATTACGGCCAAGCTCAGCTTTTGATAAGGAACTGCAACCCCCTGCTCTTGGCTCTGCCAGTGTTTGCATTTTATTGTTTTTGTAATGAAGAGAAAGAGGTTGATACAAATGCACATTGAACATGATTACCAGCAGGAAAAATATTGCCGTGTATCTCAAGTTTTGCTCAAGATGGAGTTTTCTGGTCTGAACATGGATGCATTCAGGTTTTCATTCCTGAATAGGACCAGAATAAGGAGGAAGAGAAGCCTGAGCTCTGACTGAATGTAGATCATAAAATCATAGAATGGGTTGGGTTGGAAGGGACCTCAAAGGTCACGTAGTTCCACCCCCCTGCCATGGCAGGGACACTTCCCACTAGACCAGGTTGCTCAAGGCCCCGTCCAGCCTGGCCTTGAACACCTCCAGGGATGGAGCATCCACAGCTTCCCTGGGCAACCTGTGCTGGGTCTCACCACCCTCAGGGTGAAGAATTTCCTTCTAATTTCCACTCTAAATCTACCCTCTTCCAGTTTGAACTGGATGGGCATTGCTGCTGTTCATGGTGGCTACCAAGGCTTTGTGTATAGAGAACAGAGTCAGGTTAGGAAACTCATCATCCAAATGATGGATCTCCACTCACTGGTTGTTTCCAGAAAACCTCCCTTACCTTTGTTATCAATGACAATCACACAGAGTTTGTGACACGTTTGTCTTTTCTATTTTAGATCTAGAGAAATAACGTTGGGTGTTGATCAGGATTGTGTCATATGTAGGGGGCAATGATGTTAGAACAGGACCTATGGTGGCTTAGAAAAAGAAGAAAAAGTCCTGAACAGGACTGAACCAGCATCTACGAAGACAACTTGAAAGAAGGCAGCAGGAGGAGAAGCCCGGCTTAGCGTACACCTAATGACTTGGGCAAATTGCTCTGAATTGCCACGCGTGGGACGGAGAGCAGAATAAAGCCTCGATGTAATCTGCTCAGTTCAGGCCAGAAAGGTTGCAGGATGTTTTCTTCAGAAAGAAGCTTTCATCTCTGGATTTTTTTTTTTTTTTTTTTTGTTTTTCTTTTTGTCACACAGCAGCTTTGATGTTAGATTACAAGCCTGGAGCCCGAGCAGCGTTGAGCAGAGCCTGCCCATGCTGGGGCAGCAGATTGGGTGGTCCAGAGCCCGCTCCCCACCGAGCTGGCAAAGAGAAGCTTGCTTTACTTATTTACCTGATTTTTTTTTTTTTTTAATTTTCTGCAGAATCTGCATTTTCTATAGAAATGAGCTGCAATCGGCTGAGATAATTTTGTGTTGTTGATTAAGCCCATCCTGTTCCTCAGCAGGCATTTGTTGTCCAAATGCTCCTTTTCTTTTCTCCTTGCTGATTAAAAAGATGGAAATGTAATTCGTGCCCTGATCAGAAAAGAAAGGGCACTTCTTTATCTAGCCATTGATTTGAGGCACAGAGCTCTTGTCCAGCTGTGCCCTTCTTCTACCAGCTGCTGGTGGGTTCCCGGGATGGGCTCCGTGGGTGGACACGGAGCCTCTATAGCAGCTAAGGGATGGTTTGAATTTGTTTGGTGCTAATGAGCATGGTTTTGAGTCGATTGAAAGGGGTGTTAATATTGAAAGAGGTGCTGCGATGCTGCTCTCTGCGTGCGGGCAGGTTGTGGAGATCTCTGTGATGCTGTTCCAGGGCGATGTTAGTCTTGGATGAAATTATGAATTAATACCAAAGTGGGGAGTGTTGAAATATTTAATACATCATTTATAATATATGTCTCATGATGATAATATACATCTCATTTTGACATTGGCAAAACAAAGTGTTTCTCTCTTTGGCTCCAGAAGTGTGATTTGAGAGTGAAGCTAGTCAGTATATAGATTTTTCTTTTAAATCAAAGGAACTTAAAAGAGACATTGTGACTGCAAGCAACAT
Source organism: Eurystomus gularis (assembly GCA_013400335.1). NCBI lineage: Eukaryota > Metazoa > Chordata > Aves > Coraciiformes > Coraciidae > Eurystomus > Eurystomus gularis. Next base: position 307,322 of record VZZY01016453.1, read on the forward strand.
TTCTGTTTGGTGGGGTTTTTTTGGTGTGGTGGTTTTTTTTTGGCAGAAGAGAAATCTGGTGGATTATCATGAGGTTGAAAAATAAATATATATTTTTTTCAATCACATCAGGGTTTTCCTGCCTGAAAGCCAGCTTCACTTGGCCCCTGCTTCTTGAGTGTCCAGGGAGAGGATGGAAAGCATGGAAGTGGCTCATCCTTTTATAGGATGCAGCAGCAGAGCTGAGAGGTCCCCATGACTTAACAGAGCCCCTTTAAAATTCTGTCAAATTAATTTTCACCCTGTTGTTAAAATGACAACCTCTGGCAATGGGATTGACTTGAAAGGCAATAAACAAGGAAATTGCATATTCTATTGCCAGTGTATTAATTTCATCGTTTGAAACACAAACTCATTTTCTACCACGGCCCTGCAGAGGAGGGAAGACAATTAAGTGATCTGCTCGTGGATATTTTGGCTGGAGACCATCCTTGGCCCCTTGGCAGCTCTGGAGATGGGCAGCTTGGTGCAACGGGGTCCAATGCTGGAGAGGGCAGGAGGTGTCTGTGGTCAGACTATGGCCACTTACCATATATAAACCAGGTACCCAAAGTTTCTGACCTTTAAACTATTGACTACTCTATGATTTACAGCTTGGATTTTTATTTTAAGTTGTTGGTTGAAAATATCCTTTTTGGAGGGATAATCACACCCAGGTGCAGGATTGTTTTGGCAGTGTTATTCTACTGAATTATCATTCATGAAAGAGACTGGAGATGGTTTTCAGGCTGAAATTTTAAAGTGCCTGCATTAGAATAGAGGTTAAAAAGTATTTCTTGTAATACACGCTTAGTTTCACTGGAAAGCCAATTTCCTTCAGGTTTAATCAAGGTCATTAGAACTACACCGGGACTGAATTTATTCATAATTTCTCTCTGGAAGCAGAAATTGCTGCAAGGTTCTCCACACAGATGTGCAGCATGTGCTGAATATCTGGGCTGACACATGAGAGGTTAACTGACTCACTGCACTGAAATAAATAACTTTCTGTAAGATCCTGGAAAGCTGTGGCTCTGGACTGTAGCTGTGGGGTGGACAAGGTGACTTTTTTGGTGCAATTGAATCTATTAATAGAGTCTTTTGATCCCCCCCCTTTTTTTTTTATCCTTTCTAGACTCACTCATCATTTTTTTCCGTGTTTCCTGACTGGTTCACTGCTGCACTGGTGTTTCTGTACTGGGGAAGGAATGCTGCTTAGATCCTGATCGAATGTGTGCTTTAGAAATACCTATAAACTAGATTCTTGGCTGTCTGTAAGAGCATGTCTCTAATGTAAGAGTATCTCTCTAATGGAGATATCCCGCTCACTAAAAAAATAATAGAAGAAATTATAGTTTTACAAGCAGCTGGATCGCGGTCCTACCTGATTCTTTCCTCTGTTCTTTGGGAAAGACTTTTGCATTGACTAAACAATTGGGATGCAGTGATGCTGAAATGGGAGGGGAATAAAATGCTTCCCCCTTTGATGTTCGAGAAGCCAGATGACAATTTCAAGTGCCTCCCAAGTTACGTTTAGAACCAATGATTAAGCTTCCTTTAACTTTTTAATCTTGAGCTGATATTGAGAAGTCTTTAAAAAGATGTTAGAGTAAAACAACGGACTTTCTAATGGGGCACCCAATATTATAATATATTGGAAACTTGTTATTAATAATGGACTTTTATTCTTTATGTATCACGTCTTACTATATAATCTATCTATATTAGTTACTTTTAAAAGGAATGGAGTGATAAATTACTCCATTAAAACAGAACGAAGAGACTTAAGCTCTTCAATGGGGAAAATTACAAAGGGATTTTTAAAGACTTGAACAGTTCTGCCAAGTGTTTTAAATGCTGTTGGCTCCCTGGGTGCCGTAGAGGAAGAGGGATGGACGTTCACTTAAACCCCGTGTCATGGTGGAGAAGTGAGCGACATGAAGACCACCGCTGCTTGGTGCATACCACGCAGGTTTGTTTTCCTTTTTCTATTGGGTGATAGAAGTTTTACAAGTGTTGGGTTTGGATTCGGTTCCCATCAGCTTCCATCAGCTCTCTGCCTTTTTCAACGCGTCAACAGACAGACTATGAGTTATGGAAACCTCTGCCTGACCCTACGTAGGAGCCGACAAAAGGAAAAAAGAAATTAGCAGCCCTTTCCTCAAGCTCTTCTGAGGCTGTAGAGAAAATGTATAGGAGAATTTGGGTGAAGAACTGTCAGGACATTTGCATTCCAGTTTTTGCTTTGTAATTTTCCCATCTCTGTCTTGTTTTCTATCACTTTGGGGCGAGTTCTGTAAAACTGACTGAAACAGTCTGTTCGTGCGCAGTTTGTTTCTGTGGGCACCCTTCCCTTGCAGGTGTGGATTTATTACACCGTTTCCTTAATGCACTTATTTTTTCCCCTCCAGCATGCCATGCAAGCCTCTCTCCTCATGGTTTCCTGGGTTCGTGCCAGGCTTGGTGGAGACGAAAGCAGAGAGATGAGCACATATTTGTTTGCATTTGTAATGAGCAGGGAAAAAGGCCGCAAAAATTGCACTTGCGGGCTGGTAAAGAGCAGATTTTGTGGGGTTGGGGAATAATTCCTCTCAGCTTTTGGGGTAGGTTCAAACCAAGGTGGAAGACCTGAGCTGGGCACATGGGCTGTGTGGAGCTGTTTGAATGCTCTGGGTACCCCAGGGCTGATAGAGTCCTAGTATTGGCACTGTTACGTGCAGGTTTAAGTTCATCCACCTTCTCTCAACAACTTATTGCTGTTAGAATGGCACCAAACAGGTTGGATTGGCGTTGCATGACATTGGGCACATCCCAGGGATCAGGAGGTGCTGCAGAAGAGCTGCCGGGTGCAGAGGGAGAAGCTGCAAACTCAGATGAGAGGGGAGAGAAATTTCAAACAAGTGAGCAGGATGGAATTCATCTGTTGGAATGTTTTAGCTGTGCAATGCACATATAAAGGAAAAATCAATTCGCTGAAATCCTAAATAAATAACTGATAAAAGAATATATTCATCTCGAATTGAAAACAAAAATGGAAGTGGTAAATAAATGATTGGCTGAATGGGTAAAAGTGCTAAAAGCAGCAGTGGTGGAGTTGGAGGGCTAAAGGCACTACATTTTCATATAAAACAAAATATAAAAGCGGCATAAATTGAGGATAAAGGCCCACTAGTAAGAGGCCTTTGTTTGTTTACTGATGTTTTAAACATCTCATTTTTCTCCTCGTTTTGATTTAAAATAATCTAAAATGGCGGGGAGGGACTTTCTGGGAAGAAGCACAGTGTGCAGCCTAATCTTCCAGCCCACAGGCCTACCAGCATTATCATAAAAATGCTGGAGGTTTTCTTGGATTTGAACTCATTTTTATGAAAGTCCTGACAAATGAGCCCAAGTGCATTAATAATGGAACTGGAGTGATTTTCATGTGTGTGGGGAAACAGGCAGTCTATCTGAATGTTGTATTTGCATTGTCTTTGACAGCCTTTGTAATGCCCCGCTGGCAATAACAAACCTTTTGTCTGGGGTCTGGTTTGGTCGGGTTGGGTTTTCCCAGGGCATCGTGTCATCCCAGTTCCAGCTGGCCCTGTTTTGAACTTCAGTCTTGATGGCTGGAAACTTTCCTGTTGATTTTTGTGGGGAGGAAGCCAGTAATAAACAGCAGCGCAGCTGCTCTTTGTATGACCCTCCGCATGGAGATATCCCATCTGATTCCCAGATATGGTATCTCAGCTGGATTGAACTGCTAGTCATAAGTGGCTGCGGTAAATCCATTGATTTGGGGTGTGTTGGTGGATTACCTACTTCTCCTGCTGAATAACATGGTGTGATGCCTCAGCTGAGGATGCGATTGCCTCGAGTTAAGCTGGATCTCCACAGCCACATCCTGAATGCCCAGGGTGCTTCTGCTCTGGGGTTCAGCATCAAGAGCCCTCCCAGTGCTCCCCAGTGCACAGGTGCCCGTTTATCCATGCCAAGCTTTGTGCAGCATCAACATCATTGAAATCTGTACCTGGGCTGGGAGTTTAAAGCAAGATCTGTTATGCTTACCCCTGCTGTCCTTCTCCAATGGCAGTGTAGGTGTATAGATGGGCTTGGGTTGCAGTTTGATGTTGAACTGATAAAGCTATAGCTGGTATATGAAACCCTTAATATGGAAAGCAAGGGAATTTTCTGGGATAAAATGCTGATTGAGTGGTTGGTTTGAACATTACCTTAATCTTAAATATCAGAGTAGTGCTTGTATCTGTACTTGGAGAAGAGTAAACGCCACGGTTGTTCTGGGTCGTGGTTGTGCAGGTGACACATAGCAGCCACCTTTGTCTTCTCCTCTGAAGTGGAAATCCCCAAATCCATCTTCTTGGGGTGTCACCACTGACAGCAGCTTTGGTTTCAGGGCTGCAGGTGGCAGCTTGGTATTCAACTGTATGCAATGTGGGCTCAGCTAGCTTTTTATCCGTGGTAGATGCATTCAATCTACTTTATTTTCTCTATATTTCGTGTAGATGCATCATGAGATTGTTTGTTCCCATGGCTGGATTTTAAGGGTGGTTAAGCATGTGAGAAGGTGGAGTAGGGTGGCCCACAGACCTTCCCAAGAAGGACAAAAGGGATTTTTGCTGTTGTCCTTTTTTTACCAGCAACTTTGCTCCATCCAGTGCCCACCTTGTATACCTACTGAGGGGTTGTGGTGCTTTTGAGGTCCTTCAGAGCAGGAAAATGAAGATGTTGTTCACAGCCTCTGCTGACATTTGTGCAGTGCCGTTGGTGCTGTGCTCTGTGCTCTGCTTTGTGCTGCTGGATCAGTTTGAGAGCAGGTGAATGGAAAGCAGACATCCTCTCCTCCATAGGATGTCACTGAGCTCTGTGACAAAATCACAGCGCTTTCAGCCCTCCTTTCCTTCTCCCTGCTCTCCTCCAGGAACACATGCGAACACCTCAAAGAAAGAAATGGTTCATTACAATAAAACATCAGACTCTTGTTTTGGTTTGTTAAATGTTCATTTGGACTTAAAGCGCAAAGACATTTTTAATTTATTTGGCCTGGGTGTTGACACTTGTAGGAAAGACAGAAAATGTGAGTGCTCCAGTGAAAAGGTACAGACTTGAAGGTAACCCTTGCATCAGTACCTAGCTGTTCTCCTCCCTAGCAATGGACCTCAAGCAAATCACAGAATCCCAGCATGGGGGTGGGGGTGTTGGAAGGGACCTCTGGAGAACATCTCGGCCAACCTCCCTGCTCCAGCAGGTCACCCAGAGCAGGATGCCCACGATCACATATAGGTGGGTTTGGAATCTCTCCAGAGAAGGAGACTCCACAACCTCTCTGGGCAGTCTGGGCCAGGCTCTGCCATCCTCACACCAAAGAATTTTCTCCTCCTGTTCAGCTGGAACCTCCTGGGTTCCAGCTGGTGCCCGTTGTCCCTTATCCTGTTGCTGGGCACCACTGACAAGAGTCTGGCCCCATCCTCTTAGAACCCATCATTTATCTATTGATAAGGATTACATAAGATCCCCTCTTAGTCTTCTCTTCTCCAGGCTAAACAGACCTAGAAATGCTTGATGTTTGGGGCTTTTATGCAAACTACCTAAAAGAGCAAATTACTGCTGGAGGAGGAGGGAAAGGAACAGCTTATACAGTTTACAGTAACAAACTCCTTTCTGAAACACTGACTGAAAGCTGTAAAACATATTAATAGGACCAAATTACATATTTAAGACTTAGTGCACTACCACCTAGCTTGCTTTTGAACCGTGTTTCCAGTCCGGTTTTAAAAGCTCAGTACTTAATTACTTGGTACAGAACTAGAAGCCTAAAACATTTATTTTGTATTTTGCCCTCCAAATGAAGGCGAGGCCATGGCCTTGAGTCTGGAGCTTCCGAGTTACCAGAGTTATTGCTTGTTATTAGGACAAAAACTGTTGCATTTAATCCTCCTGGTGTCATAGTTTCCAGTTAAATAGGGCATTGTGTAAGAGCCATAGACTGGTTAGTCCTACATCTTCTCAACTGGGTAGTTGAGCATCATTAGGGAAGCACCATGGAGATTCTATACCTGGACAGTGATGCTGGGAAGGAAGCTGCTCTGGGTAGCTGTCCAAAGGGAATAATGGAAAATGTAATCTAAAGAAAATGTGATATTTATTTTAGTCAAGCAAAATCATTTCAGTACCATGTAATTCTCACCTTCTCTAAACCCCACACTCAGTACTCTAGGAAAGCCTACATTTCTACCAATTTTGCTAGATAAAGCAGAATCTTTCTCCTCTTGGCTTTTAACAGTAACAGCATGTTGCGGTGGATTTCACCCTCTAGAACAATAAATATCTCGCAGGACAGGTGGAATTTTAAGACCTTATTTTGCTGCTGTTGCATGTTTGAGACTTCTATTGAAATTAATGGTGATTGCACTCTTGTAACCGTGTTAGGAGAGAACCCTGTGACCTTATAAATGCAGGCAATATTGTGAAGCAGCGAGCTGCCTTCAGGTGCTGAAGAGCAAACAAAACTGCACTTTATATTGGACATCACTCATTTGTTCTTTCTCTGCTTCTATTGCACTCTGGGTCTTGATCCTATTAGCCACTGTGTCCTTTTGTAATTTACCAAAGTAATGCCCCGCGCTGGGATGTGGGAGGTGATTTCCTGCCTTGCCTCCATCAGCATCACTCTTTTGCCAGAGCCAGTGTCTGCAAATAGTTGAGCTGGGGCGAGTTCTTGCAGTTCCAGTGCATGCCAGAGAGTCTGTTTTATTTGCTGGCTCGGGTATAAATCTGGTTTTCACGGCCTCTCTTTTTTTCCAAGCTCTGCAGAGGCAAACTGATGGTATTGGAGGAAGGAGGAGATGCTGGGGGTGGGCAGAGGGCAGAGAACTTGATAATCGGGCAGGTAATCTATCTCTGATTCTTGCCACTTTATTCTCCTCTTACCTGTTGCTGTGGTTAATTGAGGTTTTGCCCAAATATGACCTCTCCTTTTAATTCCAGTGCGCACAATTTTCAGAATGAATCTGTAACTTTGTTCTTGAGTCTCCCCAACGTGTGTTCAAGCTCAAAGGTGTTGGGGCAACACCTGAAAGGAGGTTGTAGAGAGGTGGGTGTTGGTCTCTTCTCCCAAGTAATAGGCAATAGGACAAGAGGAAACAGCCTCAGGTTGCACCAGGGAAGGTTTAGTTTGGATATTAGGGAAAAAATTCTTTACTGAAAGAGTGGTCAAGCACTGGAACAGGCTGCCCAGGGAAGCAGTGGAGTCACCATACCTGGAGATATTCAAAAAACGTGTGGATGTTACTGCAGGACATGGTACGGTGGTCATGGTAGTGTTGGGTTTGTGGTTGGGCTTGATGGTCTGAAAGGTCTTTTCCAACCTTAATGGTCCTATGATTATATGGCAGAATAGCGAACATCCCAGTGCTTCCTGAAGGCATCCCATTGGTGGCAATCCATTTTGATGTATGATTTTCAAAAACTTAGATGCTTCTTGACTTTTACTGAAGGATCTGTTTTGAGTTTTTCTTTTTTTTTTTAGTTCATGTCAATAATTTGTATCAGAAGACTGCAACTCATATTCTCAAGTCACTTACCTGCTCTCAAACCTGCTCCGTGTTCTTCTCCAAATGCAGCTTTGTAGCATGTTCAAATTTCCATAAGACTTAAAACCTTGGTGTTCTGCTTGACTGTCAGCAGTGGAAAATTTTGCGTCACTGTAAATGGATTTGGAGACTGCCTCTTTTTCTAGGCAGATCAAGGAGCCTACATTTCCTTCCATTAACTTTTTAAAAATGCATTTGAATATTAGTTCTTTTTTGCCCTAAATGCATTTTAATCTGAACGTTAAAGCACAGTAAGTACTTTCTGAAAAACACAGAACTTTCTGGTTGCTTTAAAAAGATTTGAGCGCTAACAGTGCTTGACTTCTGAGCTTTTTTCCATTGGGGGGTTGTTAAAAAAGCAGCTCTCCCTCCTCGTTTCCCCCACCCTACCTGTGGAGGATACGTGGCGTGAGCTGACCTTCCCCAACCAGCACAGAAAGCTGGATTAGATCCCTGCAGAGGCTTCCACGGCCCTGCCTTCACCACAGGCAATATTTCTGGGAAACAAAGCAGTCAACATGTTTATAGCTCAGGTTTGAAACACTTGAAAAAAGAGAAGCCAAATGGAAAATTCTGATTTGTTTCCCCTCTGCGTGCCCCTTCAACCACGTGTCAAAGATGGTGTTGCTGGAGTAGCTCTTCTCTTCCTGGCTACTGAGAAGGGATGTGGAATCTTGCTGGAGTGCTAATTACTGCAAATGTCTCGGTGTCCTTTATCTGGATCTTCAAAGGGTGAAACTATTATTATAGAGAAATATCATATCACATGAAATATCGCAATTGAGTGTGCAAGGCCATGGATCAGGAAGATTGCCTGAATTAACTCGCCTCGGTGATGAATGGGAAGGGTAATAACTTCTCAGAAGAGCCATAGGAGGCAGGCAGCAGCTTGATTAGCTGTGATATATCATGGGTAGGGATCTAGGGAAACACAGATCCAGAAAAAAAAGTCAAAATTTGACTCCTTCATGAGGCCTTGCTCTAGGGAAGAAACTGGCAGTGAAGGTAGGGGAGGTGGAGCTTCACAGAAAGCGGGTGAAGTGTCTGCTGGATGCCAGGGTCAGCAGCACGTGGTTGTGGGGTTAACATACACCTGGAAAAGGAGGACTTGGAGACAGAAAGACTTCACTGTTCTCTGTAGATCATGCTAAAATCTCCATCCTGGGGGTAACTTACTATGAATTACAAGGCAGTGATAATCCCTCTGAAAGAGTTCCTCGCTTTCCTCTAGCTTACCCAAAGGCAGATCAGCAACTCTGCAGGAATCAGCGGAGTTTATTTTGATTTACTGAGTTTAAATGAAAGGATTATGCCAAAGGGCCCAGAGTCTTTAAGCTGCTGTACTTTATTAAAATCAATGAGACAGCATCACATTATACCAGCTAAGGACATGGCCTGATATATTTTGTTTCTGGGATGCAAATACAAAATCTCTTAATGGGGACAGATATTTTGAGAGCCTTCTCCATTTGCTCGAAGTTGTGTCTCTCTCCTAATTACTTAGTTCTGCATAGTCCAGGAAGGAAATTCAGCTGTTGATTTCTGGGTTCAGATTTAATATATTAATTTTTATTTGTGGCATAGTTTCAAACAGCTGGTATTCTGAAGATACAGTAACATGGATTAACATTTCATAATCTGATAACAATATTAAATGGACCAATCGTTTGTTAATTCATTGCTTCCTTTTTCTGTTCTTCCTTAAAATACTATTATTTTAAAATCTTGTAGAGTCTCAAGATCCTTGCAGCTGGGTTTTTGCATTTTCTCGGGGTACCGTGTATGCTTAGTTAAAGCCCATTGAAGTCTGAGGGAAGCTTTTGATAGATGTTGGATGTCTCAGGAGCACATTAGCTGCTCGCTATGATGTCCCTGGGCTGCTAAGCCCTGACGTCCAGCCGAGTGGACTACATCAACCCAGGGAGATTGGAGATGTCAAACTTGCAAACTGCAGTAAAAGATAGAGTTCTCCCTTCCTTCCCCAGTATGTGTTAATGGTCTTTTCATTTTCTATTGGGATGCTTTGTTTGTAAGGTGGGAATAACCATGTGGCAGGGGATGGGAAACCCTGAGTGTCCCTGTTGCCGGTAGCAGGGGGGTTTGCAGGGTGGTCACCCCAAGACCTCCCTGGTTAGGAGGGAACTGCAGGCTCCTCGGGTCTCTGGTCTGGGCCCGTGCTTTCCTGGTGCTCCTGCCTCATCTCAAGTGGAGCACATGCTGAAGGACTCCTGGGTGATAGATACCGTAGGCACATTGCCTCTGTTCAGTGCTGATTTTTCCTGATTACATCACTGGACGCAGAAAAATCGCATGGCTCCTTGATAGCTGAAAAGGGAGGGAAGGAAGAAAGCAAGTCTCTTGATAAAGTGCTTGTAAGTGGAGGCAACCTACCGAGTAAAGTCAAGGGGTCCCTCCAGTGCTGGAAGCACTTGAATTTCCTGCAGTGGGGTGAGAGCTCCTCTGCTTAAATGTTGAGCTGGTTCAGTGCTTCCCCCCGTGTGCATCTCCAGCAGATGCATCTTTAACAGCCAGCTCCTGATCAGGCAGGAGGTTACAAACTCCCATTTACTGATTTCTCTTTCTTAATACATTAACCAGTTCACCGACACAAGCTTAGCCCTGGAACACAGACAATTTAGCTTTCTTCCATGACCATAAAACTGCCAGATTAATAAAAATCCTGCTTCTGCCTTATGTAAAATCTTTGCAATATAGAAAGCTGCTGTGCTATGACAATTTTTTACAGAAGTAGCCTGCAGGTTGCCTGTGATTTGTGTGGGTTTGGGGCGTTTGGGGGGTTGTTTTTTATTTACTCATGAAGCATTTGGAAGACCACCAAGTGTATATAACCACACTGCTTTTCAAGATCATTTTAGGTGTTTTGGGATTAAGCTACCACAGTATAGTCTGGTGTAAAGGGAGGTAGTTTTGAAGAGCTGTGTGTGCTGTAGGGTGGGTGGCTGTCTGAAGCTTTCCCAAGATGATGTAGGGAGAAGCTGGGCATGATGCACCATGTCTTGAGTGCACACAACCAGCAAGTGCTTCCAGGCCAGCACCGCGCAGACCTGTGTCATCCTCTAAAAAGGGAGGCTGAACATCTGTGCTGAAGGGATTAGTTGATTGTAAAATACATTAATGGCTAATTCCATGTCAAAGTTCCTTCTAGAAATGGACCCAAATACCCAAAGTGAACTGCCGATATTGTTCTGTTCTCTCGCTGTCCCCTCCCCACATGGACTCTGCTTTTACAAACCCAACTTAATTACATCCCTGAATATACGTGGGCTGGATGTGCTGAACACCAGATTTTTGTCCTGCCTGTCTCTGCTTGCAACCCTGGAATTTGATACAGCTTAAACCTCACACGCAGTGCTCCTGGGTATCAGGTCGATGTGCGATGGATGGAAACAACAGAAACTGCCATGGTCCTGGTGGGCTGCTTTTGTTGGCTGCTGTAGCAGGAATTGCTCCGGAAGGTGCTGCTTTGCTTTATCCCATTTGAGATCTATAAGTAGTCTGTGCAATTAAAAGACAGGAGATGGAACAGCTGTCGGCAGTTCAGAGCCTGTCGCTGTGAGCTTAAGAAACAAAAAGAAACCTCTACCCAGGGTTTAAGTTCCGAAATGAGATGAGCTTTGGGAAGGTTATGCAAGAGGCAGCACGTACCCAGCTGAGTGTGCGAGGATTAAAAAAGAAAAAAGTAAGGCCATTGCAACCATGGCTTCAAGGATTTCAGACAGAACTAGCGAAATAATGGACAATATTAAGGAACAGGTTACATTTAATGGAGTAACATTTTATTCTGTGCCACACAGAACGTTTTTAGATCCAAAAGATTCCTTACGGTAGAGTTCTGAATCTTAGCCTTGCCCTGATTGCGTTCTTATTTCTCAGGTTCATATAAAATGCTGTGAGGTTAAAAATTCAACATTTTTAGAGATTATAATAATGAGTTTTAGATCCTTTTCCAGTTTATAGAAAAAATACCATATGAAATGTAAGCACTATTATGTGTCGTTATGTGATTCCAGAGAGCTCTTACTTGAAGATAAATCAAAGTAGACTAAAGAAGAGTATTTTTTGTAATGTAGATTTATGGCAGCACACAATAAAGTGCTGCTTCTCAGTTGCAGGTATTTTTGGCATTCTAGTTAAAAGTGTCAAAATAAATGATTAAATTTAAATTACCCAGTAGCAGCTCTGCTACCCCCATACCAATGTAATAAAGCAAATACTAAAACCATAAGAGACAAATCCAGCAGCATCCTCCTGCTGTGCCATTAACTTCCTCCCAGTTGCGGGGAGATTTGCAAGTCTTGCTCCATGTCTACAACACAGAGGAGGAAAAACCAGGAGGCTTTTAGGCCGAGGGCTGCAGCAGGAGATATCGTGGGTTATTCCTTCAGGAGAGGAGCAAGGTAAGGCTTTACCTACGTCTGTGTTGTCCCCAAACCAGACCCTGGGGGGTGTGAGGCAGAGCCCCTCATTCTACCTGAATCTTTCATGCAAGCCTCAGCAACTACAAAGGAAAGGTGACCTGGAATTACTTTGTGGGTTATGTCCATGTTGAATTAAGATCTCGGTTTTGAATTATATTTGATTATGCTTCTATGCCTGAGCAGGAGCTTTGGGTGGTGGGAAGAGGTGTAGGGTGACAGCGCCCATCTTGTGGGAAGCCCATCATGGGGACATGCTCAAAATCACCAGCCTTCATAGGCAGAACCGGGCCAGCTGGAAGTATCGAGTCCTTTGGCTTTGGTTTGATGTGTAGATCCTGGGTTTGAGGAGAGGAGCCTCTGGTTTATGTGTATTTGTCATCTTTTAAGGAGAGAGAAAGAGCACCAGGTAAATTGCAGAGCAAGCAAAAGAAAAAAGAATTTGAATTTTAAGCCAGTAACACAATTTTGAGGCTCTGACTTCTAAATTGTCTGTATTTTTTTATTTTTCCCTTCCCCATCAATCCAAAAACATTGGCAGCACCTGAACCAGCACTAGGCTAAACAGGTATCTGGAGAAAGATTGTGACAAAGCTACGTCTGCAATGAGAATTGCCAGGTACTTTGGCTGGCAAATAAATGGCAAGAGCAGGGGTGAAGCTCTCCTGGGTGATGTCTCTCCCAGTTCAGCTGTGGTGTCACATCATCAGCTTCCCAGTGTGGCAGAGGTGATTTCCTCCGCCTTTTAGACTTGACACTGGAGAAAAACACGTTGGTCTGGGGTTTCAATTACCCATGTGGAATGTAGAAGTTGATGATATTCTATGAAAATTCAATAAACCTTGAGAGCAGCATCAGGGCTGATATCTGTAATTTAAAATAATAGATATCAAGAAATTGTTTCTCATTTATCTTTACTGCCGAGTTTCAGAAGCACCAAAGAGACTTCATTAGGCTTTTTTTTTTTTTTAAATAGCTTCATTTATCTCAATCAATGATGGGTTCTAGAGGTGGCTGACTATTATGTTTAATAATACACAGGATAAAGAAAAAAATCGCCATCCTTTCACAGTTTTTGACATGTGTGGAAAGGATGTATGAAATCTCCTCTCAGTGGGAGATAGAAATGGATTTTTTTAAAAAAAACTTCATTATGCAAGATAAATGTAGGGGGTTTTGTGCAATGTGATCTGTAGGCAGAATATTTAAATCTTTGTTTTACTCGAATTGAAGTTTCATTAAAAGAAATTACTTTGGAAACTTGGATTTAAGCAAGTACTGCTACCTAAACACAACTTGAATTAATCCTGCAAATGCTATCCTGAGAGATCTCTTCAGGAGATCCAGTTTAGCCTGGACCTTTCGAATAAAAGTTTTATGGAAACCTGAAAATAGGAAGTAAGGGTTTTTAACCCCTTCTCCTCTCCATCCTTCTATGGGCATTGGTTGCTTCAGCCAGGGGTTGTTTGAGGAATATGGGTTTAGTGTTATCCCCAGGCTACATAACCTGAGCTTTGGACCTGCTTAGCTCCCTGCAATGTCATCTCCCGTTCCCCTCCCTTGGGCCCTGTTTTCTACTCCAGAAAAAAAGTATTTCTTCTGCAAACTTAAACTCAGGTCCCGTGTTTGGGTGTCCCAGAGAGTGGATGAGTCTCTGCAGGTGTGTACCTGCTGCTCTGCCTTGTCATGGGCTGTGTCAACCCCTTGTTACATCTTGGCTTGATGGAAGTTGAAATAGGTTTTGCAGCTTCTGTTTTTACACCTCTCTCAGATAATTTGGTTACGGGTTTTGCACAATCTAAGAAGTGGTCCTGAGGAATTAAACTTAACTTTTGATCTTTAGTGTCCTTCAAAAGTTCGCAAAACCGTTGCGAAGGGATTTTTCACAGGTTACCAAAGGCGAGTTGCTTGTAGTGTCAAAGGAGCATTGCATTCAGGAAGGAGAAGAGGTGCAAACAAGGAGTTAGTCTAATGGAAAGGAATAAAGAAGAATTATGCTCAGGAGATTAAGAGACCCAATAGGTCTTAGCGTTGTGGGCTCGCAGCCAATGCTACCATCTGAAGTGCTGCTCCCTGGGCTCAGAGGAAGATGAGATTTGAAAGAAATAGTGTATTCTAGAGCAAAAGGAACAAACCTGATGCCAAAAATGGGTGGCAACCTCATGGCTTGCATCTATGACTCTGTATGGTGATTCAAAGGGGGCAGGTACTCTGACTAAATCAGGTTTTCTTTCACTAAATAGAATTCTTGCCTGCTCTTGTGTGTAGTCAGCTCCAAATCCCAAAGGCCAGTGTGTGAGTAGACTAAAAAACAAGAGTTTCTATGAAACAGGTTTCTGAACGGGATTGACCTTCATGGTTGTTAGAAAGGAGACTTTACCTGGCAGATTTGAACACTGAAGCCTGCCAAACAAGACACGTTTCCCTGTTCATGAACACAAGGAACTTGGGAAGCTCCATTTGTGTTCTAAACTTATTTTGTTAGGGTTTGGCAGGGAAGAAAGGCTCGTCTTGGATCTGGAGTGCCTGTGGGGAATGGCTCCGTGGTAGAAACTCTGCTTTGAACTAACTCAGATGGCATGATAGTGACACGTAACCAGTTCTGTATATAGGCAACAGATGCAAAATATGTCTTTATTTAACTTTGATAAGTTGTAGGTGAAACATAAAGGAGCCGTGTAATTGCCAAGAGAGAAAAACGAATTTCTGAAGAGTATTTTAGGAATAACTCCTCCTGGGAAGGGCTGGGCTGGCAATTTCCATGCTCCAGAAGAAGTTGTTTTGTTTTTTTTCCCTCTTGCTGCAAAATCTGAATGTTTGGGAGACCACGTTTGAACCCCAGCAACATCAGTTTGTTAATTCAAACCTTGTGATAATTTCTATGCAATTTTCTGGTTGAGTGCTCATGTTTCCAAAGGGTAAAGGACAGAAGGAGGGAAAAAAAAACCAAACAACAAACCCATAAATGGAAAGAAGGCCTTTGACTTCCATTGGCATACAAGGGAATTAGGAAATTTGGTCTATTCCTGTATGTCTGCAGTGATCCCAGCCCTTGTATCAAAGGAGGGTGAGGTTGGGAGATGATAACACATACCCATAGTTCTGGGGGTTGCAGAAGTAGGCAAGCAGATGGAGCAGGTGGGTGATAGTGAGTTTGTGGCATGTGATGCTGCCTATTCCAGTTAGGATAAATAGAAGTGTGATGATTATTCAAACACTCAGAGTATAAATATCCAGCTTAAAAATAGATCTTTAAGGTATGACCATGTGCCTTGAGGCTTCCGGCATGACATCCTTAAGTCTCAGCAAAACCAATTCGATGAGGACAGAGAGGTTTAAGCTAGCGCGTAAATAAGATTAAATCAGACAGGAAATGTGTTTAAAACGGGGCTCCTTGGAGGTTTTGCTGTATCATCTGGTGCAAATATTAAGGCTGGCAGTTTATCTTTGCATTAAGAGGGCACTGAATAATTTACGTGTTCTGGCAAGCATTCTTCTGCAGCTGCAGAAGTGGGGAGAGAGTGGTTAATGGGATGGCAATTAGTGAGTTAACTAGAGAGTAGAATTGAGGCAGATGTGTGCTGCTTTGCATGGTACCATCAAACGTTAGCGTGGTTAGCATCCGATGATTAAGTTCTCCAGGTAAGCGCAAATGATTAGACCTTTTTCATAACTCATGCCAAGAGTTTACCTGAACTGGGATAATCGGACATGATCTTTCTTTGCAAGTTAGAGGTAACTGAAATCGAACATGATATTTCTCTCTAAATTGTTCCATTCTTAACACAAACAAATAATAAATCCCTGGGAATCTGTTTTAAAGGGATCCAAGATACCATGTTTTCTAACAGAGATTATTTCTTTCAGTCCACTCCTAAGAAAAATCCCATTGCTTTTGTTTATACAGATTTTTCATCCTCTTATTGCCCCTCAAACATGGATCTGCACTGACAGTTTTCAGCAGGCTATGCAGCATGTCCTGCACAACTAGAGGTTTTTCCCACGTATATTGTGGAACTGTCTAATTTAACTTTCAGGGTTTAAAATACATCTTCTGTTCTGTTATAAAAAAAAAAAGGGAAGACTCATCTTCAGGTCGTAGGTTCAAGGAACTCCTGAAACACCAAGAAGTCAGAGCCAAGCTCTGTTTCCAGAGGCAAAGCTTCTTTGAAATGGATTCATTGCTGGGGCAAAAGGATGTCATTAATTTTAAAGCCAATACCTTTTCATATACACTTCAGCAGGAGCATACAGTCCATTTTTGATTTCTCAGGCTTCTGGTTCTTTTGAGATTCTCTTCACTCTCTTTGCTGAGTGCTGTTGAGAAGTATAGTTTCCAAAGGTTACAGCCACTCCTGGGATCAATAATTCTGGCACAACTGTGGACGAGGAATAAGTAAATCTCATCTTTCTGACGTGGAGTGTGGGTTTCTGTGCACAAGCGGGATGTGACTGGTCTCTGGATTTCCAGGAGAAGGTGGTGCGCTCCAACCAAGGTGACTCTGAAGTTATCTCCACGGGTGTTTGCTTAATTATGAGCTCCAAGCAACAAGGAGAGATTAATTTTGGTGCTTCTGGGAAATAAGGGCTCTCAGCTATGTGTAGCATTCACTTGAGTCCATACGGGCCGTTTGTCAGAGGGACTGCCCTTAGGTTGTGGGGAGGATGTTTTGTAGGCAAAATGATGGAAGAGGCCTGGTGGAGCAAAGCTTTCCCATGGGCTGCTGGCTCGTGTGAAGCTGGAGAGATGCCCTGCAGGTGGGGTGCTCTCAAGGGTAACATCATGAAACCAGACAACATGTGGTTATTTTTCGTCTTGTTTATAGGGGAATTACAAAGTTTTGAGCAATGCGTGAACTGGAGACACTACATTAGCTACTGTCACATTGAATAAGCTGATCATTAATCATCAATCATTGTCCATGTTCAGAACGTGTTGGCTGTGTATTTGTACACATTTCTAAGCTAATGGTTCTTGATACAGTTGTATCGGAGACCTAAGCTTGTCACTTAAACTTGTAAAGTGCCTTTTATTAAGTTCATCTTCTCATGTTAGTGTTTTCAAGGACTGGTGTTGGAATTTTCTATGAAAATGTTGAGCAAAACTTTTTTTTTAAGCAAAATCTGCTGAGCTGAATCAACCATCTGACTATGCTCCCAGATATCTCACCTGGTTCCCATATGTAAGTTGTTTCAAATGCTTTTCCATCCTTCTTGGTGAGGAAACCCATCTCACTGTGTCATAGCCCTACCCAAAACTGGTACAATCACTTCATACCAAGTCTCGCCCATCCTGGTGGACTATCCCTAGAATTTTTTTTTTCTTCTTCTTATTGCTGTCTACACATCCATGCTGAAGGCCATGGCTTTCATCTAAGTAGTCTACCAAAACCTTTTTGAGATTAATGCTGGTTTTGAACCCCGTTAAAAGAAATTGGACAAAGGTCTGAAGTTTAGCATTTCTTTTATTTGAAGGAAATGGCTCATTCCTTCCTGTTACAGATCATCTCTACCCTTTCAGGGACATTTAGGAAGTACAAAGTCTTCTGCGTACGTTACCATGTGTGTTTTTTTCAGCAAGATGTTGAGCCTAGTTCCTGCTGGCCTGGAACTCACCTAATGAAGTCTTCTAATGAAAAGAAGAAAAATTTACGTGACTCATTCTACATAATCCATATTAAAAAATATTATTCCTTTTGAGTTATATTTATGATTTTGGGAATAAAGTTCAGAGGGAAGCAGTCAGGGCTCTCCTGCTCCTCATCCCAGTGCCATGACTCAGGGTGGTTCTGGGTACAGGATCAGACAATCTATTATAAGGAAACAGGATGTATTTTAAGACCTGTTGTAACTCATCTGTGGCTCTGGCGGCACATCCATCTCTGCTGAGCTTTTTCCTCTATCTGCATTAGCAATGGGAGTTCAGCTAAAATAATAGACTTGAAAGCTCTCTAATATGAATCCTGTCAGTCTAAAATTTCTCCTTTTTCCCCTTAGGATTTTTGCTTGTTGGTTTTCCTTGAGATTTTTTCTAATATGTTTGAATTATTTCCTCCCCTTAATTTTATGAGATTCCTTCTATGTGAATAAATTTTAACTCTAAGACTGCAGCCATTCATACCAACTGTAAATTCTGAGGAAGCTCAAGAGAAAAGAAGAGCCATTCTCTGAAGACACACTCCACTTTACTTAATTTTGTCCCGTTATGTTTGTGTCCTGTCCAGTGGGGCTGATTACAGCTGCCGATGTGGTATCACCACACAGTTAGAATAGAAGGGATTTTTAATGCTGCAGTTACTAAGAGATTTTTGTGGCATTCACTAGCACAAAGAGTTAACCTGGAAGGCAGCTACCGGAGCCTAGATCTTCTTTCCACTCGTTTTGGTGTGAAATTTGACTTAGTTTCGATAGGCTTTTGAGGCAAAATCTAAAATGAGCTACTCATAGTAGAGAATTTTCTATTGGAGGGCTTTCCTTGAGCAGCAGCTTTCATGCCCATATATCTAGAGGGCTGATGGTGCATGTCCCTATTCTGCTAATTAAATAAGAATTCAAGCATGTCTTTATGGTATTGTTAAAGTAACACCTGCAGGATGCTCTAAGTAAGGGCTGATCTTGCTCACGGCAAGAAAGATCTGTACACAAAGCGGCGTGGTGTTACTCCTGCAACAACCAGCAGCCTGGCAATTTCACAGGAAGAAAGTTAAAATAATTTCAGGTGTTGACTTTCCTGTAGTTTGCTGGGCGTGGGACACTTTCCACTGGTTCTATATATACAATATATAAAGTATTGATTGTGCAAAATTAAACAGAGAGGGCATCTCAGAGATGTTTAAAAATGGCCTTTCAATCCAAGAGCCATCTTTGTTCTCCACAGTTTGGAGAATGCTGCAAATTTAGTGGTCTCCCGCTTATCAAGACTTCTTCTTTTCCTGGCACAGAGCTACAAAATTTTAAATGGAATTTAAGATATGAGGTTTAGGTATGTTACAGGTTTGTTGGGTTTTTTGGTTTGGTTGGTTTTTTTGTTTTCAAATATATTGTGCCTCCAGCTGCTGGTGGATATCTACAGATAAAGACTACCACGATTCACCAAAGGCCTTTATGACCATTCCTAAATGATTTGTGTTTGAAAGGGGACACTTCCCAGTCTGAGTTATTTAGACACTTCTGAAAAGTTTCTGTTGTCTAGTAGTTCAAATACATCATGGGTTATCAACCCAAAGTTTTGTTTCAAGAAATGTCTGGGTGACCCTGGCTTACAAGGGTCATGGTCTGCAGTGGGATGGAGTCTTATTCAGTGAGGTTCATTGAACTCTTCTAGAACTGAAAGGAAGGGATAAGAAGAGGGGGAAAGTAGCATTAAAATCTAAGAATGTTCACTTTAAGGAGTTCTTAAAGTACTGCTTCAACATGGGGTGGGACAGGGAAAATAAAAAGCCAGCAGAGATTGCAGGCTTGTTGCTACTTCTTGGAACCAGGTGGGACCAATCTCTGTCCTCCATGTGCACTCCTCGAGCCATTTGCTCAAGTTTTACTTGGCCATTTAAGTGTTTTATTTTCCTATTTTGCCTCAGGCTTCCTGGGAAACCTTGGTTCTCTATCCCCTACAGGTCACAGACTCTACAGCTCAGTCAGGCTGGTTTTGTTACACAGACTCCCGCTCCATTAACGCAGTCCATAGGTTATTTCTAATCCCCAGAATTGATTTATTTAATCCTTGTAGATGCTATTTGTTACACATTATTCTCCACGTTTATTCACAGCACAAACAGATGGTCCACGAAACCAATTAACCTTTCCCGATCTCCCTTTCAGGCTTCCCACGGTTTTTTTCAGTCTATGGACAAATGAACAAAAACTATCAGGAGACTTCATGCCAGGGCATGATGAATAGGAAGGAGGACTGGCACATGAGCTGCGCTCAAATAAACCCTGGCCCCCTTGGGCTTGAGCGCTGAAGGAGGACTAGTGCTGACAAAATGGGTAGAAGAAAACAGCCGCCAAGAGGTAGACTGACCTAAGTCTGTCTGCCTGCCTGTTTAATGGTGTGGAGGGTAGGGAGCGATGACAGCTTAACCCCCTTCCTTGGTTTGTTTGGGTTTTTTTAATAGGATTTTTCAAGGTATGAGGAATGTGTATTTTGAGGTTAAATGACAGGTTTTGTTATAAACGGTTCTTTCGATCATCAAAGCCTTCACTAAGTGACGTGGGGGGGGAAAAAAAACCTGTTTTATTAGCAATAAATGTAATATATGAGTAATTATAAATTGCATCCCTGCCCTTCACTGATAAACTGGAAGACAGAGCATGTAAATTTAGAGCAGTGTTCATTGTTAACTTTTATGATAAAACCGTAAATAAGTGTTGAGGTGGATCCTATCTCAACTTATTTACCTGTGGAATAAAAACACAACCGCATTTGTGTTGTACAACACACCCTTTAATTGCTTCGTGGCCGCTTAGTTTATTATCAGAGCATGCGGCCTGTTGGATGGACACATCTAATTTGTCCTTGTGTTAAATCCTGAGGAAAATAGGCTGAAGGGACTTGGCTGGCTGTGGTAGGGCTGTGTCAGTGCTCAGAGTGGGATTTTTGAGAGTTTCTTGAGTCGCCACAGGATTTCCTGGTCCTACCTGGCAGATACTACATGATGTGGAGAGCTGCAATTATTTTATCTATAAAAGCTATGTCTGTCTGTGCAAAGACCACTGGGATGTTCCTTACATGCCTAATGCTACCCGTGTGTCCAGTGCAGGTTTTATATGTGGTAAGAGGAGCTAGGGCTTGACAAACCTACCAAAAAACCTCACTCGGACTATAACTCTTCTGGTTTTACTGAAGACAACACAGTCTGTCCCATCTGGAATAACATCCCGCACCAGTTCCTGAATAGCCTTAGTCTGTTGGAAAGGTTTACTCATGGTCTGAGGTGATGACTCATTAACACTAGCCATATGCTTGTCTATCTATTTGCTATTTATCCCTCTTTTTGCTTAGGCAAGATTACTTAAGGGTTATTTAAATTAGGAAGTCAAGGTTATTTAAGCTACGAAGTAGAAAGCCAAAGGTGATTCTCTTTACCTACACCAAGCATGCCAAAGTATGTGACTCCAGGTATCTTCTCAAGAGTGCAGGCTTTGTTGCTGATTCAGCCCACCGGCTGGTCAGATTGTGTTCTGGTAGCAAGCAGGAAACTGTGGGCTTTAATTACTCCTTTAGGTTAATCCTCATTTTAGATTGGTGCTGAGACAAGTGCGTGTCCCTGGGGCTGTACCTGCTCTGCATCATGACAGACACCAAAGACCAGCCTCCTGTGGGAGGTGGGAAGTTGCATTTATTAATTCTGCAGCTTCTTTTCCCCTTGTTTCCTCCCTGTTTTAGAAAAGGTGGGTCCGCAGAGGCACAGAGGATACAGATATTCCCTTCTCCCTCCAACCCCGTTCTTTGGTGCCTGGCTGTGCGTTGGTGCTCTGTGGCTTGGCTCCATCTGCAACAGGTCTGAGCCAGGAGGCTCAATCCTTTTCTGCTGAAATGCATACCCTGAGAATTCAAATGAAACCTCTACGTCTTGGGTTCCTCTCTAGTTATGACAGGAAAGAGGCAAAGATTAAAGTAGAAGTGACTGTATTTTGCAAATCTGAGTCTGATCTCTTCTGGTTTACAGCCTCTACTCTTAAGAAAAAAAAAAAATCCTATGTCTTTCAAGCGGAATCGGGGCTTTCTTACATCAGGCTGGATCTTAGCACTGTCATGTGAAAATAATCTGTATAACAGAAGTAATTGCTTGAGGATTTCTTGTCTTGCACTTCCGAATCCCTTAGGGCTGCGCACATCTCCTGGGTTCAGCCGGGGAAGCCTGTGCCACACACCCCCATCCTCCTGGGAAGGCACTTTGCTTTCCTGGGTGTTCCAAAACGTGCTGCTTTCTGAAATGAAGGGTCTGCCACGTTTGATATCCATGCTCTGCCTGTATGTTCAATTACAGACAGTCCTGGGCTTTTATACATATATGAAAATTGTCTGAGAATGAATTCTTAAAATCCCCGTTTTGAGTTACAAGTTGTTACTGATAAGGTTTCACATGCAAAAGCCTTAGGTCCAGTGGTGGTTTTGTCTTTATTTTCTTTTATTTTCGAAAATCATTGAGTTGGCCTGGCTGTGTGATATCCTACTTCCAGTCTTTTGTGTGAAACTCTTGTTTTGTGAGGGACAGAAGGGAAACAACTTACCTATGTGCCTGCTTTTTAAAACCAGCAGGACGCTCCCTCTCCTTCAAACAAAGGGCGTTTATGACTGATAATATATTTCATTCCCCAAACCTTAAAATCAAAGGCCTAAGTCTAATTTTGAACTTGACATTCTCTGATTAAAATTTAAAATTTAATAGAGCTCTGTATGTGTCCAGCTATAGGGAAAGGAGTCTCTAACTTCCAGCTGGTTGCTCCATCTGTTAAAGCATCTCTGTGTAACTAGCACGGCTGCTTGTAAACTAACATGGAAAAAGGTGTAGTTGGTCTTTTTATAGAAAGGGATACCGAGACACTCCCCGTTGGGAGGTTTTTGCAGTCCTCCTTTGGCCATTGCACGTGGCTGGAACCAGAGCTGCTCCTCTTTGCCTGAAACTTCATCTCGTGGGCATCGTCCTTGCTGGACCCAACCATATCGTGACACGGCTGAGCAAGAAAAGCTTTCAGTGAGCTGCTGCTTTGACAGAAGCTCTTTAAGGCAAAGTTATTTTTAACTATTTATTTCTTTAATGCCTCGTCTACCTCTGATTCAGAGAAAGCTGAAAGGCAAGAATGTTTATTTGCCATCCCTTTGCTGGTTCTCTCTCTTGTTTTTATTGTTATTTGCGTGGTAAATGCCACAGTTCAGGCAGCTGCAAAGCAACAGTCTCATTGAAAGCGTATATCAAGGGTATTTTTAAGACTTCTTTAATAGAATCAAATAGCTGGTGAGTATTTATTGTTTAACTCCCGTTTAAATCATGTATCAATGCACAATGGAAGCTGACAAGGATGTTGTCTGGTGGAGAAGAACTTCTTGTTATGATTATGTGCCTGATTTCTCGTGGGCTTTATTTTTCTGAAAAAAAAAGACTGAACGGAGCCTCCAAGTCGGGTTTAGGAATCTGTGTATTTTGAATTTGATAAAGAATGGGAAGTGAAAGGTGAAAAGATGGTATTTATTGCAACTAGGTGGGGCAGCTTGGTGCTTCATCCCCATGGATGGGGAACAGCCCCCACTTCTCTGACTGGAAGCTGCTGTGCATCAAGAAGGTGACGTGGGCAAAGGTTGGGTCTTGGTGGGGAATATTTTTAAGTACAGAGCCAGGAAACACTCTGCTACATTAACCAAAGAGGAAATCTTTCTCTCTGAGTGGCTTCATTATTGTCTTAAATTTGTCCTCCTCTTTTCCTTTTAGAGGACCTTTGCAGAACATACACTGCAAAAAATCATTAAAAGCTCTAGAGAATAAAGACAATCTGCCTTCACCCCTTTCTCTCCCCCTCAAGAAAACCCCACTCAACCCTAAAAAACCCCAGAAAACCCCACAAAATATCCTTCCTTCTGTGTGTCCTGCTAAGGTCCAGTTCTCCCCATCCTCAGCAGAAACACAACCTGAGCAACTCTTGCAGCGCTGCAAGATAATGTGCCAGTGCTGGACTATTTCTATAAGTAGAAGAAATCTATAAGTAATCCCAAATTTAGCTTCAGACAGTAAATTTCTTAATTCCTTTCATGAACAGTTTCTTGCAGGAGTTAATTACATTTTAAAGTCATGATTGATTATCCTGATGTGGTTGAAACCACTGCAATTAAATGTAAGAGCAGTCAGAAGAGTAAGAGCAGTATTAATATGCAAAATGCTCAAATAACTTCTTTTTTTCTCGGCTCCCTCTTGAAACGTTTTCACACCTACGTGTGCTTAGCTCCTTTTTTTTTTTTTAAATAGTAGGTAATTAGCAAGCCAGTTAACTTGACAAACATGGCCCCTGTTCTATACAATGGTAGTTGTGAGATCTTTCAGTACTGATGTATTTCTGCTTGTTTAATGTTTTCGGACTACATCTAAGCTGCCCAACCTGAGCATTTTAGTGGCTCTAAAGCAAACTACTTCTTCCTCTATAGTGTTATCCAGTTGGATTTGGGGATTTGTAGCTATTGATTTGTTGGGAAAATAAGTATTTCAGGAAGTAACTCCTTAAATTGAGAGTTAGGTGTCTCGGTTCTCCCTGTTTTAAATCAGGGTTTGGGAGCTTTGTGGAACTCTCTCCTGCTTCCCCCTCCTGAATCACAACCGAAGGAGACTTAAAATCTTCTAGAAGTTTCAAACCAGCTCATCTTTTAGCACAAGGAGTCTACTCATAAACAAACACTATTCGTAGCATTAAAGGCGAGCTCGGATGAACCATCCCAGTTCCATCGAGCTCTATCAGGTTATTCCAGTTGGGAACAGAGCTGACGCTTTTGGTAAAATCCTACATGAAGCAGTTAATGCACATGAGTGGTTTTTTGGACGTAAAATCCGGCAGTGTGACCACAAGCTCTTCTATTTTTATTTGTTGAAAGATTTGTAATTTGTTCTGCCTAATGGGGCCTTGTAGAGGCTGGAGAAGTAGCCTAATTTTCCTGCTTTGCACAGGTTTTTTGGTTTAGTTTTTTTTTCTCTGCTGTCACAAACCCCTCAAACATCCATTAGTTTTGTTTGCTATACAGACAACGAATTAATTTCCTATTTTTTTCCTGTCATTGCACTCGGTGCAGAATTAATTAACTGTAAGTAATGTCTCTGTATTCTTGCTGTCTGTTACTTTTGGGTTGGTTTTTGTTTGGGTTTTGTTGGGTTTTTGTTGTTGGGTTTTTGTTTGTTTGTTTTTAATTACCATTCTTTTTCTCACAGAGGATCCAACCCCTAAATCCTTTACTGGGTCCCAGAATAACCTTTGGGAGTGAGAGACCTTCACGTCTGCTTCCCTGTTTCTTGGGAAGAGGCTGTAAACACAGGACCAGGACGTTGCAGTTGAGTCAATGGTCACTGCACCTATAAACTGGAGACTCTAAAAGGTGCCAGTGCCAAATACGTGCCTCCCTTAGTTAACAGCTACTCCCATAAGCTCTACCTCACAAGAAAACTATATAACTGCCACGATGATTTATGGTTTTCTATTGCTAAGCTCCCAGTCAGATAATTTTTCAGTGTCCACTTTTCTGCAGGACCACGTAAAATAGAATTAAAATGTAGAATTTGATTCAAGCCTTCACTTTGGGAAATGACTTACTTTGGGAAATTACTTTTTTCGGGAAGTGGACGGCGAGGGTGTGGAGAGGTGGCAGCCCTCTGCTAACAACATGCTCCAGAGAACGTGGACCCTGTGGTGGGTGTGGGGTCTGGTCGGTTTTTAGGTGCCATTCCCCGTGTATCCAGCTCTTGCTGGGCTCAGATGTCGTGGGGAGCTGCTGAAGTGGGGATGTGCTGTGTGATTCAACTGGAAAGCTGCCCAGAGCATCACAGAGGGTCTGGCAAGAGGGACACCCTCGAGGTTTAGGTGTGAGAGGAACTGCTTTTTTGGCAGGAAGACTTCCGTGGGAAGGGTGCTGCTGTAATCCTGGGCTGGCAGGGTTATCCAGCTGGAGTCTGGCATGGAATATTGTAAGCAGAAACTTGGGGGATATGGCAGTGGAGAAAGCCCACCTTTAAAATATGAACAATACAGGGGATCTTCTTGGTCACCCTGCTAAATGTGAGCTTATGATTTCTCTGTCCTTATGTCCTGACTGTCCTCTACTGCCAATCTGGAAGCTTCAGACATTGAAAGGCATGAATCTAGTGGCATGGACATATTTAACAAATACCCAATTGTTTGCCTAAGATGGGTTGTTGGCACAACTTCGTTCCTCCAGGCTGGCCTCCTGGTGAGGCTTAGAGCCTTTGGAGGCCTGGAAGCATTTGTGGCTACTTCTCACTCGCTTGGCTGTTGCAAAGTGGGATTAAACCATGTTTACAAAACCAAAAGTATCTCTTGCTACATCTCTAAGATACTTTTCTTCAGTGGACAATCACACCAGCTCATCCCCTCAGTGGATTGGTATTACACCATGCACTGTGACACCTCCGGTGCAATATTTTAGAGTTCCTGCTGCCAGCAGGTGTAAGGTAGTAAGGGAGGATGTGTTTTACTAGAGAGAGAAGGATACTCATTGCCATTGCACGTCATTTGCGATAAAGGTGCAGGGCATCCACCAGTGGCAGGAGCCGGCTGATGGCTCTTCTGAAATGAAGCGCTGAGATGTGCCTGGTGGGACCTTTTGCAGCGTGTCATGTGGCGAAACTCCATCTTATGTATTTTTCCTCACACTCTGGTTTCTGAGCTTTTATTATAATAGAAGCACTGACTCTTCTGAATAGTTGATTAATGAAAATTGGCCTTTTGCATGGGTGCACAGTGCAATATTTTATATTTTGTATTAGGTGCTGTAGTGAGCCCAGCCATTCTGCAGAGATGGAGATTATGCAGCGTAATGATGAAGTGCAAAAGGTGATGTGAAGTCTGCAAGAGGGGAAGGAAGAATTAAAAAAAAAAAAGGAAACCAGCAGCAGATGTGTCTGGGTTTTACAGCTTCTTGGTACAGCAGCTGCATTGCAATTCTGATATACAAGCGCAGCAGAGACACCGAAACGCCAGGCTGAATGAGACAAATTTGCCCTTAGGATAAACCTCCGATTTATTTACATTTGTATAAGTGTGTGGTGATCTACAGATAAAAATCCCCTGGAGAGCTGGTGGCATTATTGTAACCTGTGAGTAGAAGGCTCCCCGATGCAGGCAGCAGCAGCTGGGATGGATGGGCACCTTCTCACCATTCTTCTCCTTCCTTAGAAAGTAAGAAATGCCTGGCTTAGATGAAATAAGTGTATAAATCATGGCAAATGTGTGTAATATTTATGGTGCTAATTTGTAATGTTGGATTTATCTCCTGCCTGGTGAGAGAGGGAGTTTTTTCTGATGCCCTCAATGGCTGCTGCTTCCCAGTTTATATCATTTGTTGTCATTTTTTATATCACTTGAAAGGCTATGTGTGAAAGTGGAATTTGTACCAACACGTTGCAGTACAGTTAAAAATAACTTTGGTGGTTGTCCAGGTTTCCTTCTGTTTGCTGGAGGAACAGAGGGTTTTCTCTCGGAGGACTGGTTAATTGGGACTCTGTCTGAAGGTATAAGTTTATTTCAAGGTTTCAAATGAGTGCTGTGAAGAACTCGGCAAGGCAGAAGGTGAAACAGGATAAAATGTAATCCTAAATTTTGAACCTGCACCTGGTTGCTAAACTGGGCTCTTCCTGGGAAGAGCCTGGTTTGATAAATAACCTTCCCTTAAGAAAGGCATTTTCCTTTGTGATGTGGAGGATTGTGGTCAAAACTCTTCCAATTCGTTCAGAGAATTTGTGGTCCATGTTTTCTCTGAAGCATAATGCTGAAAAGTTATGCTGGTGCAAGCACTGATGGGCAAGGGGCAAGGTTGGAGGGCTGGGGTTGAAGGGAAGTCGTCTGACCTACAGTGCTTGTGCTGCAATTTTTAGACAACCGTGAGCGAGCTTTGATTTTTAAACACCTCTGGACAAATTAACATCTAAAACCTGGGTTATGCTCAGATCTTGTTCTTTGAGATAATATTCCTGAGGCCAGCAGGATAGCACAACTACTAAGATATCAGGTTAAACTGTTTTACCTTGAACCCTGAGTATGAATTATTCAAAGCTTCCTCATTAGTATTCATCCATATAACCTCACTTGTCACTCATCTAAGGTTACATTTTCCATCTATGCCAAATTCTTCTTGCCCCTGCCTAGACCTCCCAAACCCTTGTAGTTTTTAATAACCACTGAATTACAGGGGCATCACTGATGGTGCCTTTTCCCCTCACTAACTTCTGCTAGTGCTGGAGCTTTTAATTTTTACCTGGACCTCCTAAATGCCAAGCCAATGGCAGCACAACCTTTGGTCCTTAAGCAAACCCTTGAAGAACATGGACAAGCAGTTTGCTGGTGAGTGCTGGTTTTTTTAGAGGTTGCACTCTGTGGCAGGTTCCGTCAGAAACAGTGTAGACTTGGTCCCATCAGGACTGGAGAGAAGTAATCTGGATGAAGCAGTGAGGGACAGGTTGATGGCAAGTGATTGAAGAAGAAGGTGATCTGCAAAGGTAGGGACAGATGGAGCGTGCAGGTGTTCAGCTGCCAAGGGCTTGGCAGGGAGCTGTGAAGACTTGAGGCTGTTTTACGAAGAAGTTGCAAGTATTCAGACACAGCAGATTTTACTAGGTTGGGGTTTTTCTTCATTATCTGAAAGTTGTGTTTCTGTGTGTGCCTTATCGGACACATGAGAGCCCTTTCTTGCAAAGCCATCAGGTGATTAAGAGGAGTTGCTGGAGTCAGCGGGTGCTTCCCACGAAGGGAGAGACCTTCAGGGAGGAGTGAGGAGTCCCAGCATGACTCAGGCAGCTGGCCAAGGGGAGCAGGAAAGGAATCTGTGCAAGGAGAAGCAGAGAGTTTTCATGACATCCCTGTGCTTGATCATAACTTGAACATCCACCAGGGAACATATCTGGGCACAGGAGTGGGTTATGAATGGGAATGATGCCCTGGGCGGCTGCAATGAGACTTTCAGTTGGCTCTACTGGGAATCCTGATGGCCTTTGGTGGACCCACAAAAAGCCTGCGGGAAAGGGAGAACTAAGGGAAACACATCTAGGCTCGTGTCTGCCAGTCTGTATCCACTTCCCCGGCAACTTCTGAGCCTGTTTCAAGTGCATCCTGACACTAACTGGAGGGCTTAAAATTCCCAAGAAAATTTGTCAGAAAGAATGGTTGGCTGGAAGAAGGAGACCTAACAAACACCAGGAAGTCCTTCTCTGGAGAGTTTCAAGACCTCTCTGGACGCATTCCTGGGTGACCTGCCCTAGGTGAACCTGCTTTGGCCAGGGGTGTTGGACTAGATGATCTCTAGAGGTCCCTTCCAACCCCTACCATTCTGTGATTCTGTGAAATCCATACAGAGAAGTGCCCCAGGCAAGCAGACTTCATAAACTTTTTGATTTTCCTGGAGCATGTTTTCTCTGCTGGAACCAGGAGATGAAAGCTCGTGCAGATGTTTTGCCCAGCAGTCGTTGCCTCAGCACAGCTGGGAGCATGTTGCAATGGAGGGGAGTGTTGTTAAGCCAGGTCAAGCCATCCTCTGGCTTTGCGGAGGCAGGAGGACTCTAGGTGATGGGAAGTTTTTGGCAGTTGCAGGTACCTGAGGAAAACCCCCCTGGTCTCATACAGCCAAAATGATAAAGTGAGAAACCCGGCACTCTTCATCCTCACGGTTTCTTCAGTACCACTCGGTTTCGTTCTGAGTCTAGATTGAATGCAAGTAGAGCATTCAAGTTAATTATAAAATTAAAACATTTTAGGAAATAATGAATTTACACATGATAACTACAACTGGTTTAAAGGCCACTGGGTAAGGACAGTTTAAAAATCTATTAAAAATCTTGCATCTGCAAGATGATGTGATCAAATTGTTTGCTCGTTTGGTTAGCGGGCTTCTTGGAGCCATTCAGATTTATTCTTGGGTAGAAGGAGATGGAAGGGGCCTTTTCAATGACTTATTTTAACATTTCATTTCACCTTTAAGGTAATGTGGAAGCTGATTCAACTTTGATTGCTGTTGCTGTGCTGACGATGATGATTATATCTCCATAACATCCAATGAAAGAATTCAATCTGCTCTGCTGCTACTGCTGCTTTGTGTAATGTAGTGCTTGATTCAACATGTTTATGTTCTTGTCTGAAGTCCAATAGACCTGTACATGTGCTTCTCATGCTTTCTGCTGCCAGATATGCCTCTTCTCTAACCTGGGTTGCTCCTGCAGCCAGAGTCATTTCAGGTCTCTACGGGAGTCCCACATCTGGTTGTATCCTCTACATAGACTCTGGACCTGTTCTTGTGTTCCTTAGAAATGACAGCAAAGCTTTATTTAGTGGAATGGAGAGCTGGGGCAGGACTGGAGAGGGCGTCCAGTGGTTAAGTCCTATTTAACTTTAGGACTGGCACCTCCACAGCAGGAGTGGAGAGTGCAGCGGTTGGACATTGGGTGGCTGAATTGGTGATTGCTGGGATTGATGTGGATGCTCTTAATTCAGTGGTATTAGGAGAGGGGGTAATTCCTGATAATAAGAACTTGTGAAGAGTTTAATATCCCTATCTCAATCTGCTGTTTAGCTGCGTTGCCTCCCCGCCGTCCCAGGGCCATCCCACTGTGTATCTCTGCTCCCTTCACCATGGTGCATCAACACAGCATGTGGAGAGGACCTAGCAGGGACCAGCTGAAACCTGAGCACTGTCACTCCCATTACAAGAAGTTTGAACCTACGGCATCCGAGTGACTTCCCATTTTGTCCAGAATTGGCTGCTATTATCCTTGCTTCTCTGGCTGAATGAACTGACACAATTTTATTAAATTAGCCATTTGTTATGTCTCTTGTATGCCACGGAAAGCAATTTAGCAGACTAATGACTGCAAGGCCCCTCACAATAGCAGATGTGAACTCTCCCTGCTACGGCCGGTCTTGCAGAGGACAGTGTCACCAGCGCTGGCATCGAGTGGGTAGAGATGACGGAGCACTGGTGACATGCAGCATCTGCCCTTCAGACAGAAAGCACTTGAACCCTGGTCACACATTAGTGGGAAGTTGTCCCTTCCCTTAAGATCAGATCCTGAATGAGGTCATGTTATCCTCCTCCATCTCACACCCCAGTGCGGTGTCACTGGGCCAGTTTCCAGTTGGAAAAGGGGCTGTGGCTGTTCCAGTAGATGGATGTGTGACTTCTGCTAGCCTCCCCAAACAGCATCTGTTAGAGAAGTAAAACCAGCCTGGGTTTGAGCACTTGTGCTGCTGAATCTTGTTTACTTTAGCTTCATTACTTTAGCACGGAGCTTTGCTCCTCATTGCTGCATCAACCACCCACTTGTTGTCCAGCTCTTCAGGGTGAGAGGTAAGATCATTCAAGAGCTACTTGGCTGCCAGCCACTGCACCATGCTATTGTCCTCCTCCCAGCAAGCCACCAGTCACCATAGTTCTTCTGTAGCACCTGTGAATCAGGTTCTTTGTTCCCAGAAGTCTACAGATATGGTAGCTCTAAAAAAGGTGCCTTATCCTGGGTCCTGTCTCTGCAAGTAGGTGGAGTTATGGATTGCACTCCTTCCAGAAGGTCACTGGGCTCCCCATCTACAGAGGCACCGGGATATTTATGGGGCATCTCGCAGCATTTCTGTCACGATCCTTTCTCCTAATATATGCGTTAGAGATTTTGAGCTTGGTGTGCAAGAAAGATTATAAAGCCTGCGCAATAAATCTGCTCGTATTAATTCAATGGCTCTCTTGTGCAAAGCCTTTATACTGCTACCCGTACCGAGCACACACAAAGCAAAGTCAAAGCACAATGATATTTTGGAATAACTCGTGGGTGATGCACACTGCTGAGGAAGCCCACATAGACAACATCGGAGCCATATCACAGGAGATGTCAAGTCCTAACAAGCGACTGGACTTCTTTTCCTGAGCTAAGGCAGAGGATGTCTGGTAGTACTTCAGGTGGTCTGGTGAGCTGTTTCCAACAGAGGACAGTGTTGCACAGCCACACTGGCTGCTTATTAATTAGGATTCAGAATCCGAAGTCGTAACACTATTCAGTGTAAAAATCCCGGCCCAGTTCCTTTGTGGGCTTAGCTCTTCTGTTTTTCAAATTCTTGCTGGTGTAATGTTTGACCCCGACCCTTCCCCACAGCAGGAAGCATGTTGTGTTGGGCTTTCTGACATCTCTGCCTACTGCTGGTTCTGTGCCTTTTTGATGAGTCCCATCAAAGCTCCCTGTCTGACGAGGAGGATGACCAAGTTAAAAGGAAAGAGCATCAGAGGAGGTGATGCTGCCCAAACTGCTGCGAGTGACTGAGCAGGCCTGTCTACCTGTGAGCAGGGTGCTAGGCGGGGTTCACGGACAGCAAAGCCTGGTGAGAAGCTTAAGTTAAACCGCTAAGTTCCTTGAGGTTACCCGGTCTGAAGACATTGAGGAACCTGCTAGCCACTGCTTTGGACCATCTGAGTATTTTACCTAACAGATTCTTTGCTGTTGAAAAGACCTTGAGCATCCTCCTTTTTCTCTTCTTCTGGGACCTCTTGACTGGTGTCTTTACTAAGGTCCTAGGGCTGTTAGAGGCTATGGGGAAGTGCTGTAGACTTTCAGTGGGCTTTTCCGGTTCACACACTTGTTACAAGGCTGTGTGGGATTGCAAGGATGGTATTTGTAAGTGAAGGGTCTTCTCCAGCTCTTGCTTCTGTAGAATGGCCTGAGAAGTTCGCAGGCTGCTAATTTAGGAGCTAAATTCTGTGTTTGTGACTCTGTGGCATGAACAGCAGCCTCTGTCCCTAGTGCTAGGGTTTCACACCTTTTAAGAGCACAAGTGAATTCTGCAGCTGGGAGGCTGCTCACCTCTCTTGGAAAGTGAGGTGCTCTCAATTTTTACTAGAAAGCAGTTGTTTTTCCTTCTGGAAGAGGTTCTTGTAGCATCTACTCACCCTTAACCTGGAGGGAGGGCTACTTGTCTACCACCAGTCACTGCCAGATACCCAGGGAGAAGCTGGTGACATCTGGCATGGGATCAAACACTGATTTCTTGTCAAATTTCCATAGTGGAGTGTTTCTGGCTGCAGTGAACTGAGAAAAGCCTTTTGACAAATTGGGCAAATAGATGCCACCAATAAATCCCATAAGCAACAAAGCCTTTTTTTTACTGCATTGTGAGGCCACATTTTATTGGCGAATTAATAGGAATAACAGAACTATTTTAGTGGCTATCTGGGAACAGTATATTAGTAGCAGTATTAATAAGTGTGGAGTGACAGGAGACTTGTAAGAGTGGGAAAATGAGATATGGTATTTATCCCTTGTGCAAAATCTTTTTTTATTATTAAAGACATTGGGTTAACTAGGGATAGATTTAATACTTCAACTCTGTTTTTATTGGATAATTAGCAGTGAGCAATCCCAACCCTGGGACAAGGGCAGAAATCTCAAAATCAAGGAAGTCATGAAAGGAAGGGAAAGAAAAAGAAAATAGGTAGCAGGCTTGGGTTTTGGTTTTTTTTTTGCCTTATATCTTTTTACATAGACGACCACAATGCAAAACTTTGCTGGAGCAGGTGGAGGAGCAGCTCCTCACTCCAGAGATACACAGGGAGGAGGGATGTGGGTGTCCCTCCACAGCCCAGTCCTCTGTCTGTCCAGGAGATTAACCCTTGCAGGAAGGTTTGCTGGCTGCTCATAAAACATCTCACCAGCAGCACTGCCAGGCCTCTTACAAGGAAGAATAAAAAAAAATACATCCATTGTGTGATGGTAAAGGTCTTACGTAATTTTAGCTTCCCAGATAAAAGCACGTCCCAAGAAAAATAAATGTAAGACGTGATTTTCAAAGAATTAAAATAGAATTTAAAAGCTGGGAGTTGAAGATCTGAAAGGCTCTGGAGCTGTTGAGCGCTGACGAAGGGCACATGGGATGCTGGTGTTTTGGGGGGGTTGAAATGTAAACCACACTTCCTTAGGCTAATTGTGCAGAAAAAGAGCCTAGTGCTGCAGTTTTCCCCGTAAAATGGTGCGATTGTGCAGCAGTACTAACATTTACTGACTATGGAGTCTGCTTATTTCCCCCATTTTTTATTATCAGCAAAACTTTAATTACAGCTTACCTACCACCTTCTGCCTACGTTTACAATGCAATAAATTTTCAGCCTCCCTATGCAATCTGCATCTCAAACAGTGCAGTGCTCTGGCAATGGATGTTATTGATTCCTTGAAGAAATTATAACGGCATTTGTTCTGAGGAGAACGGGAATACAGAGGTGTACACGCCAGATATTAAACTGTCCCCAGTCTCCACCAGCACTCGCTTGTCTGTGCTTTACTGGGCAACATGACTCCAGGTTAAAAACCCAGTGCAATTGTTTTAAAGGGATGGGTGGGAGTCAGGAGGAACAGGAATTTGGACTGAATTTGATTCCTTACTTTCTAAAACCAGAAGCAGTTTGTTTGTGTTTTCCCTCCCCTGGGTTGTAGGACTATTTAAAACTGGTGTGCAGGAGAAGGTGGTTGCTTTGAGATTTAAAAAGTAAATAAGAAATTACTTTGTAGCGTTTAGCTCTTTTGTTGTTGTTGTTTGAATATCAGGAACGGATGTGGCTGTGAACAGTAATTAAAGGTGGAATCAATGGGCCCTTAGCTGTTGGGAAGGAAAAAAAAAGCTAGAAATAGAGTAAATGAAATATTTGAAAAATACTGTCTGTCAGATTACTGCTAGCTCGAAAATATATACAAAGGAATTCATTAAAAGAGTCTGAAGGTGAAAATTTGCTTCTCCCTCATTTGAAGCTTGTGTTAATTTGTCGTTAATATTCAATGACTTAATGAATGTCGTAAGTGCTGCAGCATCTGGCTGGCCTCAGCTTGAAGCTCTGTGCGCTCTGATGCACTTCATGGAGAAGGTCCCCCCAATACTTTCATTTAATAAATGTGATGGCTGTGTTCTCATCTGACTTAAAGTAGTTTAAAGTGAAGTCAGGAGAGCTGTAGTGATTAACATCGAGCTGTCACTGTCACGCGTTGGAAGATGCTCAGTCCCAATGTGTCACCCGGTGGGTGCAATGCTGGTGGTCAGTCAGAAGGGTGACATGGTTCATTCAGTCATCAAGCACTGAAAGCAGCTCCATGGCTGCACTGCAGCTCCTGCTCCTTCCAGGACTTTGCACAGGCATGTTGGGCAAGGTGTAAAACCGCTGCGATGTGCGGCTGCATGCCAAGGGTCACATCACAACTTTCAAGGGCTCATCCTAAGAGAAAAATATCCCTGCTCTTTTATAGTGCCAACTAGTGTGTTGATAGTGATGATTTCTCTCTAGAGCAAAGCTGCCCAGGGAAGTGGTGGAGTCACCATCCCTGGAGGGGTTAAAAAAATGTGTAGACATGGCACTTCAGGACATGGTCTAGTGGTCGCGGTAGTGTTGGGTTGATGGTTGGACTTGATGATCTCAGAGGTCTCTTCCAACCTCAATGATTCTATGAATATTAAAAGGCTGTAGTTGTTGGAGAGCAAGCCTGACCGTTAAACATCCTGCATCTTATTCCCCTCCATAATGAGGAGAGGAAGAGAACTTCCTTCTTTCTGAGTCTCCTATGTTTGTGTCATGCCATAACCTGTCCCAAAGCAACATACTGCAACGTTGTCAGATAAGAGAGCTTTGAAAAAATTCAAAGGCAAGAAGCCAGAAGCGAGGGGTGCCGGTTTAGTTTACAAAAATACCTCTGAAAATGAAGGTAACGTTGGCACAGGTCAGGCTATCTCTGCAGCCTCCGTGACCAGAGCATCCCCACGGGCACGAGGGCTGCAGGAGGGGTGGTGGGATGCTGGCACGGGGTATTTCTGCTCTGTGTAGGGATGTGTGGTGCGTACGGGCTGTGGCTTTTGCTCCTTACAAATGCTGCTTATACGGATGAGAATGTTGTGTAGTTACAAACACTCTCGCCTGGCCTTGCTGGCTGGAGGTGGTTAAAAGCAGGAGCTGGGGGATGTGTTTTGCCTCAAGACATACCCTGGTTTTCAGAGAAATTAATTCGGTTTCCTTCTAATCTACGATTTTAATGTTTTTGTGGTTTTGTGGGGTTTTTTCCCCAATTCATGCATTATCTTCTGCTTCAGTTCTCAACCTGAGCGACATTGTGAGGGTTAAATTTAAGGATTTTTCAGATTTCTTGTGTATTGCTGATATAACAAAAGCCGGGTTTTTTGGGTTTCTGTTTGGTTGTGTGTTCTTGTTTTGTTTTCTTTAATGTAAGATGTGATTCTTGGCTGTGGCACTAGATGGTGTTTAACCAAGCAGGAGTGGGGAGATAAACTGGATTCCTGAACAGAAAGTCAGGGGGATTGAATACAAAAGAATTATGGTTTAAGTGTTACCCAGGTGAGTGAGCACCGCATTCGTGAAGCCAAAATTTGTTTGAAAAAATTCACGTTTCAGCATCCCTTTTACTTTGAAAATCAATAGCAGTGACATGTAACCTGCACTTAAAAATTTTTTTAAAAAGGAAAAAGAAAAGAAGTTTAGACTCCAACTCAGCCCCATCTTCAGCCCTTATGTAATCAATAATAATAAAGGACTACATCTCACAATAAACCTTACGGGTTCTGAGAAAATGAAAAATATCATGCCTGGTTCCCTTGAGGAATTTCAATTTATACTAACTCTTAAACAGGAGGGAGATGTTTCTCCATATGAGTTACACTGTCTTTGTCTGAAAGGTTCCCCTTAGTGGGCATGGTATATATGTGAGCATAAACCCTGCTATAAACAAGTGCTGGGCAGAGTGCCATTGTGCCAGCATGGATTTCTAGGGTCATCTCTTACCTTCTAGGTGAGAGGGAAATTGAATGCTGTGTCTTTATAGCAATAACAGGACATTTGAGGCCACCAGATGAGCAGATGTGGGAAAAAACCCAAACAAAATAATATGAAAAAAAAAAATAAAGAGAGAAAGAAGGCAACCCTCCCACAACAGTCCCCAAAGTGCTTCAGGTTACCCAGGCAAATGGAGTGGTGTTAGCTTCATACGCTACGCTTTGTGTACTCATTCGGTGTGTCACCTAAAAATAACTGCCACAAGGTCTTATCTAGGAAAACCGTTTCCAAAAATCATACAAGAAGTGTTTAGTTTGGCAAACTGAGTGTTTTCCTGTGTGTTGATGCTGCGTAATACCTTGTACTACACCGTAAGCCTCAGAAAACTCTGGATTTGGCCAATCTCAAATTAGGTTCTGAAGCTCCGGTAAACAAAACATGCACGATATTGATAAAACCTTAGAAAGAAATGAAGCCATCCTTCCTCAGCTGGATCTTAGCCCAAAAGTACATTTACAGTGATAGAATTGGCAGCTTTTTTATTTTCATTTAGGTTTAGCTTTACTAAATGTCTTCTAGACCCAGCATACAAGGATATACATACAGCTGTGAGAAGCGGTCAATGATCTGGGAAGCTGCTACCAAACTGTGGGACCAGAATAGTGAAGAGAAGGGCAAGGATTCCCCCCCTCACCTCCCCACTCTTGAGGCTGCACCTCAACTACTGGATTCGGTTTTGGGGCCCTCACTCCAAGAAGGACCTTCAGGGGCTGGAGTGTGGCCAGAGAAGGGCAACAAAGCTGGGGAAGGGTCTAGAGCACAAGGCTTGTGAGGAGCAGATGAGGGACCCTGGGGTGGTTGAGCCTGGAGAAAAGGAGGCTCAGGGGAGACCTTCTCACTCTTGACAATTCCCTGAGAGGAGTTTGAACCAAGTTGGGGATTGGTCTCTTCTCCCAGGCAAAAAGTGATAGGAGAAGAGGAAATGGCCTCAAGTTGCACCAGGAGAGGTTTAGGTTGGGTATTAGGAAAAATTTCTTCACTGAAAGAGTTGTGAAGGGCTGGCCCAGGCTGCCCAGGGCAGTGATGGAGTCCCCATCTCTGGAGGGGTTTCAAAGGTGTGGAGATGTGCTGCTGAGGGACGTGGTTTAGTGGACTTGATGATCTTAATGGTCTCTTCCAACCAGAGTAACTCTATAATTCTATGATTACCACGTGGGATCAGACCCTCTATTGTGATATCTGTGGGTTTTTCCAATAGCCTGACCCTTCCTGTGCTGATGCAAACAGAGTCCCAGCTTCAAAAGACCCTTTGTTTAATCAACTGATTCCTCTTTTTATTTATTTTGTTATTGGCTTACATATTTATATATGTTGTTTTGCGTGACTTCTATCAAGGCAGAGTTTCTTTCCCCTACAGCTAGGACAATCAAGTGATGTATGAAATATATAATGCTCTTTGATTAATATTAAATGTGGAGAACAAACACATTTGCAAGATCCTTATCTTCTGATAGACTCAATTGTTTGCAATGCTGAGGCTTGTGACTCCTCGGGGACACGAGGGATGTCATCCTTGTTTTTTCCAAGTCTCCTTATGATTGAGCAAAACTTAGACCTTTCCTCACTCTTGCTTTTTTGTTGCAATACCAAAATTTTAGAGGTTTTGGGGTTCTTTAATGTCTTGCACTTATATTCCGTTTTGTAATTGCTTTGTAATTTTTATTTTACTTGTAAAAGGCAACAGTTTGCAATTATTAAGGCTCCATCCACCACTGCTCAGTATTTCCTGCTATAGCCAACAAAAGGCTCCTTTATGCTTTGGAAGTCAAGGTTTGCTTTATGTGCAGTATCATATTAGGTGAAATTTAGCCCGAAATAGTAAACAGGCATCTACAACAACTCCGCTTTATTGCATTCTA
Source organism: Eurystomus gularis (assembly GCA_013400335.1). Classification (NCBI taxonomy): domain Eukaryota; kingdom Metazoa; phylum Chordata; class Aves; order Coraciiformes; family Coraciidae; genus Eurystomus; species Eurystomus gularis. The sequence goes on from VZZY01016453.1 coordinate 345,777, forward strand.
AATTAATTTCATATTCTTTGGGGATGACAAATGTTAGGAGAGAAAAGGTATTTTTGTGAATGAAAGATATATTAAGTGTATATGAAAAGAAATTTAATGCCTGCACAAGGTTCTGCAAATCTGTTATTTTCTGGCCGGAAATAGCTTTCTCCGGCTTAAAAATGGCCTTGAACAAAATCGGTGGTTTTACTACCACTGGTATATATTTCCATTATGTCTCTTCTCTGTCTTTCACAGCTTTTTTTGGCATTTTGTGCCCAGCTGTTTGCTCAGTGAGATAAGGGAGGTGCCATAGCTGTGAGTAAATATTCCAGACTTTGAGGAAGCTCTCAAGAATTGTTGAAGGATGGCACTATGGGGTGTTTAGGAATATAACAAACTTCTGCCAGCATTGACTGGGGCTGGAGGTTATCAGAGAGGAAAGAGAGGACACTCAACAGCGATAAGTACCGATGCTTTCAATATGTTTTGACCTTAGAGTCAGTGGTATTGGCTGTGGTGAATCAATAGCATCTCCCCAAAGTGGGACTGACCTTGGACGTGTTTGTGTGACATTTAGTGCATACCTTTATCTGAGGCAGGTGGGTGGGTCCATGTGTTCCTGGCTTATGCTTTCGTTAAGCTGTGTTAGCAATTAAAACCGAGCAAAAGTAAAAATTGAGATAATCATAGAATCATCTAATGGTTTGGGTTGGAAGGGACCTCAAAGATCATCTCATTCCAACCTCCCTGCCATGGCAGGGACACCTCCCACTAGACCAGGTTGCTCAAGGCCCCGTCCAACCTGGCCTTGAACACCTCCAGGGATGGAGCATCCACAGCTTCCCTGGGCAACCTGTGCCAGTGTCTCATCACCCTCAGTGTGAAGAACTTTCTTCTAATTTCAAATCCAGATAATGTGGATGTGCTAGAGGCACTGGGGGAGACAAGACCTCCCCACGTCATGGGGAAGAGCTGAAGAAAAAGACTGAAAGCCGGTGATGCTCACACCCATCATTTCACTAACATCCAACGTTGGACACTAAATTGGTGGAGCTTTCACTAGGGCTTCATAAGGTGATTGGTATTACCTGTGACAGCAGATCTTCTCTCATCATTGCTCACCTTTACAAGTTATTTATAAATAAAAGACCTTTCCTTTTGCCTATAATAGAATTACACAGATAAATCAGTGCTCAGCTCCTTCCCTTTGCTGTAGCCTCCTTCAATTTTCTCTGTGAAGTCTTCACGTTGGATGGCCTCTCCGGAGGCTTAAAATGAATCGCAGAACAAAATGAAACCTGACCTTGTGCCATATGTATTTTTTTATGACTAGAGCTTATCAGGTGCCTACCTTGCACCAAAAAAACCCCTCTGGCTGATGCTTCCTAGCAGAAAGGAAGAGATGTTGTTACTTCAAGGCTTGATGAGACCGTAAACCTTGTACATACATTTCACCCAAGCGTGACCTTGCTTAAGAATAAAGCCACTTCTGAGCTCTGTTTTTAAGCGTGGCCTAGCAGAAGCCCAATTGCTCAGTGGCATTTGAGCGTGGAGGGAAGGGGTGTTGAGACGGGGCTGATGGTGTTGCTGTAGCTGCTTGGCTTTGATGGTAATCGGGTCGGGCAGACATCTCCGACAGCTGCAGTTAATGGGCTGCTGCGCTGGGCAGGGAGCAGACCTTGAAACACTTTCTGCTCCACAGCAAATGCACAGGCCTGAGTGCCTGGAAGAATAAAACCTGTTCTGCATTTAGTATTGTTAGTAATTTCTGCCCTCGCTACTAAATCCACAAATTGTTGCTGCTTTACACTTGGAAGCTGGCATTTTCTGCACAAGATCGGTTCCTGGTTTGGGTTGTTTTGGGGTCTTTTTTTTTTTTTTAAGCTGTTCTTTCTTTTTTTTCTTATTTTATTTGTTTGGAACGGCTGTTTAAATTATTGATAAGATCTTACAACTGAGCTAATTCACTTCAATTTATCCAATAGACAAAACTATTTATAATTAACGGAGAAGCAGAGGTCACTTCGGTGTATAATAGCTGCCAAGCCAAATGAATAACAATTAGGCAGTTTTTTATGCTAAGCTGAAAATTATGCAAGGGCTACCTTCCGAATAGCCGTGAAATGATTAGCAAGAGATTCAGGTGACAGGCTCTGGGGAAGGAGGAAAGAAATCCAGGGGGGTCTCAAAACTCTGCACTTATTTATCTGGTTAGACTAGCTATGTTGGCACTGGAAACAAATGATCTTTTAAAATAAACCTTATCTTTAAATCACAGCGACAGCAGAAGCTATTGTAAGAACATGACCATACATAATTGAAAAGGACAAAGGGCGAGGGTTTTACATAAAAAGAAGAGGATTTGAGTGGTGACTTGCTTTGACTGTCAAGATTTGCCTGGGCAGCTCCAGGGCTGCTGGTATGTGCTTAGTTCAGGTGAAAACTGCTGTTATCAGTTCCATAACCTTTTGTTTTTCTTACCATTAAGACAGGGAAGAAATGTCCCTAAAACGTCCCCACCACCTTGCTAGAAGTTCCTCCGGGGCTTGCATGCTATTTGAGGAAGCGAGACATGAAGGAATGGCCTTGCTCATGCACTGTCACTGTGCTTTTGTTTGCACAGTGGATTTTATGGCTGTGAAACAATGAATGGTTAAAAGAAAGAAAGAAAGAAAAAAAATTAACGTCGGTTACAATGCAGAGTTATTGCACCAAAGCTGAAACAAGCGTAAAAAGTAGCAACAATTGCATAATGGAACGATAAAAAAGGCTTCTTACCTTTGCTCGCAGGACATAATACTGGCTCACAACACAATATAATTAGATTGCCACATTGCCCCTTATAAAACTAGAAAGAAAAGAAATGTAGGGGTGCATTAAAACTCCTTTCATTTTCTAAATGCCTTTAGAGAGCTATTGGACATAGAGGACTTGCTTTGGCAAAAAGCTCTAGTGAGCTATTAGGTTTTTAACTATTTTATAGGTTTTTTTATTGTTGCCAGGCCTAGTTTTTTCAGTACAATGACTTTGTCCTCTCTCCCCCTTCCAGCCTGTCGCACATTTATCAATCTTACAGATAACGTTCACTATAAAGATAAGTCCAGGCCCTTATGAAGCACTGTGTCCTGCTGACATATCCTTTCTTCCTCCTCCTTTTTAAAGCGAGTCTCACATGACTTCTTTTATCTGATGATCTTCTGATACAAATTTCTTGTGTCAGCTCCAGATCCCGTAGACAACAGGGACAAAACCCTGTCATGCAAGAAGTGGACATCATCACCTCTGGGCCAGGTTCAAGTAGAACACGGCAGAGACTCTTTTGGGTCAGAAGATGACCTTTCTTAAACAATTAACCATGAGCAAAGCCCTCATGCTTGTTTGCTATTAATTAATATAGTTTTTTTGCTCCCCACTAAGACTGTAAGGCCAAAATGAAAGTGGTCAGAGGAAGGACTGAATGTTGAACAGCAACTTCATTCAGTGGAGCTGATGAAAGTTGCTTCTAGAAAAAGACAGCCTTTGCCAAGGACAAATGGATGCAAAAAGTTACCACGTTGCCGTGGGTTGATTAGAATTGGGCCTTTTCAAAGAAAAACAGTATTACTTATTAGTGGACCTGCCAAATTTCGTCCTGACTCACATTTTTTAAAATCTGTGGAAATGTCAGAGCTGCTATAAGCGTGCACCACTGACAGTGATAAGTTGTGTGTATCTCTAACCAGGAGTTTTAAAATGATGCATAGGGAGAGCAGTTGAAAGAAAACGTGCAAACTGATACAGGCAAGAAAAATGTTCCTGATTAATGCAGTGGAAAAGAAGAAAGTTGCAACTTCCTCGTGTTTATTATTTTGATGTCAGCGGTAGACATAGGCTTAGCTGGAAGTTAAGGATTGATCATGAATGTTACCATCCACGGCGAGCCCTTCAAAGCTTCCCGGGCAGCTTGGGAGTGCACTACCAAAAGCACACTGAGAAATAGATAAGATGCCGACCTGTGTCTTGATGTGTCCTAGTTCACCTCTTTCACCTATTTCACGTTTAATCGGCTGTGACTGGTCTCCAGAGCTGTGCTCTTAGATCCATGATAAACAAATTCATGTTGCTGTAGAGAGAACAAGACAAGCTTGTCTGGTTTCTTCCCTGTCCAGCCATCCATCCTGAAAGGTGGCCCTTGGGAGCTGAGATGGGCTTTGCTTTCAAGCCACTGTGGCAGCTTCTGGGGCTGAGGCTGGGCTGCCACATCCACTAGCTTCCCAAAAATGTTTCCGTGACTTTCTCCTGCTCTTAGTATCAAGGTTCACAACGTCGTTTTGGCACTAATGGAGACCTCAGCTGAGCCTTTCAGTTTAGATCTTAGTTTTGCATTTTGACTTGAAGAGGAGATCAAGAGGAACCTGCTCTTCACTCCCTAGGTTGAACTTCCTACCTGAGTTATGGGATTTTTAGCAGGTTAAATATGCTGAGCTGACAGAATAAGGCAGGACCACAGAGTTCCGAGATGTTTCCTAGGCTGACACGATCTGTATATTAAATTCAATCCCACAAATATCTGCCAAGACAGTGTCAGGCACCTCTTTTAGACTTGAGTTTATGCACGCGTATGAGTGTACCTGCATGTGCATGACATAGTTTTGGTATGTGTAATAGATTTATGTTGGTCAATCACCCAGTGTGTTGACTTCTTGTCTTCAGCACAATTGAACTGTATTGTAAGCATATAGAAGATAACAAGAAGAAAAATAATTAGCAAGAAGCCATGTCAAACCTATTCAGTTTTCAATTACAGCAGCAACAAACCTTGTGGGTAGCGAGCCAGTTTCACGTAGCATTACCATAAGCAAATATTTACGGTGTAAGTACAAAACTGCCTGGAAAATTGTTCTCCAGTGTTAGAATATCCCCTGCAAGTGTTGCCTGCTCTGCGTGGAGTGCATGAGAGGAGGGCTGAGAGGACAGGTTTTGTGCACAGTGCACAAAAGAGCCTGTTTTGAACAAAAACTGAACAAACTCTCAGAATAGAGTATTTTAGTTGGAAGGGACCTTCCAGCTGAAAAGCCTTTCTGTGGATAGGGCTGGATAGAATAGGCTTAAACTGAAACAAGGTCAAATTAGGCTGGATAAGTGAGGGAAAAAAAAAAAAGCAAATAAACAGCAAACCAGAGGAGCAAAAGCTGTTGGACATCAGAAGGGTTTGCCCAGGAAGGTAGAGACTCACTGGGGACAGGTGAAGAAGATGCTTGCTCTTTTCTCTCACCAATGAGGAGCTAGGATCTTGCTTCTTTTTTTTTCTCCTTTTACCTCTCCCTTTTGCTAGACAAGGCCACCAAGGTCCCAGGTGTGACCCATGAGTGGCAGCGAGGTGCTGGCAATGAGGACAGCAGGAGTTGTGGGAATCGCCCTGGCTACCAGCTGGTTTGGTCCAGCTGGCCAAGGTGATGCTTTGAGACACAACCTCATGACCACCTAAATGACTGGGAATGGAGCCAGTATTTCTACAACAGCACTCAACAGAAAGGGGAATACCAGAGAAAAATCCAATGAAACTTTAAATGTGAAATGTCCCTTAATTGTTCAGCAGTCACAACGTCTTTCCATCAAAGCCCCAAATAATGAGTTTCCTTCCAGCCTTGTTTGGTCTTGTCTTTCCGAGGTAAAAATCTGAGCTTTCAAGCATGACTGACAAAATTGTCAATGTTGTCTAGATGTGTGTGAAAGGACGTGTTATTGCTGCATACAGCAGCTCCTAAATAGAGGACCGCCCCAGTTTTCTCTGTGATGACAATTCAGCACGATAGGAAAAGGTCTAAGGAAAGGAACTTGGAGAATGGGCATTAACTTGTTAATTATTACAGTGTTTCTGCACTAAATCACAGAAGTGTACCCAGGACATAAAGCCTAGTGCTCAAGTGCTGCTGGGTGATCAGCTTCCAGAAACAACCAAAGATGACTTTTTTATTTATGTTTGATGTTTCTTGCTAATTTAAATGTCACAGCTCATATCTATGTCTGTGTTACCTCAAGGGTAGGCTACTCAAGTGTGAACTAATAATAGTGCTGCATCTCAAACACACTTGAAAAGGTACTTCGAGGCGGAATGCCTCTGTTTACATTTAAAATGATATATTATTATTTATTATTTATATTGCAGTGGTAGCCGGCAGCTCCATCTGTAAGGAAGCCTTTATGGTCAATGCAAAACAGACCATAAAGTAATGTCCCTACCCTGTGATAGCTTTCATTTCTAAGTAAATCGAGCCATGAATATATCAGTGTGTGTTCACAGAAACCAGGTAGGTCTGTGTTTGAAGCACTGAGCTATTTAGTTTTCAGTCATACAGCTGCCAATGGACTGAGATTTTGCTACACAAAAGGCTTCATCTTCCTTCTCCCACAGCTAAAATCACTTTGGGCATTCAAGCTTGGGGCTACTCAGGTATATAATGTATTTATGTTCTAGCTTTTAAATTGTCCTTATTTGGTGCAAATAACAGTTTGATTATAGGCAAGTCACCTTGCAAGTGTCCTACAAGACTTTTGGGGCATTATTGATAGAGGAGTATTATTTGGGTCTTACCCCTCTCTCCCTGTTTCCTGGAGCTGAAAGGTTAAAATCCCACACCACATGGAAACCTTTTAGATCTATTTACCCGGAGTTTTTTTTTCTTTTCCTGCAGATGTGTACAGGCTGATTGGCTTTGACAGACAGTGCAGCCTCTGCCTCGTCTGATGAGAAAGGCCCTGTGCTAATAAGCTAATATTCTCAGTTGCACTCATAAATAATGCAGTGATCCTAACAGGCTTTTCAGCTGCTACCAGAAGTCCCTGATCCATATGTTTAAGTGCACTCATAAATGCTGCAGGAACAGGGAAGGTTTGCTGCTCGTGTCAGGGAGCATGTGTGGTTGTTAGCGTGTTGTTGCCCTTTTCCATTCTTCTACACATCTTTTGTTAGATGAGCTGTGCTTAGCTTCTGTCGCGTGTCATGGAAGGAAAAGGCAATAGTACTGAGTGTGGAAAGATGTCCTATCTGTTTTTTTTGAGTGAGATAGCAATCTGATGTTGCACTGGCAATACCTCTTGGTATCTGGTGGATGGAAGGCAGGTTCTTGCATATCGGTGCTCATACATGAGAGGATGTGGAACCCCAATTCAGGCGGTGGTGTATGAAATGTGTGTTGGGCTGAGCTCTTGGAGACTTTGGGCTGGGACCCAAGACTGACTTGTGTTTTTTGAGAGTCATACATAGCTCTAAAATATGTCATGAAGATATGTTGGACAGGCTTCTTAATACGGAGAGACCAAAATTGCCATCCCTCCTTGTTAAATTTGCTAAGTGCTTGGTGGCACGGTCAGGCTGGTTGCTGGAGGAGCCAGGGCACCTTGCGTTTTGTAAAATTAAAGCTTTCCAGAAAAGCGATGTTTTATGATGTTGTCAGCATCTCAAGCAAGTTGCACTGTCTACTGCCCAAGTTGGGCCCTGGCTCCTCCTTTATATCAAGTACTATTGTTGCTTGTTTTTCTGTTAAGAAAAAGGAGTCAACTAAAACCGATATTTGACCTGGGTTTCTTTAACGCTCATCTGCTCAATATGCAGAGGCATATCTTCTCCCGAAATTCCATTTGTTTTCTTTCCTTAAGACAAAGACATTTCCTCCACTAAACCTGTCACGACCAGCCCAAACGTTCATCCTGCCCCAAGTCAAGGCTTGTGTCTCCAGCTTCCTACGCAGTCAGTGGGAGACAGCTATGCAGAAGATCAAGGAGAGCAAAAGGCTCTTCACCTCCATGAACTGTACTGTAAATATGGGGAAAGTGGTGTTTTCATGTGTACGTTCAGCTTGCATAGCCAGTGATTCACGCTCATGCTAACCATCACAGTCACACAAAGACAAGCACAAAATCTGCCTTTCCTGACTTTTTGTTGCCAAAATTATCTGTCCTCTGAGTCTTCCTCTTCTACCTTGAAAAAAAAAAATCCTCACCTGCTAACCTGGAGCCTTCTGTTTTGTGTGGTTTTCTATTGACAAAAAGATACATTTTCAGGCTAAAAATCATTGCTTTGCTACACTACTCCAAGAGCAGATCAAGGTACGGTTTGTTCCTCTGTTCCCTTTTCTGCTGCTTGAGCGAATATCTGTGTTCAAAAGCATTTGCCTGAACTTAACCCAGTAAATTCATTCACGATATTTAAGCAAAGCTGTCAGCGGTGCTGTGTTCTTTGTATTAAATCCAACAAGTACCGTGTATGTTCTGAAGTACAGAACTCAAAGCGAGATGTCTTTGTGCAGCTGTGGGCGTGCATCTGGCTGTTTATCTTCTGTTTTTCTGACTGCTCTTCAATAGCCAGGGTATTAATGTGATCTGGCTTGCAACCAAAATCCCTTTGTCACACTATACTCCTCAGAGCAGGGTTTGATGCAGGGTCTCCGAGTGCCTGTTTTATGGATGATGAGCAGGGCAGAGGAATGAGCCGTTGGAAGATGGAGACAGCATTGGACCCTAGAGGTTCCTCCATGGGCTGCAGTGCTCTCTATGATGGTCCCAGTTTCACCACGTTGTCCCATAAATGAGACGCTCAGGGAAGAAGTAGTGGGAACTTATAATAGGAAAGTACTTGGGGATTTGGTTGATTTGTGTGGCTTCTGGATGGCTAGAGGTGAGGATTCAGCCAAATAAAAGCTCTGCAGTTGGTGCCCCTTCGCCAGCAGCAGTACTGTGAGTCCTTCCCAAGGATGAGAAAACACTCTTTTGGGAGGACTCAGGGCTATGAGCAGCAAGTAAATCCATGTTAATTTGGAGCTGGATCAATGAGTCACATTGAAAAGTCTTTAACATCTCTTTTCTCCCTTTCCTCTCCTTCTGCCCCCTCCATCTTTTTATATACTGAGCTGTATTTTGGAACAGATTTTTCAAAGGTTTTTTTTTCATTTGATTTATTTTTTTAGGCTGGTGCCTTATGAGTCTTCCTAAAGCACACAAGGAGGTTGGTTAGGCTTTTAACTGCTATTGGTTTTAATGAGACTGAGGCATGTAATTGGTTTATACACACGCAGGGTTTTTTTTAAAAAGTGGATATTCATATCACTGAGCACCTTAATATCACTAGAAGAAATGTGGTCCTTCAGCTGGTGATTATTATTCATTTGTATAGTTTCTATTGATAACTGATTGTTGTTATTGACATGGTGGGGAAAAAAAAGCACTCTCTTTGAAGATATTTCTTTAAAAAATCTTGGGAATGGGAAGCTGGCTGCTAATAATGACCGTTATTAGGAATGATGTCATGATGGGGAGACAACTTTGTGGATAACGTCAGAGGAAAATCCAGAGGTAATACATAGTGGAGCCTAATTATTCATTGATGCAATAGCTCATGGATTTCTTATCCAACAGTCCTTGAACCCACAGGAAGAATTGCTTTCCTACATCTGCCTTTGCAGATTTCTTGGAGAAAATAACCTTTACCCAAGTGACATGAATAACTCCATTTAAATTAAAAAGAGTAATAAGAAAGATGAAATCTCTAGCTATTATCGTACTTCAGAAAGGCAAGCCCGAGAAGGTAATTTGTTGGAGTGTGTAGCTCGTGAGAGGGTCTTGGAGCATCTCTGTGCCAGAGGTATAAAACCTGCCTGCCGCTGGCATCCTTCCCCTGCATGAAAACCAAAGCCTGCAGATTGGCTTGCCTTTTCTGTGGGATATGTAGGAAACTCGAGAGGGAAGGAAAAATGAGATTGATTATGGGCTTAGAGATTTGCAGCGAGGATTGGCCCTATAAGGCAGGAACTCGTCAGCTAGAAATGTCTAATGAGGAGAAAGATCCTGGCGTGGTGTTTGATGGCAGGGCGATTATGAACCACTGAAACAGCATGGCTGGGGAAAAACCAAATGTACTGTAAGATTAAACAGCTGAAGTATTTCCTCCATTCATACAGAGGCATTAACGTCTGTGTGGAAATGGTCAGTAAGGGTACCAAATATAGCACCGATCCCTCATAGTCAAAATACATGGATTCGAGCCGAAAAAAATTTAGAGCAAAGTGTAGAGAGTTTGATAATCATATTGGAGAAAGTATCATATAGGATGAAACTTAAAGAGCCAAACCTATAGCCTATTTGGCCCAACAAGATGAAACTTTTAAAGGTTGCTCTATATGGATAGAGAGCAAAATTAAAGGAAGAACTTCCTAACCTAGAAGATGATACTGTGGTGCCAGCAAATGAGTATGGGAGCTGGGAGCATCATGGTTCTGGGAGGTTCTTTCAGGATCTAGCAGGATAAAAGAGAAAAGTCATTTAAGATGATGTTTGACACAAGTGATGCAGTTATCTGCCTCTCAGGGGACAAAGTGACCCAGGAGAGTCCTTCCAGTCTCACATTTCTGACTTCTTTTTTTTCCTCTTACGCTTGATCAAGTAATAAGTACCTTCACTTATTATTTGATGACTTTGTCACTGTTGGCAAAGTAATTCAACTCAGCTATCTGTTCAATAGCCACAAAAATATTCACGAATCCTGATTGTTTTGTGGATTTCAGTGCCGTAATCAGTCAAATAAGATGCGTTACACCTTGGTGACTAGGCGGTAAAACACTAGTTCTTTGCTCCATCTAAAGTGACAGAGATTTTAATTGCATGCTTGACGGGTCTGGGGTTGTTTCTGAGTAAGTGAATGAATCTATTAGTGCCGTTGTCTTTGACTATAAATGCTCTGGCATAATGATGAGGCAAAGCTATTACATTCGCTTGTATGGAGCACTCCCACCTCTGTGTTGTTCAAATTGTTTTTACTCAATGGTCAACACTGCATAGAAATCGTGATCTCAGAAAGTGAAGTGGAAAACTAATGTAAATTACCACTGACCCTTTCAAAATCTAAATGGTTTTCAGATTATTAGAAGTGCACCTGCACCTCACACCCCCTTCCCTGCCTGCAGAGAGAGTATCTTGCATGGGCTTAACATGAAGCCTTATTTATGCTGATAGGTTTATTATACTAGTGAGGCTGGCCAGCTTAAGGGATCAAAGCCAATTTTTTTTCTCCTCAAAAATAAGGAATGTATTTCATTTGGCTATATCTAGTACGATATCTTTACAGAAGGCGATGCTTAATGCCCAAAATACTAGTGGAGAAAACCACTGGGAAGAGTTTTGTATCCAAAGCAGTATCATATGCTTCCTTACTGACAAAATATTATGATGCATTGTTCTGAGTCTTGCTTTAGCATCCAAACTCTTTTAAGAGATTCCTCTGCAGGTACTAACCCTGCGATACCTGGGAATCCTAAGCTCTGGCTGTAGGATTCTCTAGGCGTGCTGGAGAGCTCTGCCAAAATAGCTGGAATAAACAAGATTTTACCTTCGCTGCTAAAGAAGGTACATTTTTCATCTTCCAAATGAATGTTTAATGTAAAGTAATACCTATGAATGATGCTAACACAAAAACAACCCCGAAGGCTGGAGGTATTAATTGCGGTGCCTTGACTAACGGCAAGTTTATTTGTAAAACTGAAGTGGTTTGCTCTTGCTGGAGCCTGTGCACTGAGTATTTTTAGGCTAAGAAGATGCATCCTTTTTGTTCAGTCATGACAATCTCCTGCTGTAGCCACAGTTCATGTCAACCAAAGACTGCTCTGGGCGCTGTTATTATTTATATCAGTTCGGTAAACAATCTCTTGCTGGAAGAACGGGATCTTCAGTGGGGTTTTTATTGCTGCAAAATATCATGCTCATAATGTTATGCTTGACTGGAGCAGTTATTTAGCCAGGAGTTAAAAACCCAGTAAGAGTGAAGGGTCTGAAAACTGCGTAAAATTACCCTGTGTCCTGGGTTTATGGAGAGGATGAGTCTCAGGCAATGAAGAAATGGGTAAAACTACTTCAGGAAATGTCAGTCCCCATAGTCCTGCATCAGAGCTACATTCCTGCTGCTGAACCCAAATCTTTTTCTCCTCTTTGTGCCAGACTCCATAAACCTCATAAAAACATCTCTGTATGTTAGCAGAAAACTCAGCAAGTGACAATCGTAGACCACAGGCAGAGTGGAGGCGAATGGTAAAAAGAAGATATTTTAGGACATATAATTATTTGCATAGAAAATCCTACAGCTCAGAAAAATGGATGGGGGGAAGTGGGGAGGGAGAAATCTCCATGTAATAATGTTCTGTCTGGGTCAAAGGGCCAGATAAAAACTTGGAAGTAGTCCTGGACCTCTCGGAGTACTTGTCTGCATATTTAGAAGCCTTAAATACATCGATCCTAAGTTCTGCTCCTGCAGATTTGTGGGTTTTCTGCTCTCATTTCTTCCTTGGTGTGTATATATCCTGAGCAATAGCAAGCCTGAAGATAGATCTTTCATTCCTAGCTGCACAAACCCAGTAAGACTAAATGACTGAAATATACAGCATTATGGAACAAAAGCTTCTTCCTTCCTCATTTTCTTCCCACATGACACAAGTTAATGACATGGCCTCAGAATTATTACATAGAAGGATATCATCTATGAAGGAAATCCTAAGCATCACTTCTTTTCTCTGTGACGCGGGGAGATGATATTCCGTGGCACAAAATCGGTGCAACTGGGCGTGGAGTCAAGATTCCAAATGTGTGATGATGTCTTGGCGTAATAGGATGAATTAATTATTGCAAAAGAAAGCAGCATGCTGTTTGTCATGGGTGTCAATAAATTCCTGCCTATGTTTCCTTCCGTGAGCGGAAAGCAGACAACAGGGGAACGAACAAACGATTCCTCTCCTTCAGTGCCTCAAACATCACTCTAATGATGGGGAAACAATGGCAACTTCTATAACCATCATGAAACTCAGAATTTACTGTCCTGCTTCTCATGGGATCTAATTTAAAACAGTGTTCTTGGAGAAACTCAGGTCAAGAGTAAAGAAGAAAAAGTTGACGGAGATCTGGTTTGACAGCTGGAATATCACAGAGCATACCAAGGTAAACTCTGAAGGGCTTTATGGAAAAGGACTTATAGGGAATGTGCTTGAATCCCAGCTAACTGGAAATAACTAGCAAAGCTTTTCTGATTCTTTGTATATAATTTCCCTTATATATGGATGCTGTAAGCCCAGACGATTTTGCCAGAATTGTTTTCATGATCCCCTATCTTCTCACAGCAGTCCTGGGATGTAAGCCTTGCCTTTCCTTAGGAGGAAGTCCAGGGTTTTGCACCAGGGTCACAAACAGATATGGCTGTAGCTCGTTGAAAAGAATGCAACCTGAAGGCAGAGCAAACCTCGATCTGTTGGTGTCCATCTTCTGCAAGGATTTCTTACCTCTTGCTGGTTCATAGATCCTGTAGCTACCACGAATTCAGAAGTAATCTTTCTGACTGGTGAAGATGTGGCTTTGGTTAGCCAGCAATGTGTATTTAATCCATTTTCTGGACTTAAGCACTTCTCCACCAAAGTCGAAGAAAATGCAGTCAATGCCTAAACTGAGCAGAAGTTTTCTGGGCACTGTAACCTTCCCTCCACACTTACTCCACTGTAACATTCCCTCCACACTTACTCCACTGTAACATTCCCTCCACACTTAGTCCAGGACTAAATCTGGCACAAACATTTGTCTGAAGCACAACAGCTAAATACTTTCTTTCCCCTCTAACTTCTCTGAACGGATTGGAAAAGAACATACCCTTTAGTTGTAGTCAATATTCCTAACTTCAGAGAACCTTACGCTCTCAATTCCTTGTCATTTGTTTTAAACTTTTGCAAAGGTCGTGTAAGTGAAGGGGTGCGGGGTTAACTGCAGAGAAATGTCTCTTTTATGGACACCAAAAGCAGGAATCCACAGTTAAGGCTACTTTTGTGGGGTTTGCTAACAGAATGGGGTTTTTAACTGACCTTATAGTCTGGATTTTTTAATTGTTAGAAGTAGCATGACCACTTCAGCAATATTTGAAAAAACAAAAAAAAAGAGCCCCATAGGGTCTTTGAATTAAATGCTCCTTTTGCTTTAAAATGTTCAAGACTTTGAAATAACAAATGCTGAGACCTCCTACACTTGAGGGCTTTCCTTTTTGAAGCATTACTTTTGTTTTACCATCCGAAATGTCCTCAGGGATCCTGAAAACACTTTTACAACATATGAGTCCAAACGTCACCTGTTTTTGGCAAAACTCCTCTCCAGAGGAGGGGGGAATAAGTGAAACTGAAGTAATTCATCTCAAAGATGAAAATAGACACAAATACTATCAGGCTTTAATAAAAGACTAGATGTTGCCGGACTGGAGAGGGGGGAGAGCAGAGGATGAGGGGGTAAGGAAGAGAATGGGGATGGTTGAAGAGCAAGATCTTATCCTGGGAGTGATCCTCCATTTATTGATGTTGCTTATTTGAAGTCCAATCAGTGTCAGCTGCAGGATGAGCCACCTCTTCCTCCTGTTAACAGAAGACCTGTCCCAAGGTGATACTAAAGATCATGGACATTAGAGCCATTGCTATCCGGTCTTCAGGAACTGGTTGGTTGTAATCAACCCAAATCCAGAACAAAACCTTAGATGCTGCTGACAGGGATCACCTGGCTGTCACACCATAAACCTCTGCCAAGCCTTTAAAGCATTAATGTGGAAAGCAAACAATGTCATGTAAAAAAAAGAAGAAAAGGTCAGGACAGAAGAAGAAAATAATAACTTGAAAACTGGTATCTTCTTTTAAAACTTTGCAGTCTTCATTTAAAAAAAAAAACAAACCTCCCTAAATGTGGTGCCAAACCTCATCTTTTCCATGAATAAAATGACATTGAGAAATATATTTTTGCTTTCCCTAGTGTGGCATATTTGCTTAGAAATATCAGAAGTTTTCATGGGTTATCACTGACAAACTCAGGAACTAGTGCCTGCTACTGAATTTTCCTGTACCCTGGCCATATTGTGTTTTCTCTAAACAAACCTGTGCTCAAGAGCTGCCAGCTGCTGGTAAAGCTAAAAGCAATGTGTCTACGGGAAAGTACAATTTTCCTGGTTTTATTCTCATAATTTAAATGGTGTAGCAAGAGCCTCTCTACGTGACCCAAATTTCTTCTTGCCGAAGTGGGATGACAGGAGATGGCTCTTCCCTATGAGGAAAATAGCTCAAGGCGGGCCAGGGAGAGATGCTCTCAGCCGTTAATGAAGCCAAGCTTCATCACAGCTCTTCAGGTCTTTGCTTTCAGTTCAGGCAAAGGACACATGCTTTGCAATGCACGCTTTAAAAATAGGCCATTTGATCTGCGTTGGGGTAGGGACATCCAAAACCAAGGATATCGAGTACCCCTGAACATGTCCTCTCTTGGAGAAAGCCCTTTCTCAGATCACCAGGAGTCCTTCGCTTTGACCTCCTCTGTATGCTTCCGTCTTACATCTCATTGTATATAAAGTGCATTTTTCACATAAAGAAACCCATGTTGTAACATGAAAGTGTATTTTTCTAAAAAGACGTTTTTGTCAACCTGACAAAGGTCGTCTACACAGCTATTCTTTTAAAACTTCCAATTCTCCAGTGCAATAATGATGCTGAAATAGGTTTTCATGCTTTAGAAGCTTGTTTATTGGGTCTTCTAGCTCGGCTGCTACAGAAGGAAAAAGATCATCTTCAGATTGGTTTAAAGTCTTAGATAAAGTCTTCTTGGATATGCAGGTTTATTAATGTGGTAAGTTTGGGACCTTTCAAGCTTTTAGTCTGTGAATGTGAATTATAAATATCTTAGCAGTGGAATAATCACAAATAGGTTATATTGGGGGAAAAAAAAGGAGCTGTTTGGATAATAGCTGTGGATTATCTTCTTCTTTACAAAGCTTACCACAAAAAGATGAAAACAATCCCAGTTCATGTTATAAATGCAGTGTAATGGAAAAGGTTGCATCTGAAATGGACACTCAGCTTTGTGTCCAAGAATTCAATCCAATTCTGGATTGAAGCTTCCATTGGGAGACTTCACACCTGGCAGCTGACCTTGTGTGTTACTTCCACATAGAGCTGCAGCTGGATTGAATGCATCCCAGGCAGCGCTGTAATTTCCATGTGCCAATCACTTTATGAAAAACTAAATTAAAATGTTACCAAGTAATAAGGCCTAATTTCATCATCCTTAAGTGCTAGAGATGAATAAGCAGTGTAATTAGACTAACACTGTCGGTGGCCTTCAGAGGAGAATTGTTGTTAAGCAAAGCCAACAGAACCTGAATAAGAAAATAATTGGATTTGTGGGCTTTGGGATGTAGATTCGATAGCGGTTTTTTGATGAAATGCTTGGTGTATCAACAGTGAAGTCCCACAAGGGGTCAGGCATAGGAAGGGCATGAAAGGAAGGTGCACAGCAGTGTACAGCACCCTGCAGCTTCTTTATAGAAGCTCTAGCAATCTGACCTTACTTAGGTCTCCTCTTGAGGAGCACCTGCATCGTTCGTCCAAATTTTACTGTGATATTCATACACTGACTGGCAAAGAGTAAGGTCAAATTTAAAGTTAGAAATACGTTCAAGGAGCTATCAGCTCAGATAGAGCATGTTGACCTGGTCCTTCAGTAGGTTTTGCCACCAGCTTAGTGGCAAATCAGTAGGTGCATGGAACAGGTCTTCCCCCCAAAAGTTCTTTGTAGATGAACTTAATTAGCAATGACCTACCATTAAAGTACCGAGTTATTTTCCATGCAAAGCATTTCACTGACAGGTCTCAAGGTACCAGAACATTTTTATCTACAAATCAATAGTAAAGCTCCCCAACACTTGTACTAGCAGACGATCAAAGCTCTGATAGCGCGGCAATCAGTCATAGCCACCAAGAGCACAATAGTAGCTTCTAATGACACGAGTGTTATCTGAGAATTGCAGGACCTGATCAATTGAACGAGACAGTAGTTGACAATCAATAGTTTTCTATCATTATAGCAACCCCATTCATACTACTGGAGTAAGAGGTTTGTCAGCATTTTCATTTCATACTTTTTTTTTTTCTTTTTTTTTCCCTGGGTTTTTATCCACTCAGATGTCAAAACTGAAACTCGATTTACCAGATGTGTGCTTGGAAGCAGGCATTGGTCACATCCTAAATAGCTTTTTTTTTTTTTTTTTCCAATTGAACATTATTTTTCATCTTATCCAAAAAAGGAAGGCTAATAAGCAATTACCTTAGACAACACTTTTTCTGGGGAGGGTTGCAGAGGGGATAATGTTGCCTGAGGGTCAAAGCTGCTGTTGTCAGTGCTGGTACCCAGGGCAAGGTGGCCCATATTCCACAAAATTGTAGCCACCTCAGATACTGCTCTGTCTATGTCTCGTATCCATAGGTGTGCTCGTGTTGGAGTACTGAGTTTAAAACCTTGAATTTTGGCATTTATTTTATGAATAGTCCTATGCAAGTAGAGCATGACACGAAAGACTTCTCAGCCGATATTTTTCAAAAATAGAAGCCAAAATCTGTGTCCTAAATCTGTAGCCAGGCTCTTAAACAGAAGACCTGATTTTCTCAATGCTAAGCCCCAGCTAGCTCCTATAAATCGGATGCTCCGCAGTCTTGAAATCAACTTACTTATTTGTGAGCTGAATTATGGATTTAAGAGCTTAAGTTCAGGTTTCTCTTCCCAACACCTCAGCTTTTGTTATGCCCATATTTTTAAATTTGGTGTTCGAGTCATGCTGGGTGTCTGGTTAAGAGACTTATCCTATCTGCAGCAAACATTTGCAGCTTCACCTTCAGTTTATCAGCTCTGAGGTTGCTTCTAACCTTCCTTACAGATGTTGGGCTGAGCGTTGTTTCATCCCCCTGCCCCAAACAGCCTGAGCCTCAGCTTTTCAAAACAACAGTGAATTTTTATATCACCTTTAAGTAGGGGCTGGAGCGAGACTTTGGTGATGACAACAGCTCTTCCAGGACAAGCTCCTCCTTTAAATTTAGGGCAAGAAGACTGGGTTCAATACAGAGGATGCAAGTCACCCTTGTGCCCTGGTACTACTCTGTGCTTTTGCTTGCTGCTGGCTTGTTAGCTGAGGTCTTTAACACGACCGCTGGCCCGAAGTAACCCAAAACTTTCATCTGGGAGAGCAGGAGTGCTTGGGACTTGCTGCCTGGCAGAAATGATATGTTCTCGCAGAGAAGGAGGCCCAGGAGGGTGATTCTGGGGCCAGCAGGTTCCTGCAGGGCAGGCTGGGACCCATAAGTCACCTTCAGCTCCAAGGTAGCTTTCTTTACTTGGCACACAAGCCATCACCTCTGCTTGATGGGAGCTAAAGTTCATGGTCTGCTAATAGGACCACTGGAAATATTGGTTCCTATTACATAAGGTCATATACC
The DNA here is from genome assembly GCA_013400335.1 of Eurystomus gularis. Lineage (NCBI taxonomy): Eukaryota > Metazoa > Chordata > Aves > Coraciiformes > Coraciidae > Eurystomus > Eurystomus gularis. Next base: position 364,046 of record VZZY01016453.1, read on the forward strand.
AGTCCTTGCCCGTTAAAAAAAATAATGGAGGTTTAGGATCAGACTCTCACCTTTGGCTGGAGGTGAAATCACTGGCTATGTGGAAAGCTCTATGTCCTGCTTTCATTCATTATTCTGTTGTGTAAATAATTCAGTTTAATATTTCCTCCTCTTGCCTCTGCAGTTTGCTTATCCCTACAGCCATCAATTTAATCCCGTACTACAGCTGGATTTGGGTTGAGGGCTGGATATTATTTTTGGGTTCCTAGACAGGGGCATATCTCTTCATAAATCCTTTATCATATTTGCAGAGAAATATACTATCTCATTTGAATGTAATTAACTTAGTCACTACACAATTAGTTTATAGGATTTACTAATGCAACTATTAAAGCCAGCTAACAAGCTCTGGCAATCCCTATGTGGATTTTAAACCACAATATAGACAGGCATAATAATAAAAGGGAAACTTTTTAATATTCTCCTGTGGGTGGAATCTTGGCTTCCTTACGTGTTTTACACCGTCTTCAAATTAAAATGCCTGCCAGCAGTTCAAAGCCCGAGGTCCTCGCTCAGTTTTCACTTTGGCTGCTTTAGGCAAATTCCTATCGCCTTTTCTTTTTTGGGTGGGGGATATTTTCTGTATTTATAAGTAAGGGGGGAAATTGAGACAAGTATTTCTGATAGGACTTTCCTTGTGTTTAATCTGACATGATTCTGGGAGTTTTCTTGCTCAGAAAGATGGTTGCTTGTGAAGCTGGGTTTGTTGCTTGAGCAGAAGTCAGTATAGCTTGAAAGGAAAATTAGGACTGCACTAATTTAACAAGAACAGACTCGGAGCATGGAGATGTTTACCATTTCAGTGCTATGTTTGAAAGATTTGTTCTTGTTCTATGTATATATATTCCTAGCAGTTTATATATAGGATAGATTTAAAAATAAAACAAACTAAAACCCTAAAGCCAAAGCTTCTACTTAGCACATTTTTTATTTACGAGGAAATTAGAAAATGCGAGCGTTTTTATCTTCAAGATTCCTACTTGAGGCAAAATGGCAAAGGGCAGGTTTTCATTGCAAGATTATTAGATTGGGCTTTATGTGGATTTGGTTTATAAGAATTAAAGGAATTTTAACCCTGTACGTTGTGTTGCCCTTGTGGCTCTCACAGCAGGGGAGATGTGATCTTCTCCCCAGACCAAAAAATTATGCTCTAAACCAAAATATAAATGATGTAGTCCTGGGTAAAGGACTTCATGGTCTAACCAAGCCAAAAAGCATCTGCATGCAGAAGGGCAATGTCTGCAGCTACAGTGGTCCCAACCCCATGGCCATCATCCCCTCGCTGGATGGGGACATCTCCTTTTGGCAAAGCAACACGGTGCAGAGCTGCAGCCCGTGACTGGAAGAGAAGCAACCTGATTATTGCAATTAAATCATGGGGTGCATAACAACTTTGAAAACAGCAACGTCTTGGCCAGCCGTGGTGTGTACCTCTGTGCCTTGGTTTGTCTATAAATTGAAAATAACATGGCTGTGCGTGGAAGGGTCTAAGTGATGCTCGTATCTTGCTGTGAAATCTTTAGATGAGGAATGGTGCATGGTGTGAATGCGAAAAGTATGATGGATGATGTTTATTACCGAATGTGGAGAGAATCAATGGATATATCTGATTATCCACTAAAACAAACAGGTTTCCTGCTGGCCAAGCAAAGATTACGCTCTTCACGTGAGCTTGGCTGCTCCGAGCCCTCTGTTTCCTACACATCAGCCTGCTTTGCTCTTGGACTTGAGCAAGAAGTTGTACCTGGAGCCTATGGATGTCTCCAATGGGCCCAGGTTTTTCTCTGAGAGAAGAGAATATCTGTAGGGGATGAGTTGATGGAGCAGGGCACCTTCTCTGAGGTCAGGAGCTGTGATTTCCCTGATTTGGACACGTGTTTGCTCTCCATCAAAGCCTGTTATGCAGATTTGTCATGTGAGAACGGCTGCTCCCAGCTGCATTGGAGGTGCTTTGCCATATGTCATGAAAAGAGATTTGTGACTTTACTCCAGGTGAAGCGTCAAATTGATTTAAATTTTATATTGAGAGATGGAAGTTATTTTCAGAATCATATTTTTCTGTTTTCTCTTTACTGGATTGTTATTTTCACAAAAAAGATATAGGAGAAACTGTTACCGGAAAAATAAGTGCAGCTCTTGAATGGAAAAACAGAGGATTTATGTTTACATAAATAAACATAGAGGGTAAGTAGGCCGTTAGTTAGAAATTTGAGGTTTTGAATCAACATACATTGAAGAAAAGACTGAAGTTATAAGCATTAAAAATAAATAACAGTAATTCAAGTTTCATAAGCCCAAGTCATTCTATGTGGTTTAGAGCTTCAGGTTTGGATATAGCGGCTGAAATTCAGGCTGTGATGAAGTTAAAGGCACCTTTGTCATTACCTTCATTGTGGCCAGAATTTCACCCTGAGGGAAGCTGCGTGTGAGAGCACAGGATGAATTTCCATGGCAAATTCAGATTTTCCTCTCATTAAAGTATTCCGTTTGGAGCAGAGTAATAAATGGGAATTTCAGCTATTTGTACCTCTGAAAAGTGGTGGGAATGGTGAGAACATCCCTCTTCCCTGTCCTCCTAGGTGGGAGGGAAGTCTCAGCTCTACGAGGGGCAGACAGAAAAATCACGCAGTAAATTGTTACCTGGAAATGTTTATGCAAAGCAACAATCATAGAGATGTGAGAAAACAGCTGAAATAAACACAGTACCTGAAAGTCTGATTCTTAATAGAGAATACAACTGAAGTGTTTGTTATTGTATTTTTCTAAAGTTTGCCAAACTTTCAGGTTTGATTCAATAGCAGTGCCATTAAAAGATGATTGTATTGCTTCTTTCTTTTCTCCTTATACTGAATAATTATATCTTCTCTTTGATGGAGGCTTGTGTTTTATATCAGACGTTGCCCACTGAAAAAAGTATTTTCCTTGTAATTGAGTTAAGCTTAATTAAATAGACTAACATAATTCTGAAACAAACTGTCCATCTAGTAATGCTGTTTAATTTACCCATTCTTATGTTTCCTTTAGTTAACTCGGAGGATCTTGCCTGAGAAGCTCATTTTGGTTTGAAAGGTTTTGAGGAGAGAAGTTGTACTAAGTCATGCTCATGGAAGGTGCTTTTTCATTATTTAGAAAGGGAGTAAAAAGGCTGTATGGAGAATATAACTGCATTTGCCCTGGTGTGAGCTGCCTGGGACAAGGCAGGCATGGTCACTGCTGCCTCTTGAACTGTGGCCTCCCACCTGCAGTCACGTTTATGATGGCTGTGACCCTCAGGACATCTGCATGAGGCTCAGTGAAGGACATAAACCCAGAGACTAGTCCCAGCGGGGCTGGGAACAACTCGTTCCTAGCCAAGCTGCTTAGGTGTGAAATTAATTGCTGGAGCAGTTTGGACGGAGACAAACCCTAGCAGGACATGCCCATCTGTGAGGTGAAAAGACTCTTCCACAAGTGAAAAGGTGGAAAAAAAATTTAAAAAGAAAACAAATACCAGGAGAGTTTCTCAAGGAGCAAGGGGTGTTATCAAAGTGCTGAGCAGGGTTTACCCCCCAGACCTGGCTTACTGGGGTGTGCCTGAGGACGGGGCTCATCTTCTTAACTCAATGATCATTGAGCAGTAAGAAAAAAGGACTCGCCCAAGATGTAAGACAAGACACAAATTAATCAAATAGCACTTTTGTTGTATGTTGTCCATAGGGATGGCGGCTAAAGAGCAGGGTGGCACTTCGGCTCCCTGGAAACCCAGAGCTATGTTGTGGTTATTATTCTAGTGCTGTTTCCTGAAGGATCTGATGATTCTTGCAATCTTCCTTTTCATTTTGTGGATGACTTTGATACAATCTGTAATTTTAGAAAGAAGCAGCCTCTTGGAAGGCAGGAGAACCTTAATGTTCTAAGCACAGTCTTCCTGATAGCACCTGGAAGACCCTCTCGTGTGTTATCAGCCAGGTCTGTGAGCTCATCCTGAACCTCCCACTCGCAGCTGCTTCATTCCCTTTTCCGTGGCCATTTGCTGTTACCTGCTCTGTGCATTTCTAAAACTGCCCATAACTAAACCAAACCTTTAAAGACAACAGTTGCTTCTCTGGACAGAGCTGTCATCACATCCCTTAAACCACATTTCCACCTGGGTTACGCTGACAAGCCCAATCTATCATTATTTTATTTACTTGGCAAACATCAAGCTGTCTTTCACATGTATTGTCTTTGGTCTTAAGTGATCCCATCAAATTTGAAATGATCTGCATCTATTACGGTTTTGGCAGCATCTCTCTGCCTTACCTGTGGCGAGTCTCTTAACCCTCTTTAAATGCAGTGATTTTCTCTCTTAATTTCCCGAGTCAAACATCAGCACAAAATCACAGACCTGTGTGAAGCTAAAAGCCCGAAAAATCAGTATTTTTTTTCCACGCCAAATGATATTAGGAGAGATTTGTATTGTATTTGCACTGACATTTACCTGTACACTTCTGCATCAATGAGCTGTGCTAGCTTGCTTGCCTTTTTTTTTTTTTAATTGAAACAAAAACTGCTGCAGGCACCAATGCAGTGGAAAAAAAAAACTATTCCTTGACTTCTTACCTGCTTATCTTATTTCTTTCTCAACCTGAAATCTGCCAATGTAAACTCAAAATCCTGCCCTGCAAATAGCTTGCTGTACCCCGATTAATTTAATATGCACAAGTGAGCCGTTTTGTACACGTGCAGCTGAGTTGAAGCCCCTTTGGAAAATGTCGTGCTCCAGAGGCAGAGAACACTAAAGGTTAGATTTCCATCTTTTTTTCCTCAGCTACATCTACAGGAATTGAGAACCCATCTCCTTAAACACACAAACCACATTTTTCAGGCTGTGTGTTCCAACGGAGATTTTCCAGGCACAAATAAATGGTGGCTCCACCCGGCCCCAGTGGATTTTGCTGGCAACCGGGCATTGTCTGTGGAAGAAAACAATTCCAATTTTAGTGTTTGGAGTTATGTCTCTTTAGCCAGTGCCTTATTTCATGTATCTGTGGCTCAGAAGGCAAGCTCTCTACTGTCTAGGTGGGTAGAACGGCACAAGCTTGCGCTGGCATCCAGGTAAGACAGGCACCACTTGGGGTGAAAAGAAGTCATTGACTCCAATTTACGGAGGAAAAACTGAGGCACAGAGGGAACCGATGCTGCATCTGAAAACAGAGTATCTTAGAGCTAAAACTGGACCTTAATAATTTAAAAGCAAGACAGAAGTCCTCATTGCACATCTGTGTCTTCTCCTGCCACTCCTGGGATGCCGGAGTGGTTTTCTGTATTTTCGCCGCCGATATTTGCAAAGTCATCCTGAAGTCCTCAGTTGGCGCAGCGTAGTTTAAATTTTCTCTCTGGTTTTGGACTGAGCATCTCACGCAGAGGTCCCTTAACATCTGGGCTTCCAGCTGCACGATTTCCACCTCGCTCCCCCTCTCCCACGCTAGCTGCTGAACCTGAATTGTTTTTTATGCTGAGCCGACGACAGCCATGCCTGTTTACAGCTAATTTGTTCTGACTACCAGGACACAGACCAAAGGTTTAGGTTTCCCACACTGGAAATGCCCTTTGGTATCTTTTAAAACCTGCAGCAGTGTCGGGTTTCCTTCTAGCTCACTTTTCTATTAAAGCGCATGTGCAGGATTTCTTTTCAACAAAATATTTAGTGTGTAACTCCCCTTTGTGTGTTCTTGTATTGAAAAAACTCAGCTGGTTGCTAGATTAGGGAATATAAAATGATTTTCCTCCTAATGTCCCTCTTTTACTTGAGCTTTTGCTTTGCTTACATACTTAACGCTTTTCTGGCCTTTTAAATTTAAGAGTAAGAACAAATTCCTGGATACTCCTTATTTGGCTCTGATCAAAACAGGACTGCATGAATAAAGGAGCATATTTTATATTCTGAACATAAGGGTGATCTGGTCATTCGTGAACATTAAAACGTAGAATTGAAATGAAAATCAAATTTCTGGCTTTAATTAATCTGATAAAGGGGAAACAACCGAGTTGATGAAGGGGAGCCAGATTGCCGCGTGACACCAAGTTGCACAACTGCTTTGCTCCTGCAGTTCTGCACCTCCAGGTTGCTCAGAAGGACCCTGTCCCCAACGCTGCTGGCCTTGCGAGGTGAGACAGCACCGATGTGAGTGGCTGCTTAATAGAATGTGAGTTTGAAAACCTGCTTAATTCCCTCTGTCTCAGCCGCCAGTGCTGTGTCGCTTGCCAGGTGGTGAGTTGCTTCCCAGGTTCTCCCCTCTGAAGGCAGCTAAAAATATCGCCGAGTCTTGCAGGATCAAACCTGGAGATCTGCTAAGCTGTCAAAGGCAGCCAGTGCCGCAGAGCAGAGCAGCACCGAGTACATCTAACTCCTCGAAGCAGAAGTTTCCTTTGGAAGTTCGCTGGCAGATGTAACAAAAATCCATAGTTTCTTAGGGTAGCTCCTGCAGCCGCTGGTATTCACGCTGGTGTGGATGTGTTAGTGAGGTGTTGATCTAGAGCACTTTATACAGCCTCTGCTAAAGCTGAGTGGCTCTTGCATTCCTACCAGGTCAGCCATGGTGGGGATTATTCTGGTTCACAAGAATGTGATTTCCAGGTGGAAGACCACCAGGAGCTTTTCCCAGGCACTCTTCTGTACCCCAGCACAGCAACAGGGAACTCCAAAGCACGGAGCTGGAGAAATAACACAGACTTTAGTCTTATCTGCAGGCCAGTGAGGATGTGGCATCGGTTTCTTACATTGATACTTCCAGAAAGAAAAGTTTCCTTGCCCAGATCTTCACACCTGCTTTCAGAATAATTGTTCTTTCTGATGTGCAATCCACAGGTTTGTTTTCATGCGATGGGTTGCTGATCCCTGATGTCTGGTTTTCCTCTGTGCGTTGGTAGAAATGCACGGCTGCACCTTGCATACGTGGTATTATCATTCTATTTTACACTGTGTGTGGGAGAACACTAATTACTAACCCTTAACTATTCCACAAACTGAGTTGTTTTGGCCAAGCTACTCCCACTACACTGATGCGTTCACTTACCTCCCTGCCAAGATTCATCCTTAAGGATTCAAATGACTTTATCCATCAGCTCCAGGAAGAACTAAGGCAGGATAAGGTGGCATTTTGTTGGATTGTTATTCAGTGTCTTGAGCAATTTGAGCGCTTTCCTTAGTGGAATTAGGTGAAGGAAAGTGGAAAGGAATTGGATGGTTTTATTTCTGTGGGAAAACACACGGTCCGTTTTCTTTACATTATCTCCTCTGAGGTCATGAAAGGATGATTGAAACAGGTCCCACGGGGTGTGTTGGAAGTAATTACATTCCCAGATTATTTAGTGAGTGGGGTCTCCTTTTACTTACAGCTCTGCTCTTTAGAATTAAATAAATAATTTGCTTTCCTCATTAGTCTCCAATCGTTGTATGAATTACGTTTGCCGCGCCTAATGAGAAAATTGCACTGTGCAATTTTAATGTGCGTGTTAGCACATTGATCGTTGGACTAGCTTTCTGTTTAATCACCCAAAAATGTGTTAAGGTGATATTTGAATTATTGGGGTTTTTTTATGGTTTAGCAACTGAAGCAAGACTCTAACCCCCTTCTCTCTCTGCTGAGTAAGAAGACCTGTAGTGGTTTGAGGGGGATGAGGATGAAGCTGGTATTGCTTGATCTGCTTGGTTTAAACCTTTATGTTGCAGTGTGACCCAGTGTAGGATGATAAAACTGGGGGGGTAGGGAATAACATATAAAAACAGGTTTTAGTGATAATGCCCAGTGTGGAGAGAAGCTAATGCAGCAACAGGGCACTGAAGTACTTGGAGTAGGGAAGCCAAGAGAGACTTCACTGATTTAATGGAAATTCACTGATTTCACTGTCCTGGAATTGGAACTGGGGAAAGTGAGAGAAGAAAGGAATGTGGAGAATGATACAAATTAAAAAAAAAAAGGGGGGGGTGTGAATCCATGAGGCAATGGAGGAGGCTGTGCACAGCATCAGAGCTGCACTCCGTAAAGGGTTGAGCTGAGAATACCAGCCTAGAACTGGGAATTCGTGTCACTTTAATACAGCAGTATCCATGTCCCTGGGCAGGTGGTAACGCACTGTGTGACATATTTTCTGGTGATAGGGCCAGTATTTTGGGGAGCTATGGCTGTGATTCTGCACTGGCTATGTTACAGCTGGGGTAAGGCACTTCCCCTGGCCTTGCCGTCTCCAGCTGCCCACCAGTCATCGTTCTTGTGCACAGGATCGTCTCCCAGCAAGTCATCTTCTGTCAGTCCCTAGCCAACATGTTAAGGGAAACCTTAAAGAATGAATATCTTAGGAATTTCAATCTTTTCAGGAAGAAAATCAATCCATTCCTTCCTTCCCAACCTCAGCATGTGCCTGACAAAAAAGGAGTTTAGGTAGGTCTCAACCTCCAGAACTGTGAGATCGGCAAAAGCCAGAAATATTAAGGCAGGAACTTACTCCACTATGTGAAGTTTTCTCCTGCTTCATGGAGCACACGCTGCCAGGTGAGGAGAAATCCTTCCCACTACCCCCTGCACTTATGGGGGAACATCTTTTTGAATCATTTCATATAAAAAGCTTTAAAAAAAAAATAAAAATCCGTGGTTCTCTTTATTAAACAGATTCTTCGTCTGAACCATTCTAACTTGGGGTAACACGGACTGATTTTTTCTACAAAACTTTGGCTCCCAGGCTTGAGGAAGAGGGGTTTAGGTGCACAGAATTGGTACCTAACAGGGCTTTGGGTCTCCTGTCCTCCTCCCCCAGCAGCTGTACAGGCAGAATTGCTGCAGTCTAACCCATATCCTGGGTAAGTTCTATTTCCAAAAGGGAAGCATTAAGGTTTAATCTCCTTGGGAAAGAAATCAGAAGATGCAAATCTAATACGGAGTGATCATTTTGCTTGAAAAATCTCCCATCTCTAGTGCATTTGGATAGATGCAGATCTCACATGTACGCTGAGAAGGGCTTTATCAGCCTAATGGTTATGGCTTATGGTGTCTAAAAGGTCTGAATCAGCAGGGCCTGTGGGCAATCCAATAGGGCATCCCAGGAATTTCCTTTAAGCCTCCACCAACCTCCATGGAGAAGCTGATCTGTCTTCTGTCTGCTGGGGTGGGGGATTTGCCTGTCCCATACGATTCTGCCACAGGGACGGAATTGTCTGTTCAGCTCTGCATTACAGGCCAAAAGCTGCTGTTTTCTATCCACTGAACTGCGTTTTAAAAGTTGTCACGGAGGTTAATAATTGTACCTCCGGGGATCTAAGGGTAGGGATGTGATTTTTCTGATGGTATAATAGAGTCTGCTTAAATTAACGGATTTAGCTCTGCATTGGGATCAGAAGAGAATATTCCCAAGTGCATAATGAACAAAACTTGTCAATAGAGATCAATTTAATTTTCAGCTGATGAAAGACAACTATTTTGCCTTCATATCCTTTGTACGACTCTTCCTCCCTGCCATGTACAGTGAATTTAGGTCTTTTCTCATGTTACTATTTTTTTTAGCATAGCAAAATAAAGTAAAAACTTGGTTATTTAACAAGTGAGAGCATGTTCTGCTCTGAGATAGTGACCATTGTGTTAAGCCAGTGTGTGTAAGCAGGTGTAAGTGTTTCTGTATGTTTGCTGTGATCCTATAGCTGCAGTAGATTGAACTGAGGAGATTCTCATTTTTCAGGATATACTTAGTTTCACAGTTTTCCTCCTATATGACTACTGGATTGTTAAATGACCCTCCCTGCCAGGGATTTTTCCCCGTCTAAGCTGATTTAAGGTCAACTGCTGTAAGCTCAAACTTGCTGCACCTCCGTGCCCATCACGTTCAGCTCATCCTGGGGCTTAGCAGGGAGGAAAGGTTGGGTGGGTTCAGAGGTTTCCCCGTCACCAAGGACTACGCCTGGGTTTGCCAAAGCCTCTGTTTACCTGCACTCAGATTGCATCTACCTGGGGTTATAGGCTTGCCTGTACATGAAGACAAAAAAAGGCTGGGCATTCAGGAGGGCTGGGAGGAGAGGCAAAACAATGACAAGCAGGTCAAAGACGTTCTTGGCAAACATAGAATAAACTCTTAAGACCACAGCTAATTGCTAGGGCTAGTAGTGTGGTATTAAGCAGCTTGGCAACTTGTGCTTTTAAGTATATATTACAGAATGACAGAATGGGGTTGGAAGGGGCCTCTGGATGTCATCTGGTCCAACCCCCCTGTTCCAGCAGGTCACCCAGGTGCCCAGGATCGCATCCAGGCATGTTTGGAATCTCTCCAGAGAAGGAGACTCCACAACCTCTCTGGCAGCCTGGACCAGGCTCTGCCACCCTCACAGCAAAGTTTTTTCTTCTCCTGTTTAGGTAGAACTTCCTTGGTTCCAGTTGGTGCCCGTTGCCCCTTGTCCTGTCGCTGGGCATCACTGCAAAAAGCCTGGCTCCATCCTCTTGACATCCATCCTTTTGATATTCATAAGATATATTGTGATCAGGGTCCAAAAATGGGCTTCATGGACTTGTGGAAACAGAGAGGCGATGGAGCAGAATTTCCTTGGGCATGTCATGAACATGGAAATGTGCCACTGTCCTACTTTGCGTGCCTCTGAGCTGTTCAGTAGCCTGAGCCTGGAACAGGAGGAAAAAAGATTCCTGTGTCTGACAAAAGGGTGGAAGAGCAAAAGCAAAGGTCATGTACACTAATGTCATGATCTGGCTCATTGAACGTTTCTATTCGTGTCTCCTGTAAGGGACTGAGGGCACAAACTAAATATGTTCTACTGATACAAGAGGTTGCAGCTTGTGTCTGGAAAAGTGACCTTTTGGATCCGGGGGCTTGGCTATGAAGAATTGTTTGTTGGTCCAGCATTATCAGTACTGCAGAGATGCAGGATGCTGTGCCTATAAAGCTGCACTAAAAAGAAATAAGAAAAACAAAGGCAGCAGAACAGAAAACCTAGTAAAAACGATCAGACTTAGCACTAGATCGTGTGCATACAGGGTGTTCTTATTTATTAGAACTACCTGAAATCTAGCATTTCTTTTCTGTGGAAGACTGACATTTCCAAATTCAATGGAAAATTAGAAATTGCAAATGTAATTGAAAAGAAGATTTCCATGCAACCAAAATAGCTTTTGCCAATACAGTTAAAACGTTTCATTTTTATTTTGGTGATTTAGTAACACAGAGTTTTGTTTTACCTGGAATTCCAAGTTATTGCTCTGAGAGGCACGCTTTAAACGGGGGGTCTGCTTGGAACTGGTAATCTAATAATACTTGTTTCATAGTTTTTAATTGCTAGTCTAATGAATTATTTGTGTCATTGGTATTTTAATTGGATCAGCTATTGGTGCTTTGTTTTCATGTGTGATTGGTATTCAAAGTGTCCTTTGCAACTGATACCTAATCCTGTTAGGGTGGGAGAGGGGGGCTGTGGTTTTGGGTTTTCTTCTTGTTTAGCTGCTGTAGTTAATGAGTGAAGGGAGCAGAAACAAAGCCCCAGGCTCTTATTTTAGAATTTTATTTTAACTTTATTTCTTCTTTCCTACTCTGCATTTGTTCTCACAGGATGATATTAGGAGAGGGGCTACGCTTCAAATCACACCTAGAAACCAGTCACCTCTTCCAAACCGTTGCACGGGGTGCAGTTTATTCCCTTTTTGCTGTTTAGCTCAAGTCATTAAAACAAAATATAACTCACCCCCCTCCATAATACTTAAATAACCCCTTGAATTCATTGCTGCTACTTTTTATTTGATGCACAAAATTATCCTCTATAAAATACCAGAAGCATCTTAGCGCTTTGAGGACAGAAATTGTGCTTGCTGAAATATTTTATTCTGTGCCTGGTTTCAAGCCTTTGTAATAAAATGAAACGGGACCTGGCTATGAAGTGAACCTTAATTCAAGCAGACACATTTCCCTCTCGAGGGAGACACGCTTTCCTCATTGGTATGTGTGTTGGTTTAGTCTTTAATACCAGGTTTTTGCTTCAGTGGTAGACATCCAACTTTGAGTGGAACGTGAGGGAGGTTCCCTCCTGGTGGGTGTTGTCTGGCGAAGCCTGGTTCTGATGTACAGTCCGTGGCTTGTCTCATTCAGGGAAAATTACCTTAGAGGAGGGGACTTTTGAGATATTCCATAGGATGGTAGGTGCCAGTGGAGCTGGAGAAGGTGCTGCAATAATGCGGTGCCTAAAATCTTTACCAAAGGCAACTTGCAGCACCTTTTATTTTTCATCCTGATTAATTCAAAGAACTTAAAAATGCAAGTTTCGAAAGCACGCATCATATAAATGATATTTTCTTACCTATTCGTGTAACAAATATATTGATGAATTCCAACTGAGTGAATAGAGAAGACAGATGAATTCGTTATGTTGCAATTGCAGGGGCGGATTTTGGTCAGGATTACACGTGGGTAACCCTGTTAGTGGAGGAGCTGAATGCCAAGCATAGCTGAGCCGTATTTTTGAATTCCAGGTTGAGGTTGCAGGTATTTCATAAGGACTTGCCATGAAATTCCTGAAAGCCGGTAAACACGCAGTGTTATATTTGGAGCAATGCCTCAGACTTGTGCCACCCTGCTAGAGATGGTGTTTCGCATCTTTCTTTTTCCCACGCTGGAGTCAAAGAATTCTAAACTTCCCCAACTGTGTGAAAAATGTGTGGTTTTATGAATTTTTATGGATACGTGAAAAGCCAGTCAGACATGAAAATGGTATTTATTCTTCTGCAAAGCAGCCCTATGTGATGGAGCCAGGAGATACTGTGACCATTAGTAGTGTCGGCATGTCCACGCTGCAAACGTACGGAGTTGCTAAGCAACATCCGGCAGTGCTTCCATATTATGGTTCATGGGCATTGATCCTGTAAAATTCTTAACATGTACCCAAGCAGCTCAATTGGACTGGACCAGTCTATCCACGTAGTGCCAGGCATCAACCCAGTTGCAGAACCAGGGCCTTCTCTGCTGGACTAACTGGTGCTTTAGGGATAGGTGGTGGGTGTTGTAGTCCATGTCCCGTGAGATGTTGCCTGGGTGTCCCCTAAAGTGCAGTTACCCTCAACCTCCATAAAATCTTGTCATCAATGAATGCTGTTAAGGAGCTCGTTGGTTTTTGGTGTCCTCAGCTAGAGGGTAAAATGAGGGGTGCACAAGTAGGGGGAACCCAATTACATTTCAGTGATAGGTTCAGAGGTTCCAAACTTTATCAGTTTGTACTCTGTGATCTTTGGCTGAAAATTACTGATGGAACGTCAGTCTGCAGATCTTTGCAAATGTGTGAATGTTACTGTTAAATATGTTGCTTATTTGGAACTCTATTATAAGTTTCTATTTTTAAGGCTATTGAAATCAAACTAGATTAGCTAAAATTTAGACTACTGAGACAACCAAAAGAACATTTTATTATCAGTTAATACTGTAGCACTGAGCTTTTAAGATTCAATTATTGTTTTACTTTGCTGCTGACAGCTCCCACACCCTTCACCCATTCTGATTTAACTTCTCATCGGTCCCTTCTGGTTTTCCTTGTCTGCCATGTATTGTTTCATAAATACTGAGGAGAAGAGAGATTTCTTTCAGCAGATAGACAATAGGGGGAAGGAAACCCTGGGGAATCTATCAAGTTAAAACCACAGAAATGTAAGTGAATTATTAGCATTTTGAGTACATACTCAGAAGGATAGACATTGACGCATTAACAATTTGTTAATTAATGCAGGCAAAGAATACAGGTTGGAAAGTACTTCTGTGAAAATCCTAATCTTGATTTACTGCATTTTCTACCTACCTCTTGGTCAAATCTCATATACCAGCTGTGAAGCCAAAACTCCTGGTAGAGTGAATAACACGTCTATGTCTACATCAAGCACAGGATGGTGCCTTTAGCACAGCAGCCCCACACCATAAAGTTAATCTTGACTTGCCTGGGGCTCCCAGACCTTCCCTGAAGCTCTAGACTGTGAAGGATGAAGAGCTGGGTATATTTAAAACAACAGAATAATACAGCTTTTTCCACATTCTGCCTAGTTTGTTTGGCAATAATCAGGGTTACAAAAAGATTTATATCAGCTGTTCCGGTAACCATACCTTTTATGTAAATAAGGAACAAAGAAATCAAGGTCCGGAGGGTATTCAAATCTGTTTGACCTGCGCCAGGATTCACGCTGGGATGCAGCAAGTACAAGAAAGGGAAGGACAGTCGATGATAACCATCACAGAAAATTCTCCAGGAGCTCCTGGTAGCCAATTCATCATAACGGGCGAGTTTCACCCCGGTACTGAGTGTCACTACAAGCCCTATTCATCATTTATGTCTCAAAATGCCGTATTTGGAGGAGGTAAGAGGTGTGTAGGCATTTTGCTGGCTTGCTGCTGCGGATGAATTTTGACCTACATGCTCAGAGTTACTCTAAGCAAGCAGAGTAGAAAGTGAATGTATCTAGCCCTGAGAAAGAAGCTCTTCTCCTCCTGTAAGAGTTCCAGAGGTGACAGTTCAAAATGAAGAATGGAGCACGCTGAAAAAAACGGAGATTAATTAAAAAGAGAGAGTGAACATTCTGCTCTCTTTCATAACGCTGACATTCTCCTTGAAATATATATAACATCTACGTGCTGAAGTTCAGCCAGACACAAGACATCAGTAAATATTCTGCTTTGAAAAATATGGCTTCTTGATAAATATTGCATTAAAGAAGATGATGCTCAGTGTCTGTTGGGTAGCCTGGCAAGACAATATTGAAATTATGCGCTTCAATCTCTGCATGTGTTCCATCAATTAGGGCTCAGTCCATCTCCTGCTGAAGTCACTGCTTGGTTATCGCGGTGGCTGGAGTACCCTTTGCTTTGTAACACTTCCTTCTATATGGTTCCCATCCTGAAAGGAGCCCAGAACAGCCTTCTAGAAAAGAACATTTTCTCGTCAATTCTCCAAGCATTATTTCCATCAGTATCAAACTAATTAAAACTTTGGTGATCAATATTCTAGCCTTTGTATTAGTTTCTCTTATCTATTTAAACACGTGTTCCTGCTCTGTCTCTTCCTTTTGCCCAAGAGGTCTTAATTAAAGATTAACAAATCAGCAGGAATCAAGAAAGAGCATCTGAGCCAAAGTGGAAATATGAACTTGTAGAAACGCTAACGCAAGCTTGGATAAATTATTTGGAGTCGTTTTTTCCTTGACCACTTACAAAATGGCTCTTCTTCATCTCATCTTCGCGGTGCCCTGTAGAGAGGGAAGCTTAAGCTCATCAGTGCTGTGAGAGAAGCTGCTCCTGTGTCCTTCCGATGCAAGCAACGGCATTGAGAGACCTGTGGCTACCAGGAAAATGCTTCGCTGTTTGTTTCAGTGAGATGGGTCTCTGAATGTAGGAAGTGGTTTGTTTTGATTTAGCGGGGTTGTCTGGAAGGTAACAAATTCAAGCGTATCCATAGCGCCTGTCAGCACCACGCAGCGACGGGAAAAAGAACCAAAACCACTGAGTTGAGTGTGGGAAGAGAGCGGAGACGGGGAGACGGTGAGAGGAGAGCTGTGGGTGTAGATTGCGGATCTTGAGAGAAGTGTGTCATGCCAAGGGACTGCTAAATTATCGTTAGTGTTAATTAGCAAATAGGAAACATGAATGTTTGTTTTTGCTGAAGTTCCTTAGCCTGACTCAGCAACACTTCCAAAGGTTTTTGAAAACTAGGAAAGGTTCTTTGCAGGTGTTGGGCAACCTCAAGGCAAAGGCCAGTGCTTCAAAACTGCCTACCAATAAAAGCTATTTGGGATTTGAACCTGATTCCAAATTTTTCCCACAGTCTTGTTGGTGTCTCATGCGGTATAGATATGAGAGGTTTAAGCTGTAATGAGCATGAAGAGGAGGCTTCCTGAGGCTGGAAGCTGTTCTTTGAGCCATGTACTATCTTGGTGCTTTCCCAAACCCTCACCTAGACCTTGAACTTATGGAGACCTCTGCCCTGTAGCACAGCCGCTATGTTTATGAAGCTGTCCCCAGCTGGAGCCAGCACAGGTGGGAGATGGATCAAATCCACATCTCCCCAGGTTTCACCTCACCCCAGCATGAAGAGCTGATCCATGCAAACGCTCTTATTTTATTTATCCCTTTATATGAAGACTCAGATCACTTGGCAGCTGATAATGTTTCTCTCCTCAGCTATACATGTAGTGCCAAAAGCGAAGCTTCTCCTCCTCCTGCTCCTTTTTTAACCTGTTTGGGGTTGGGGTTTTTTTTTTGCTTTGGCTGAAAGCAGCAAACGGATAAACGTGTTGACAAGCAGTAGCTCGGCAGAGAACAAAAGTGGGCAAGAACAGCTTGAAAGAGGTAATCTCCTGTGTGAGAAGCAAATGCACATGGGAGGGAGAGATGAGCAGGTAATAAAGGTACTTTTTCTTTTAAAGCATCCAGCTCCTGGTATGCAAACAGAAAGGAAACGAGAGAGAAGCTATTTCTTACTCGGTCAGAACAAACACCTGGCAGCACAGATCTACACGCACACGGTGCTGCTGGGGCTGCCATGGACTTACCGCTTGCTCAGTATCAAGCCCATTCCGAGTTATCAACAAGAGATAGATGGAAGTCTTGGAAGTTTTTTTTCCTTTTATAGTAGGCTGTATAAAACTGAAAAATTTGCAGTAAAACTTGGAGCAATAAAGCAGAGAGCAGATGCAGGCGCTCGATGGAGTAGCTCGATAAAGGAAATAATGGGAGGGATCGCACTGCCAAATGGGATTTTCCACATGCTTTTTGTTGTTTTCCTCATAATTGGTAGTTTTTGTCCTCTGAGATGGATCTTTGGGATACACAGGTTGCATTCATCTACCACCATCATCCATAACTTCCCTGCTCTCCTTCTTTTTCACCCTCCTTCCCTCTCCACTTCTCCATAGGAGAAAGGAGAGAGAGATGGTGTCTTACAGGGATTTCCACTTCATTTTGTGCTGGGATCGTGGCCTGCTTAAACTAGAGCATAGTTCCAGTTGTGGTTGTGGGTGCAAGTAGAAATGAATACTAATAGCCGAGAAAACCCAAAATCTCTGGGAGAAATACCAGCTGGAATATCACCATGAAAATAAAATTCATGGTAGATGTCCCTGCCCGCTGTGGGTTGTGCCAGTACACCAGCCAAACATATCTGGAAGTGGCAAGGTCTAGGCACAGTCCTGTGTACCTCTGCATGGTCTCTAAATCCAAGTGCTCTTCCATCCCATACCTGTCCTGCTGTGGTCAGATCATTTGTCTTATTCAGAGTAGACAAGTGGTAGGATTTTTTTTCTCTTTTTCCGTGAAATCATGCTTGTGAGAACTCATGCTTGCTTTCTAGCTGGTTAATAGTGCTTGTGTGGACTGATATCTCCAGTTTCCATTGGAAATATCTCCTTCAAACAGCCTATAAACATAAAAGACACAGCACAGAGACTGGAAATACATATAGAAGCTCTAAGATGTACGTGCATCTTTTAAAAGATTTTTAAAGCACCCATAAAACAATGTAATCTCGCTACTGATTAGAATTACTACACTTCTTCACCAAAGCCCACCAGGAAAAGTTTACATTTACAAATGTAATAAATTTCCTGCAAATAAGTGACTGCTTGTAGATCCAGCCATTTTGTGCCTGCAGATTCCTTTCCATAGCACCAACATAGCAGGTAGATGTGACATCTGTACGGGATCAAAGCTGCAGCTCTTCTGATTTCAGGGGGACTGGAGATATGATGGAGTCCTGTGGGTGCAGGTCTCAACAGCTTTCCTAACCCCAGCAGAGATGGACACCTGCGTTGTTTCCATCTGTGCATTGTTCAGGTCTTTGCTATCTCTTGAAGGGTTCTGCTGCATGGAGGAGCCCAGTCTGCAGCCGGTGCGTACTTGAGGTCTGCAAGATGAACGATTCACTCCCTGTGATTTTGAGGGCAATTCAGATAGTTTCCTGAGGGTTTAGGTGTCTCTTGCCCTTGCACCAAATGGAAGCATGACCCAGAAGGTCAGATTGAGTGAAGGTCCTTGCAAAGCTTATGAGCTCTTCAAGCCTTCAAAGCAGGGCAGAAGTAGAACTTTGATGTTCATGGATGTTGGCCCATGGGGGAACATCACACCAGTAGCATTCAGATCTCCCTATCTCCTTGGGCCTTTAGCTTTTATTCTGCATTGGTGAAAAGCTGAAGAAATGATAAAAAAATCAAACTGGTACAGAATAAGAAAAATCTGATGGTAATGGATAGAAGGCTTCTTTTCCCTGCTCCGGACCTTGCACCTGCAAGAAACAGCAGCATTTCACCTGTGCTGAGGACCAGACTCGAGCAGTGTGACCAGAGAGGTAGATCAGTTCTCCCTCCTGCATTGTTACAACACCGATACAGGCTGTCACAGCAAAAGTTATTTATTTAAGGAGGTTGAAACGGAAGAAAAACCACAACGCAAGGTACCTAGGAAAACTGATTTTATTTTTTTTAATGTTTAGTAGGGTGATGGACTTAAGCCCTTAGTAATTTCCAGCGGCTTAAATCTTTTCCCTACTACACTGCAAAGCAAAGCTCTTGGCTATATATAAAATGTGACAGCTGCTCTCGAGCCCGTATACATTGACAGCAGATCTGTCTCTTACAGGTAGCTTCTCTGTTGGGAGCTGATACAAATCTTAAACTGATAGGGAGAGGTTAAACCAGCGAGTTTTGTGGAAAGGCTTTAGCAAAAATCTTGAATGAAATCTGGAAATAATAACGAAGTATTTATAAGCTTAAGCTGGATCCTGTGAAAAGGTGATAAGTATTGTGCGGTTTCTGCTAGATTGAGGGGTGGTTTTGTGCTGGCTTAGAAAGAGATACTATTCATCTTTATTTGTGCTACAGCTTCGATAGAATGGGCTTAAAAGGTAAGATATATATGAGCTGTGCTCAGTCTCCAGTAGCAATGACAGTTTGATTTTATCACTGCCAAATGCAATCTGCAGCCTGGCGTTCGGTAGCCCTCCAGAAATCAGGCTGCATTTTAAATGCAGGTGTAAAGGAATTTTTTTATTATTATCATCATTTTTTCATAAGAAGCAGCAAAAAGTCTGGCAAGCGCCATGCCTTGTACAGAACTTGATCGTTCCTGGACGGTGCAGCTGAGAGTGGGATTTGTGTTTCTTGGTATATATGACTTCAGGAGATGCAGAAATGTGGCTTCTAGTCAGTGGGCTATGGTAGCTAAAATCTAACGTAGCGGAGCGTGTATCCTCGGATTACTGTTGTACAGCCTTTTGGTTCCATCAGAGCAGCCGGCGTTCAGATAATAGTCACTGTCAGGAGTTTGAATGGGGTTATTGACTTGGTGCAAGCTACTGTAAATTGAAGTGAGCACGGCTTTTCAGAGATCCTCAGAGGGAAGGGAATAGCTGGGCTGAATCTTCTTGCTGTAAGAATGTGCGCATCTAGCTTTGGGGAGGAAATTAATATGTTCCCGTGCAGTTGCCTTAAAACTAAAATCTTCCCATTGCTGGCTTTGCAATAGGTAAAGGGACCGTGTGCTCCTGAGACAGGCCTTCGCGATGGCCAAGAGAACTGCTCTGAGATAAAACGTGGTTGTTTTTGAAACCTAACGTTGGAAATGAAGCAATTTGGATTCTATTCTTGACTCTGGCCCCAACACTCAATTATCGAAAAGTTATTGGAGACCCAGTAAAATCTCCTTTCCTTCAGTTTCATGATGTATAAAATGGGAATAAGCGCACAAGTTCTGTGAGATCGTGTTAAATACTAAGTGGCAACGTTATCATAGTCATTGATGTTTGTGAAGCAGGTGGGAATCTCTGAATCCGTAGCTGTGTTTTCGGCTAGGGGGATGTTGATGTTGGAAAGCCTAATTAAATGAAGAAATGAATAAATAAAGGGAAATAACAACTTTGGAAGATGCCACTGATATTTGCTTCCCATAGATATTTTAGGTAATACAGATCAGTTTGGATTTCTGGGGGTAAATAAAGCCTAGCTCTGCAGTGCCTGATTTTTGTGGGTATTTTGAGGAAACAAACAAGATTTTGAATACGCTCTGATAAAAATGAGAACTACTGCGTCACAGATTTCTCCAGCAAGCCAGCCACCACATGTAAGTGCATATATACACCATGTTGTAATAGGAAATACCGACCAACCCCTTTTTGTTTTAATGAATTGTGACGTGGCCGGTGGTGTAATATTTTACATACTGCAGTAACATGAGAAAAGTGTTTCACAACATTTCCTGCCAGGAAAGTATATTAAAGGCTTGAGTGAGTGAGAGCATTTCTTTAGGGAAGGCCAGATCTGGGGTAGATGATACATGCTGGAGTGTCTCTTGAACTATCTTTATATGCCTTTAGAGCAGAGTATGGTTTAGGCAGAGAAACTTAATGTCAAGGCCAAGAAAATCCTGTTTAAGTTGGATATGATTAAATACTATTGAACTGAGTAGAAAGGACTTGAATTGAAGGGGCCCGTAGAGATCACTTGCTGCAGATTTAGAAATACTTTCTGATGTTTTAATTAGGATTAAAAAAAAAATGGTTTGGGGAGTGTGGTTGCTTCTGGTGAATCTTCCTTTAAAAAAATTCCAACGTTTTTGCCCAATCTGTATGGCCTGTTCATTCCCTCACGTCTTAGGGCACTGTTGATGGTGAATCCATGGAGTTTACCTTTTCCCTCTCCTTTCTGTGTGGTTATATACGATGAACATAAGATCACAGTCCCCTGTAGCTGACTCCACACCCTGCTGCTGCTGCCCTCCATCACCTCACTTCTTGATTTTAGGGAATCTCACTTGCAAAACCATGCTTTTCTCATGAAACATTATTTGCAGGCCTGTTATAAAACTCTCTCTGCAGTTATATTTTTGACAGTGTGAACCAAATTGCTCATAATTCCATTGCGCTCCGTATATCACTGGGTTGGGAGAGTAATTCTGGCATATGCTAATGCCCCTTGGTTTACACACATAAAATGTTATTCTGGTAACAGAGTAGTGAGTATGTTTTATAATGGGATATATATCATTATAAATGGAACACTGGTTTTACAAAATATTTTAAGAGGAAGGTAAATTAGATCATGAAAAGTGCATAAGGGCTATAAATTATGCAGTAGCCTAAAGAATTATTATAAAGGGATTTGGTTGTGGCCTGATCCCATGAAACCTTTAACTGTGCCCATTAAAATAAACCATATCAACTGCTCACAGCCACAGAAGATTTATTACATCCCGTGGAATGGTCACCTGAAACTTTGAAATTGCGTACAGCCTGAAAATAATGGTCACCGCTAATTCTTGATGCAGATGTTTTTAATGAGTGACATTAAATGGGAAATGGGGGTAGTTTAAACCCAAGTTTTTATAGTTCTCTCTCTTGACATTCAAAACATTTTTTCCCTTAAGAGGTGCCTAGAATTTTTAGATGAGGAAAAGCTTTAATGTCTAATTTGACTTGTGAAAGATGCTCAAGGGTGACACACTGAAGCACCATGAGATGGAGCAGTGTGTCTGAAACCATCACTGTCATTGAAGTTCTTCCTCGAGTGAAAAAACCTCTTCTGTTTCCCTCCTGTGTAAAATAGGCATCTCTTCACCTTTGTCTCTATTTTGGGGTTTTTTTTTATTCCTAGTTTACTTATTCTTTCTTTACATCACATTGTTTGTCTTTTGGCCTTCCTTAAGCTTATGCAGCCAAACCCTTTTTCTCAGCAGGATTTCCTTCGAGTCCGCTTATGGACTTCCCTGAAAACTTCTTGGTTAGGTGTCACATCACAGCAGAAGGACAGGAATAGTCTTTAAATTAAATTCCTGGAGAATTAGCAGTGCTTTTGTGCCCTGTTCCCTGCTGGAATAGGCCAGCAGGTCAACCTCCGAAGCCCCCCACCAACAAGTCCCAGTTCCCAGTAACTGAGCTGGGGTCATGCAAGTGGGACTTGGAGTCTCATCATAGTGTTGTTCTCGGGTATTACAAGCTTGCTCAGTTTTTATGGTGATGAGAGATGAAGTCGCCGATTATAGTTAATGATTAGCTCTGTCATGGAAAATGCTCAGCAGGAAATCTGAAGAAGAAACCGCATTTATTTAATTTGTGAGCTGTAGCGGGTTTGAATCATGCCCGTTTTTAATACCTGAAAAACCCTCTGCTGCCTCAGATGAACGTGGCGATCAAGTCTATGTTACCTCTCTGGCACCTGGGCTGAAATTTGGAGTAACTCCTCAAGATAGCACAGCGAGGAAGCACTGCTTATGAAAAAAAGTAGAGGAAGGGAGAAAATGAAGTATCTTTGAAAGAAATGAAATTAGATAATGATTAGCTATTAACCAGGTCATTAATTTCGGGGCTATTTTAGGGAAGGAGAAACCCTTCAGAAATGTCTGGAGGAGTTGTGCTTCTCCTTGCAGTTCAGATCTCTCTGAGATTCCTCAGTCTCTCATCCCTATTCCTTAATCTGGGATCAGCCGTTACCATCCCTCTGGGTGGTTCAAGCTCCCCATGTGTCTCTGAAGTTGAATACCTTAGTCCCCCTAAGTTTCCATTAGTCACTAAAAATTGCCACTTTTGCAACTCCGCTATGTGGGTTTTTGTCAATGTAGAGCAGTTTTAATGTTGCTTCTTGATCATCATCCCAGCAGTAGCTAACATTATTTTTTTAAAGATGTGTGTAATTTCAGTATTTCAGACTTAGTGCAGAATTGGATCACAAACGAGCAGGCTTTGCCAGGCAGAGATCCAGCAGCCAGCTGGGCTCATCAGGGGCATGTTCTCACTGGCATCCAACAAGGTCAATGATTTGGGCGTCCTGCTGCAAGCCGGAGTGTGGCCAGGGACTCTGAGCACCTCAGATGGCACTCAGTGACTCCAGAAAATGCCTGCAGGGCTTATCTCCAAGCAGGCTAATTCTCAGATCCTGGTGAGGTGTGTTGGGTACCACTGTACGAGCTGCGGGGACTATAAACGTTACCCTTGGAAGCAGCTTCTCACCAGTGTGCCTGCATTTACCTGCAGGGCTGGGCCATTTCAGACACAACAGCCTGAAAGCTCTACCATCTCAATGGCGATATAGTCACTTCTGTGACTATAGCTTATTTTTTTCTTCCTAGGTAGTAAAATTCTGTTAATTTCAACAGCATTTATACTGAATCATAGAATGGCTTGGGTTGGAAGGGAGCTTAAAGATCATCTTGTTCCAATCCCCCTGCCATGGCAGGGACACGTCTCACTAGACCAGGTTGCTC
The DNA here is from genome assembly GCA_013400335.1 of Eurystomus gularis. Classification (NCBI taxonomy): domain Eukaryota; kingdom Metazoa; phylum Chordata; class Aves; order Coraciiformes; family Coraciidae; genus Eurystomus; species Eurystomus gularis. The sequence goes on from VZZY01016453.1 coordinate 387,302, forward strand.
AAAGCCCCGTCCAGCCTGGCCTTGAACACCTCCAGGGATGGAGCATCCACAGCTTCCCTGGGCAACCTGTGCCAGTGTCTCACCACTCTCAGAATGAAGAATTTCCTTCTAATTTCCCATCTAAATCTACCTTCTTCCAGTTTAAAGCCATTAGCTCTTGTCCTGTCACTACAGGTCTTTGTGAAAAGTCCCTCCCCAGCTTTCTTGTAGGCCCCTTCAGATACTCACAGGCCACAAGAAGGTCTCCCCAGAGCCTTCTCTTCTCCAGGCTGAACAAGCTGAGTTCTCTTGGCCTGTCTTCACAGGAGAGGTGTTCCAGCCCTCTAATCATCCTTGTAGCCCTCCTCTGGACCCTCTCCAACAAGTCCATGTTACATGTACTGCTACAAAACAGGAATGAGGGACAATCTGGCTTTATAGCTAGTCACTGTACTTATTCTCCTTCCTTAGACCCTCAGAAATCTATGGGGAGAAGGATGAAAAATTCATGCTACTGCCCATCTGCAGCTCTTCTCGGTGCATTAGTGTCACCAAGAAATCAGTCCTGCACCCTTATAAAAAAAAAAAAGTGTTTTCTGCATATTATATACCCTGTGACAGCTTGCACAAGCTTTCATCTGGATGCGTTCTATGGTTTGTGCTGTGTGACAGCACCACCAGCTTTAGGGAATTTAACATTAGTCTCCTGACAGGAGTTTTGGTTTTGTTGTTTTGTTGCGTTTTTTTGTTGTTCTTTTTATTTTATTTTTTTTTTTAATTTCTACTGACAACAGTTGCTACGTGGCTTTTGTCAGCTTAGCCTACTTTGATGCCAGTTGATAATGATTATACTAGTAGTTAACCATACTTTTGTAGGAGGGCTATAATTTCTCTGTAATTATAGCTGGAATGATAGAAACACATCTCCATTTTTAAAGGGGAGTAGAATTTTAATCGTCGTGGTACCGGAGAAAAGAACTTGAAAATGTTATTTTCTAAAGATTAAAAGCTGGCGGGCTAAAATTAAGCCTTCAATTATATTAAAGCCTAATCTTGTGATAGTAAATCCTTTTTTATGTTTTGGGGATCTGACCTGTGATTTTTGTGCGGCTGGGGCTGACAGCATCAATTACATTACAGCAACCCATTAAGCCAGTGGCCTTTGGGCATTGCCCTTTTCATCTCTAACGTTAAAGGAATTTATGCAGGCAGAGTTTGAGACGAGTATACTTGTTTGCTTTCTCACAAGTTGGTGCTAGCAGAAATAATTTGTAGTTTCTGGGTGGTTTGCCTTGTGCTGATGGAACACCGTGGCTTCTACAAGCCCTTCTCTGCTGCTTTGCGATGCCACCGTGCAGCTCGCAGCAGCTCTGGAGTCTGGATTTCACTCGAGAAACAATATTATTAAATACAAGGTGTCCAGCAGGGAGCTAGAAAAGCTGGAAATGTTTCTGTATTGATAAAGCAGGTGGAGCATCAGCACCAGCCGTGCAGACACGATCCCATCATCTCACTGGCGCAGAAGGTCCTACAAGACAGGGATGAGAAAATGATTCAAAGTCGTCTGTTTGCAGTGTTGCAAAGTGGTATTTTAGCCATACATCGTCACTAAATCAGGTTCCTTAAGAGGTAAAAAGGGGCTAGAAAATGAGGTTTTGCAGAATTAGGCTGTTTTATCCTCATAATTTGTGCCCGGCTGCCCCAGCTCTGCTGATGCCATATCGGGGGGATGGGGTGAAGGGTGAGGTTCTGCATCAGCTTTGGTTTGGTAAAGCTGTGAAGTGTCCCAAAGCCTGTGGAAGCTGCTGGATAATCATAAATGGTAATAATGTGAGGCAATAAAAGAGATTTTAGGCTTTCAGTGATTCTTTTTTTGTGAATTGTATGAAAATGTCTGAAAAAAATAAGGAAAAAATCTTTTTTGTTGTTATTATATGTGCCTGTCATCCCGAACCCTTATAATCCAGAAATATTTCCTGGAAGATTTTAAGCTTTACCTTTGGGTAGATTTAACTCTTTGCTTCAGCCGTGAGTCCTCTTGTGTTTTCAGATTGCTGATTTGATATTTATCCTTTCTGAGTTGGAGAACAGGTTCTTTTTGTGGGTCGTCAAACCACATGACTAGAAAATGAGCTCAAATGCCTCAGAAGAGCCAATTTCTCCTAATGAATCTATTGGATGTCACCTCTTTCTTCTTTACTCTTTGGGCATTTACCATCCACTCTTATACAGGGCAATGCTGTAAGTAGAAAAATGCTTATGAATGTGTCATTAAGGAGAAGAAAAGCCTCCAGCTAGTTTTAGTGGTGGTTTAATCAGGAACAGCACAAATACCATGTGCATTTAGTCATCCTTACACAGCAATTATGTGTATTATGAGCCTTTATTCCTGCTTTCTGCATATGGACAGACAAATATCTGTGTAATTCAACGTTAATTATGTATGTAGGAACTCTTAGTATATCCATAAGTATACATCAGGTAATTAGAGCTGTAGCTTGAGTCCAGACAGCAGCTGGTTAAGTAGTCCAGGACCAAGCAGACTCCAACACATCTTTATAAAGTTTATGAAATTTTTCAAAATGAGAACATTGGAATAATCTCCCCAGGTGGAGACACTGGATGGGGTGCTGGGCCAGCTTGTGTAGACCAGGCTTTTACCAAGAAATGTTGGACCAGGTGATCCTTAAGGTCCCTTCCAACCTGGTATTCTATGATTCTATGAAAGTTATTTGTCCAATAATTCCAGAGAAATCACAGTTGGCTTTTCAAGTGCTGGTGGTGGAGAAGAAGCTGAGGCAGGCTGGAGCTGGGGAGTATGACATGAGCCACTCTTGACACTTGTCAGATCTAATTTTCTCCGACTGGTTGTCCAGTATCTGTGGAGCAGGTCACATATCTGGAGGAAAAATGGATTATCTGGTTTCTGAGCTCTGGGAGAGGCAGCAGCTCAACCATGATATCAAGACCGCGTTTCAACAACCTTAATAAAAACCATGTAGGAAAATGCTTGAGGTAAAATATTGGAGCAGAGAGGTAGCCTGGCACACCTGGAGGAGAAGACAGAGTTGTATTCAGCAATGTGTAACTTAACCTCCCTTGATCCCCTCTAGTGAGGGAGAGGGAGCAGCTTGAATTGCAGCTGGAGGACATGCCAAGGGTCATTTACGCCTACAAGAATCTGGCAGCTCTTGACTTAACATCACCAGGTCCTTAGCCAGGTTTTCACAACTCAAAAAACCTGGTGCAGTGACAGAATGGGTGGAGCCATTTGCAGGTTTGGTGGTGAGGGGACAATGTCTCTGCAGGTGTTTTCAGTGTGTCTGTTGGACATTCACTGATGTGACCACCTTGCTGAGTGTACACATTGCATGCTTTTAAGGACAAACACCATGAGGGTATTAAAGACTCAACCAGCCTGGGTCGTTCTGACCCAGGTACCCCAGACAAGAGGCAGCTCCAGACTGTCAGATGGCTTTAGGGAGCTCATTAAATGGACATAGGCTTTTGGGCATTTCACTTCCACACACATGAACTGGACTTGAGAAAAACTTCCAGTGAATTTGAGATCTTCAGTAAACATCTCAGCTTCAGCCCTCATGTGAGTATGTGCCTCCTTCCAAGCAATACATGGTTACAATAAAGAAAATAAGGTTATCATGTGAGATGGGGGCTGCTTTCCTCATCATGTACCTTCCTTCTCTGAGACTCTAAAGTTGCAGCCGATGTCAAGTAGGAGCTCTCAAAAGCAGCTTGTTAGGAAGGATCTGGGGCCGGACTGTGCCTCTCTCCCCTCATTTCTAGAACACTCTCTGTCTCTTAGACTTTCCCCTGTGTATAGCTGTTTCTAAGTTCTTCAAGACTACCCTGAAAAGAAAATCACTGAGGAAAGCGGGAATTGAAATTTCCCAGAGGGAATGCTTTAGGGTGGCAACGACAATGGTTGGCCAACACCGCCATGAGGCTTTGCAGCCCATTGTCAAGTCCGGTTAACTAAAAGGCTTTCTCCCATCGTGGGCTGTCAGGCTGAATTTGTCCTGTAGCATGAGGGAGAATCAATGAACTGATTAGCAACTGTTGAGTGGGGTATTTTTGGAATTAGCACTGGCATGATTTCCATGGCTTGCTTTGTTGGTTTTGAATGTAAAGAAACATGATCAGGCCAAGTATAAATAGGAATAGCTCTCATAATTTTAATGCCTGGATTTGTCCCAGGAGAGGTTTTCAGCCCACCAGGCAGCAGAGGAGACATTGGAGTAAAAGGCGGTGAAATAAAGTGAATCAATTGCCCTTCCTCCCTGTATTCCTTTCTCTTTTGCGTTTTAATATTATTGATGAAGTGACTGAAATGGTATCTGGGCATATCTGAAAAATCAATGAAAACGTAAATCTTAAAAAAAAAAAAAATAAAAAAAATCAATTGTCCTCCAGTGTGAATTTAAATGTGACCTGTTTTTGCTGTACTGTGTATATACTACGTAAAGCATCTGGCTGTCAAGAGATATATTTTACTTTCTTTCAATTGGATTTTTGTAGGAGCTAATTTCTTAAGAGAGGAAGAGGCTGTTAATTCTAGTTTTTCCATCAAAGGTCCCAAATCCAAGCTCCCTGCATCAGAAATCTTCTGAACTTTTGAGTCCTCTGAGGACTTCAAAGACCTTCCTAATTGCTTTCTGTTAGGTAACGATTTAACCAGCTTTATTTAGATTTCTTTCTCGTCTCTTCTTCCTGAGCTTTGTTCTCCTTTTTGACTTCATCTCTCAGTCCACTGTACAGTCTCTTATGCTTTATGAGATCATTTTGGTGTGGCTTAATATTCCAGTTTCTATGTCTTTATCATTAATGGGCAGGTTCACCCCTGCTACATGTGATCTTCCTCTGCTGCCCAGGCTTGTTTCTGCTCCTGGTTGTCTCCTCTGCCCACGTGTCGTTGCCAGTATTGCCCATCTTCTCCTCTCCTTCACCACGTCTGCTGTTTCCAGACTCTCTGGCGGTTGCCTCTGAGTTCAGGTCATGAAGATTTGCACAAACCACAAAGGGGACCTCCTGTATAAAGTAGAACAAAATTAAAAAGATATGAGGTCTGCTGTGACTACCGCTGCTGATGGAATCGCATCAGGGAGGTCTCAGAGCCCACGTGGAAATATGTGTTTTCCATTATTTATTACTGATGATGCAGATGTGCACGGAAGCACACTGGTAAATCCCTGCGTAGGCAGCACTGCCCAAAGAGCATGTTCTTCACATGAAGGTCTTTAATGAGCACATATTGCTTTGACCAAACCTTTGTGTTTTCTAAGGAACCAGAAAGGTGCGTAGCAGGTCTTGGATGATGGTAGGGAACAGGCCAAGGATGGCTGGAAGGGTGCATATTTAAATGTATAGGAAATTTTGTCTTTTCTTGTCCAAAACAGGCCCTGTGCAGCCAGAAAGGAGCTGTCTCAGCCTGGTGACTCCATTAAAAGGAGTACAAATTGGATTTTGCAGAATGGTAAATGCATATCAAAAGATATAGCGATGCTGGCCATGTGCAAGGGTGGGATACAAACCGGTCACCATTTCTCCTCTGCCCATTCTTCCTGACAGGCAGAGCAAAGCACAGAAGCACCTTGTCCAGTGTTACCCAGTGCTAGGAGTCAAAGCCCGGTCTTCTGAGTGCAAGGGCAGCATTTGCTTCGACAGTCCCACTTCCTGTAGGGATGTGACAACATAATTTAGCTGTACTGTAATTTATTATGCCCGGCTCTGTGTTCTACATTGCAGCAAGGCTGACCAAGTTTGTAATTTTAGTGTATATGATCAACACGCTGCTCATTTTTCTATTATCAGGGAAGCCTGTAATTCATCTCCCTCACTCATGTCTCATACCGGAGCATTTCATTTCCATGACTGTGAATTATCAGCATCCAATCCTTGAAGGTATGATTGGAGATAATAGCCTAAAGTTTCCCAGGTGAATAATTACTTCAGCTGTCCAACTCGTGACATCTTTGAGGGCCTTTTTTTCCCCTACAGAGGAAAACGTTCAGCATTTTCTGAAGACCGTGACCTTGTACAGTGACTAAAATCTATTTCATTTGAACTCTTATTTGTGCAAAGTGCTATCATGTGTCCTCAGTTTAGTTCTCCCACTCAGCCTCCAAAACATTAATAAATGTACGACAGAAAAATGAACAGTGTTTGTACTGCTCATCTTTTGTTTTTTTTCCAGTTTGCTGCCTGTAACATGTATTTTGAAATAAGGATTTGCAAAACTGCCCAAATTACTCTGGAGCATAAACTCCAGTGAAAGTTATTGGGATCTGAGCTTCTTCAATTGAGTTTAAAAGTCCTGTCCTTGTTGCCCAGAAATCACTATTTACAACAGTCAGAACAAAGCTATCAGTTTGGTATTTTGAAGGCATAAAGACAATTATCTTCTCATTATTACACTCAAAAGGAATCAGGTGCTGTTGATGAAATCCGATTTCTACCTTCAAAACCCTCCTCTAGTATAGAGAATTGGTTTTTTGTGCAAATATTTGCCCCAATTCTACTCTATGCCAATATATAAATACCTGAGATAATCTCAGGTACATGAATCCAGACTCTCCAGCGCTTTTGACACAGCAGCATCCCCTAAATATATGGTCAGTCTTTATATCCTTGTCACAAATGTGATTTATCACGAGTGCAGAGCCTCAGACGGTGCCTGCAGGACATTTGGTGACATGCGTGTTGAAGTGCAATGAACCTTGTTCTTGAATCAGCTGGTGGTTGCTCCAGCTACTCTTGGTCCACCAAGAAGCTCTGTTTTTTAATGGAAGCAACGTTTAGGAATTTGATCCAGTGAGGCAGAAGGCCAGGCTAATTTCTAGAAAGCAGGTGTTGCCAAGGGCTTGCTTTATCTTCTCAGCCTGCGCAAGTTTCAGAAGAACAAGTTGTGAGTTTTAAGGAGCCTATAAAAGTACTCTGCGAGTTGTTAATGAAGAGTGCATCGAAATGCTGAACACATGGAGAGCGTGTCTTATTCTGCTACGCTTTACATGTGGCTATTGTGCTTTTGGAGACTTCATTCCTTGTGTATGCAAGTTGAGAGAGGTTTGACTGGTCACCAGTGTGCACAATTTCTATATATCTGTTCTTTTGCACACACAACTCTATGCCTATGGTTTAAAGATGGGGCAGAGCTTTAATACACCAACAAACACAATGAACTGTTACTGAGCCATCCATCCACAAGCTCTTCTTCCCTTTGCTGAAGAGAGCAGGAAGCAGAGTAGTTCCCTGGAAGGGCAAGTTGCGTCATCTATCATCTGTGGAAGTGAGAAGATTTAAAGTGCTCAGTTTCTAAGTTCTAGGGAAGCTCAGGTGTTGTTGCTATGGGACTGTCAGGACTTATCATAGAATAGAATCATAGAATCATTATGGTTGGAAAAGACCACCAGGATCATCAAGTCCAACCTTCATCCTAACATCTCTCTAGCCACTAGACCATAGCCTCAAGTGCTACATCTACTCATTTTACAAACACCTCCAGGGATGGTGACTCCACCACCTCCCTGGGCAGTCTGTTCCAGTACCCAGCTTGTGCAGGGTGTAGTTGATCTCTCCACCATTTCACTTATCTTCCTGAGTATTTCTGTTCAAAATTCATTTCTCCTGACTGTGCATCTTTGTCGGATTCACTAGTGTTGATCACGTACCCCTATTAATGTCAAGACAACATCCATTGATGACATAACTGGACAGATATGTCACTGTAATTGGTCAAACTGCCTCAGAAATGTAGGTATTTTTCTCAAAGTAGCTGTTACCTCTTCTAATGATAAAATATTATTCAGGTTTGTTTTAAGAAAGTGGAAACAAGAAAACCACTAACCTTGATCTTGCAGAGATTTTGACTAAGGGATATCATTAGGTTTAAGAAAAGTGGCTCACTACAAAGATTCACTCATGTATAATTTATTAGAAGACGTTACGGATTTTATTTTTATTAAGTACTTCAGCTTTTTATCGGCCTCCTGTAAAAATCCTTATTTGTGAGAGGCATGTATTTATTGGATCTTCTAAAATTTGAAAAAAAATGCATTTGCCATGTCATTTTTAAGTGTTTTTATTGCTACTTAAAACAACATAGATGTTTTCTTGCTCACAGGTCATGCTTTAGGAAGCATGGAGCAGCTATGACCCCACAGAGCATCATGGTTTGGGTGAGATGGTGCTGCTGGGTCTTAAGCATAGCAAAAGGTGCACTGATAATCCTTTTCTGCTGGGTGCATGACCACAGGGAGCTGGACAAAGCCCATAAACTTCTCTTAATGGTCATCAAATACTCATTGCTTGTAATGGCTTTTTATGACTGACCTATGGACTAAAATTTTCCAAAGCAAGTCAGGCTTTTGAGCCTGTGCCCTGTCGAGTCGCTTGGATATAGCCTCCATAATTCTCAAGGGTCATTGTTTTAGAGGTGTGAAGTCAGAGCAGATCTGCACATAAATGCTTGTAAAGGTCTGCCCTAGCATCAGTTTTGAAAACACTCAAGTGCTGGAGGGAATTATACTGACATGCTGACAAGCAACATGGCTCTCCTCTCCCTCCCATCCCCACCCACATAATAAAGAGAACCATTAATTTTCATCTGCCAATTTGTGAACTGTGGTCTCCTGGGAGCTGCTACACACTCATTTCATGGGAGCAGAAAGCCATGGGGCGGGTAGGGTGGAGAGCGAGTAGCGGGAAGTGGCTCAGCCCTTGCAGTAAAATCAGCCACTGCACCTGAACCCACACCAGAACATCGTGCTAGGGAAATGCTTGGCCTATATTGACACCATGGACTGTAAAAGAACACGGGAGCTCTCCTATTGCATCCTAGAGCAGTCCATTCCTTGGCTATTTTTAGTTCTTGGATTTTTTTATTATATCCTGGCAGTTTCTTTCTATCCCAAATAACCACGCCATCATTATTGTAATAAATGGAAACAAAGCATCTCAAAAGTTGTACACTTTTTAATCAATATTTAGAGTCACGTCTACTTAAAATTACAAGCAGCGCCACAAAAATGTATTTTAAAAATACCTTTTTTTTAAAGAGCTAAGCCAAGCTTATAATGGAATGACTAACTATTGTAATTGGGCATTGTATCATATTGTATGGCTTTAATTGACAAAAACAAGCAGGAATTCAATAACATAGACGCTGATACTGCTTTTGAAACGCTTCCATGCCTGAAGGATAAGTAAGCATCTTAAAAGAATTGTGGATTATTTCTCTTACAATAGGTACAATAAAAGAAGGAGCAGAAATAGCTGGGGTTTAAAAAAGTCTGGTGCTTGGTCAAGGCAGGCATCCAGGGAGAGTTGTGTGATGCAGAAGGAGCAGAGCAAGGCAAAATGCCTCCCCTTGACACCCAGCAGAGCTCAGGTAGTCCCACATATTCGGTTCTTCTATACCCAGCCTCCGAGAAAAAGTGGCTTTAAAAGTTGCTTTGGAAAAGTAAACCATTGTGAGCAACACTATGTCGTGACTTCCTAGCAAACCCGAATGCTCGTGTTGGTATTCAGCAGGGGTGTTGGTGTTTAAGCCACTTTGAGTTGAGGTTTTATATGGTGGATTGCCTTTGCACCACGCTCATCACCTCTGAGGAAGAACAGATGGACAGCATGACCTTTAAGGCAGCTTTTGTTTCTTGGTGAGATGAAGGTTGAGGCTTGTGGTACAGCCATTAAGGACAACCTCTACTGGCCCATTCTTTTATCGTATGACAAGACTCTTAATATTTGGTGAAGGGACGAAGTAAAAATCTAGCACATTTTCTAGTGGTTGCTACCTGCACAAAAACAGGGTGAGAGGGAAAGGGAAGGATTTTCTGGGAAGGAATTACATCAGTGAGGGGTACCAGCAGATGCAAACAGAGACCAAGCCCCAGAAGCTACAGCTTAGCCAGCAGATTAGCACAAACTTCTCTAACAAATGTCCCTCAGCCCGACTTGTGACACACGCTCACATCACTGTCACTGCGCCTTTCTGCTGCACTGCATCACTGCCCTCGCCGTGTCCATCACCTTCTGCGTGTCCATCAACGATGCGCTCGCTCCTCTATGTCTTCCTCTGCGCGGCTGAAGTGAGGACGACGGGCTGTGAAGCTGTCAGTGATGCATTGGGTGAACAAAGCTTGATATAACTAAATTAGCCCCTGTGTTGCTTCAATTAACGATGCTGTTGATGCTGACAAGCCAAGGTAAACGGGGATGGCTCACCTTTCCTGAGCAGGAGCTCACACCGTGCTTTTTTAGGTCTATGAACTGGGAAATTAATATGAGGTTTTACAACCTCCTGTTGCTCTTGGAAATGGAGGGCCCTGATACATTCCTCGGAAACATATATTTTCAAAATTTTACCTCAAAAATATTGATTCCTTCGAAAGAACTTCTTATATCACATTAATGATTTTTGCCATGCGCTTTATCTACGTGCATAAATAATTTTTACAGGATGATATGGTATTTCATAATCTCACATTTAGGCCAGTACTCCCCAAAAGCATCTTCAGAACAATGTGAGAACTGTTATCACTATAGGAGCTATTCACTTGCATATATAAATCTACCCCCCAGGTTGGTTTTTGGTACCCTGATGGGTTACTGTAGCTTTTAATTTCTTTCTCAGCCTCAATATACCTTAATTTTAATTGGGCATAGTGAATTATCACGGCAATTTGAGATATTTTCAGGTAGAGATTTACAAATAGCAGGAGGTGATCAACATTGTTTGTTACTGCTGGGAAAGAGGCCTGGGAAGATGATGGCGTGAGGAAAAGCGAAGAAAAGCAAATTATATGGTGCGTGTGAATTAGAAATGTGAAAGCTAGGAAAACAACTTATAAAGGCATCTGCTTTTGCCAAGGAAGGGGAAAGCAACACAGATACACAAAGTAGGGAGGAAAATAACAAGCACCAGCTCGTCCTCGTCCTGATTACCAGTGCTTTCTCTAATGGCTCCCTGCATTATTTCATCGCTTCCACCAGCGATTATTTCTGCAACTATCATGCCCAAATCTAAGGCGTTTGCTGTCTTAAGCGAGAAAAAAACTGTGAGTCTCAGGCCCAATTGTTTCTGATGTGTGCTTCACTCTGGGTTTCTAACATTATTAATCTTTTTTTACCCTGCAAAAATATCCACAGTTTATGGGTACAAAAAAAAAAAGAGGGCCTAATAGCCTCTTGTTAATGACACATAGTTTGATGTTCCACCTGCTCCTGCTATTCTTGGGTTTATTTCTTCTGCCACTAGACGAGAAGGGGAGTTAAACCTTTCAGCTTTCTCTATTGACTTTTGAATAACAGTTTTGTTGGGTTTGCTTGCCATTTTTACAGTTGGACATATCCCGTACTGTTTTCATGGAGGGGTTTTTTTTCCATCTCTTTTCAGTTCTCCTCTATATCGCCCAATATTTGGTGTCTACTTGCTTCTTGCATGCAGCAGATGCAAAGTCTGTCTTTCTGTCTGCAAAATTCTGCATTGCTGTTTTCCTTCTTCCAGTGATTTTCTAATGAACAAACGTACAGATGCTGGAAGAGCTTTGCTTGACTCCAGTTGCTGCTTCGAGTCTCTTACACCAGGCAGGATCTCCATAAAGCTTTGCTATCTCCTCACTATCTCCTGAGATAATCCACATTTAGCCTTTATCTTCTGGAAGCATTTTTGCCGAGACGATCAAAGGCTTTTTCAAAGTCAATAAAGTTAATGATGATGGGTGCGCAAGTCTCCTCCGAAACCTTCTTGTTTTTCTTTTAGCTGCTTGTGTGTCGCTGATTTCATCTGTGATAAAATTACCCCCTTACGAAGTTTTGTCTGATGCTGACAGTAAGTCTATGCCGCACCGATTGGTACAATCTGTCAGATCACAGTAATTTGGCAGTTTGGCAACTAAAGCCTCCTTCCAGTTGCTTGTTACTTTCTTGCCTCTCCAGGTTCACTTGTTTTAACAGCCGCTGTTTTTTTTCTTACATCCTCCTCTGAGCACTATTTTGACAGCTCCAAACGACTTCTGCTGCAGCCTCTGCCTGCCTGGAGATGGTTCCTCCACAGCCACCAGATCTGCGGTGTTTCTGTGAGCACACCATTATCTGCACCATCATTCCTTGGTCTTGGTCTCTCTTGAAAATACTCTCCCTATTTTGCTAGTCCTTTATCCACAATGTTGGATATACCACAACAAATCCTTCACTAGTAGTTTTCCCCCCATTCATAACATTTTTTTAGCTCCTTTTTTTTTCTACTCTCTTCTGTCTATTCTTTTTTTTTTTCTTTCCTATACTCAGTTTATTTTCTTTGTCTTTTTGCTTGTAGCTCAGAGAGATCTCTTTGATCTCCGTGTTGCTGCAGAGGAAAGCAGCAGGTTGCCTTCTCAGCCTGGGATGAGAAGACACCAATCCCAACAAGGTCCCACTGCCACAGCATCTTCCCAGGCAAAATGGGCTTTATTCTACTGAACAGGCGATAATCTGGGGGGCAAGGCAAAGAAGGAAATGTACTGATGTTTGTATTGATTCTTATTTGATTGAACCATAAAAGGAAGATGTACAAATAGGGGAGAGTTTTCCTGAGTATAGGGAGAAATAGAATCAGTGCAGTATTTCTGTCCCACATCAAAAAGCCCAAGTGTCCAGAAAGTCCCATTGCTTAGAACAGACTTGCCTGAAAAGTAAAATCACCCAACAGAGAATTAGTTGAGTTTTAGCTCAAGCCAACGACGAAATATTTCTGCCCTTTTGTGTCTGGGTGTTTTTCTTGCTTAACATTTGCTTCACCCCTGGAGTCCACGCAAAGATGGGTTTTACTCCTGTTCTGTGAGTACAGTTCCTCCATCCCAAATAATGTCCACGCTGCCCAGGAGGCTGTGAAGAACTTGGGCTTTCTCCTTCTTCATCTGCAGCAAGTGGCAGTTGTAGAGTGTCTTCTCTGGGTGGCTTTTCCCATCAACCCGAGATTTAGGCAAGTCGTTATAGTCCTGTTCTCCAGGGCCAATGGTCTAGATTTTTTTAATGTGATTTCTTTACTGACATAAACGCTTGTAAGTAGGACCCACATTTATCTATTCGCTGGCTATAAACCAGAGGCCAGGATCTTAGCTCGTTTTGTGGATTCAGCACATGTCTGATGCTTCAAATGGTCAAAAGCCACTCGTAAAACTCAAGTTGGAATTTCCTTCCTATTTTAAGCTTGCGCTAATAGTTCCTTGATTGCTTTCTGGGTACCTGTGAATGCAAATGGGCAGTTAGGCATTTTGATGCTTATTAGCATAAGCTGGTCTACTAATTTCATGCAAATTGTTAAACCTGCGTGGGAAGATTAGACAAATAGTAGCAGATGCATTTTTATATGCTGTGTTATGTGCTTGATTTCTTGAAAAATAAACACCCGTAGTGTGAGAAATGCAAGGTTTGAAATTCCTTTTTCATCCTTTTTTGAATACTCGGGAAATAAGATTTTGGTACATCCCTTACAGTAGCTACGTGAGGGATGACCTAGGATCAGTGTTAGGCAGAAACACAGGCTGGTTGGAATGCGGAAACTCTCTGGGATCCTATTCTAAAATATCCACAGAATGTATTTGTTCTGGGATGAAAAGTGAGAAAAGAAGAGCCTCTGAAAAAGGCTTGGCATGGTAGAGCGAGCCTTTTTGGAAACAGTAATGATGAGGATGACATAGAAATCTGTGCAGAAGAGTTCAAATAAGAGAAGGGGGTGGTGGCAGGACTGAGCAGGGTCTTCTGCTCCTATGGAAGTCACTGTGGTTTTGGGTGGTCTTTTATCCTTGTCACTCATTATTTTGCTCATTTTTAAAACAAGCTCATTTACCTGTCTTGTATTGGTAAGGCAACGTAGCTCCTGAGGAATTCCAAAGTTAATGGTAAACTTAACCAAGTTTCAAAGTTATAGATATAGGCACAGACACAAAACCACATAAATTTCCTTTTCCTACCACTAAAGCACATCCTCAGAGTGAATTTTAGCAGCTTCATAAAAGTGCTAGTAGATATTCTTCAAAGCAAGCAAAACTATTATTTTTACTTCTGAAAAACACAGAGGATGCTGGTACCTAGGCAGATACCTCTTTTGTTTAAAATCATCCAACCTACCAAAAAATATAGAATGTAAGTCCTTAGAATGTTTGAAGCCCTGGCTTGAGAAGGTTGATGAGCGAGCAGGAAGAGGAGCTATTTGTCCTTTGACGCAAGGGCTTTCTGCTGGAAGTGATGAGGGCTTAAATGTGACGGAGGACGAGACTTTGTCCAAAGTAGGTCAAGGGAAGGAAATCTTTACTGTCTGCCTACAGCCTATCTCATCTCCAGAGTAGGAGAGGCCAATGAGAAACACCAGCTTGTGGCCCCACAAACACGGTTATTGTGCACTGTGTCTTCATTTGGATGCCACGCTCAGTTAATAACCAGATCTCCACCATACTTCTTTATTGCTTAGGCTGAAGGAGAAAGTAATTAAACTTAATAGGTATTGCCCTTGCTTTAAGGCCGCTATACATTTAAAGTTGCCAGCAAAAGTAATTAATACTAATAGAAGTCATGAGTCCTAAACAAAGACATTTGTAGGCCAAGTAATCTACAACATGTACGTTTTGGAACAAATTATTTATGTTCTTATACGTCCTTATGGACATAAACTTCCTGCTTCATGGGGTTCATTCTCTCTTTCTCAAATTTGTAGTCGATTTTCTTTTTTTGTGTCTCTGAATGTCACTTCTCCCCCAGGATTTCTTAAGAAAAGCTAGAAGATAGCTGTAAATTTGATTTTTTAAAAAATGTTAACAACTTCTAATTTGAATGCAAGCAAGAATTTAAAATATATATTTCTGTATTGCAGGTTCTAGTAACGGGGGGCAAGCATTGGGCACAGCTAATTGACCATATGGCTCTTTGATATTCACAGCGAGGGGAGATTTGTATTATCTTTAGAAATATGATGTCAACATCTTTATGCAGCATCAATATCAGCTCAGCAGAGGCATGAGTACAGCTAGCTGAACTCCTCAAGAAAGCTACCAGTACCATGTCCAGATGTAGCTATGTGATCTTTGAATCATGATAGACAAGGTTTTGCTTAGAATTAGTGCCATGTTTTCCCATTGTAAATAATTTTCTACTTACCTGCCAGTCAAGCTTGGCTTGGTTGGCTGCTGCATGGGAGCAGATCAATTTCTGCATAAAAGCAAGACAGAAATTACTTCTAATTGTTTTCTGGGGGAGCCATTAGATCATCCACGTGAAACCTAAGCCTGTACAACCTTGATGTATTTGCATGAGTAACCAGTTTCAGTACTTGAGTGACCCAATTATTTTAGTTCTTAAAAAATGAACAAGCACCTTCAATTCTCGCCAGCTTCCCCAGGACAAAAAGCCAAGTACATGCATGTACTTTCTGCTGTCAGAATGATGTCAAAAGACCAGTCTGCCGGGTGCAGAACTCCCTCCCCAGCTTGGCTTGCTAGTGCTGAGCAAAAGAGAAACGGCACGAAGTCAAGTCGTGCAGAGAGGAGAGCAAAACTCTTATCTGCAGCTCTGAAGCACGGCTTAAAAACATTTGGGTTACAAACTTGGATCAGTGCTAGGAAGCTGTAGGTTTTCTTTTGAGATTGGGTTTGTTCAACCTCCAGCACTAAATTGTCTTTATACCTTTTCCTTAGCGTTAAATGTTCACTAAGAACATCCCCGTGGGTGTGTTTGCTTCTAGTGTGTGTTGCCCTTAGGCCAACTCAACGAGCTCAGCTTGATGAGCTTTACACATACATAAGGTGTGGTTTATTTTTCAGCCGCTGGGTACTACCTGGGTCTTTCTTGTAATCTCGGGGTCCTTCTTGTAGTCTCTCCCCAGAACTTCCATGCCCTTGCAGTGTGAACCCAGTGAGCACAGTATTTAACAGCCCCTTTGCTAATGTTGCTTTAGGTGTTCCCATCTGTTGAGGTTTTCTGGGATCTGGGTAAGGACAGTCAAGCCCTCGCTGGAGAAAACTTAGTGACAAATGCCCTTAATGTTAATTTAGGTAATATGTTCTCTCTGTACAGATATTGACAAAAAGGCCATTAAAAATTACTAGGCATCAAGAAGGTTACTGAAGGAAAGCAAAGACCTATTGATTTCTTGCTTTACAAATATGCTATTTATTCTATTTAGCAGTTGCAGTTTTGCTGCGGTATCTCTTATAAGGGCAATTATCAAGCTGGTGGAATCAATTATGTGGCCAGGAAAATCCTGTGGTGATTTGTATGAGGAGAGGGAAAGAAGGGAGGGAACATGGCTGAGGAGTATCTCTTCCTTTGGTCTGTGTGGAAGTGATTCATCAGCGGTGGGCTGATGCTGGGCAGTATGCTTTGTATTCTCTCTTTCTCTCATTTTGAAGAAGTTGATGATCTCCCATACCCCTAGTTTTGTCTTTTGAACACTGAAGTAAGTGTGATAAGGATTTAATATGACTTCTTGTTTCTTTTTTTTGGTTTTGTTTGTATTGAGCAAGCAGCTAGAATGAGAACAGCATCTCTAATATCACAATTCAATGAAACATGTAATGGGAGCTCTCAGAGGATGCTCTAAACACAGTCCTATGGAAAGCTCTGCAGATCTGTTTCGAGATTACAAAGCAATGGAATTACAGAATCATAGAATGGTTTGGGTTGGAAGGGACCTCAAAGATCATCTCGTTCCAATCCCTCTGCCATGGGCAGGGACACTTCCCACTACACCAGGTTGCTCAAGGCCCCGTCCAGCCTGGCCTTGAACACCTCCAGGGATGGAGCATCCACAGCTTCCCTGGGAAACCTGTGTCAGTGGAAACAGGAGATGGAGATGGAAAGGATCTTGAACTAATGGCTACCAGGCTTCTGGGATATACATCAGCCTAAAACCAATGGAAAATCTTGGATGTGATCTTGATTTGTTCAGGAAGCAAAGGTCTCAAGAGAAAGGTCTCAATGAAACAGGAACCTCATTCTGCAGGCAGGGATCCATCAGTTCTGCCCCATGACTCCCTCTGCACTCTCTAACCCCATCTCCAGCTCTGTGGCAATCTGCCTTGCTGCTGCTCTCTTACAATTTGTTTTCTCCTTAGGTGACCGATGTCTCTCAAGTTCCTCTGTAATGTAGGCTAATCCTTTCATTTTTAAAGACTCATCTCTTTATTAAGTTGCTAATTGGCTTTAATAATTCAGACCTTTCTTCTGTCTCTGTTCCTGATGTCTGACAGGTTGTTTCATTGCCTCTTCTCCACTTTCATCCTTTTCTGGGGTCCTCATATCTCTGCCCTTCCTTCCTCCACTTTTCCTCAGAGCCTGAAAAATTTGACCCTGCTTTTAATATCTCTGCTGGCATTTCGCTTAATGATCCTATTACACATTCTTGAAGCCCTTTTCACTCAAGATTCTCAGGGCGCTATCAGTATCAATTAATTTCCAAACACCTCGATTTTATCATGCAGATTTTACACACGGGTAAACCGGGGCATGGAAAAGTCAGCCAGTGCTCAGCATCCCAGACAGAGGTAGCACAGCTTGAAAAGTGGCGTAATCTTCAGTGCTGCCGAGCATCTCCGGCTCCTCTAGGCTTCATTTGCAGCTCTAAGTGGTAAAAACCAAGCCAGAGTAGATTTAATACTCATGCACCGATCCAGTTCCTGTGCGTTGATGTGAACGGCGCATCTCTGTTGGCCTGTGCATTTACAAAATGCACAGCTGAAGTTAGAAGACTATTAAACTGAGTACTTCAAAAATGAGCTAAAGCGTGCAGGATAACATTTAAGCTCCTGAGATAAATATCAGTGTCCCAAGCACCCGGTGACATAAACATTTAAACATCAGGAAAGCCACTCGTAGCGTATCATTTTGGTCTCTTCTGCTTTATCTTGTTCAGAGGAACTTGAACACATTTATCACGACCGAGCTGAAATTTGCCACTTCAGTACCAAATTCTTTAATGGCTTTTTCATGTGACCAGCGCTGCAGGGGTCTTGTTTTGATGTTCAATAAGAAGGACACGTAAATGTAAATGTCTTTCTCCTGCCTCTTACTTATTCTTTTAAATTGAATTAATGAGTTTTCGTGTCAATACGAATTAGGTAAATAGCTGGAAGAACTTGTTAGCCTGTTTCTGGTGTTTTGGGCTTTTTTAGTCTTCTAAACTTGATTATGCATTTGTTGACAGAGGGAAGGGAAAGAAAAAAAATCCATCACAATTACTCACATTTTGCTGCAAGGCTTGAAAGGGCAATTTGGAAGTCAGATGATAAAGTAGTTAAGCAGATATATTAAAAAATGGCAAGGAAACAAAATTTCTGCTTTTAAACTGTCAAGCAAGTGCTTATGCACTTGCTCTGTGTATGTCATCAAATTACACAGTAAAAGAATCTTCATCTCCTAAAATGGCCAGATGACCATGAAGGATTTCCCTCCAATCTGTGCTGGACCAGACATGATGGAATATGGTGGGTTGGTAACCACAAAAGGCTTGAGCCAAAGTCAGAGCTATTCCCTCGTTGAAGACAATGACAAAGCTCACGGTGGTTAATTGTAGCAGGTCAGGAGCACTAAGAAGACTCAGGTTGAAGGGATGATGTAGAGCAGGAGGTGAGCAGGGAAGAGGCCCACAGTTCGTGATGCTGGATGCTGAGGAGAAGCAAGAACCAGACACAGTTTTTCCTTCTCAATTAGAAGTAGAGAAATGTGGCCAGCTTTATTCTCACACTTTCAGATACCTCCTTATTTGCAAATAGTCAGCACTTGCCTATTAAAAAGTAATATGCGGCAAATCTTGTCCCAGTGTGGCACTCGGATAATGAGCTCATTCACCAGAGGTTTCATATTGTGGTCAGGGAAAACACTCCTCAATTAGGACTTTTCTGCAGGAGGAGAAGGAAGTTCATGAAAATTAATTTGTCTCTCTGATCGTTACCCCTTCTGACCATTTATAGTGCATGACACTCCTACTGACAGCAGATGTTTCTCCTGAGCTTTCTCTAGCTCCTTCTGTGGAACTTCCCCCCTTGTTTCAAAGCCTGTTTTCAAGGTCCAACGAGGAGGGTGGCAGTGTCTGAGCCAAGCCCCACGCTTGGAATCACTCAATGGAAAAGACATGTGCCCATTCATGCATATTTGATACATGACTTCTAAAAATAAAAGGACTTTTTAATCTAGGAACAGCGCATTTTCCAGTTTAAGTCAGAAATAGATCAGATGACACTGCTATTCCGAGCTGTCTTAACACACCTTTGACTGCAGGGTACGTTCCCCAAGCAATACCTATGAAAAAGGAGGGCAAAAGTTAATTCTCGGCTTGTTGTGGGGCTTTTTTTTCAGTGATGCTTCAGGATGTTGGGGGTAGCCTGAAGGGAACGATGGGTGTTGCAAGTCCTCTAAGATAAAGTTGAAGGACACAGCAGAAGCTTGGAAAATAGACATAAAAGGACCTGCTTTATCATTTTTCAAGAGCAGAGTGGTGGCCTTCCCTACGAGATCAGGTTTTCTTCCCCAGGGTGCTCTGAGCCTTTGTCTCTCAGAGCTTAAGGAGGTGGCAGGAGGCAGCTCTGCCACGTTTCCAGGCAGATGCCTTCATGTCTGCAGGTTGTAGCCCTGCCCCACCACAGCTCACTGCTGAGCTACAGGATACGCAATAATTAAAAGAATTTATCTCCTCTTCCCGGGATCCTGCCTACCGCGGCAGAAAAACATTCCTAATAAAACGATCTAAATGAAATGGGAAGGCAAGGGAAGGCTTTGTGCGCTCAGTGCTGCTCCACAGAGGCAGAGATGCCATTTTTCGGGGTGAAAGTGAGCTTCGCTCCTCTGAACATCAGAAGCTCAGGCTGAAAGTCTGGATTAAAATGAATTCATAAAGCAACCTGAATGAGGGGCTGGATCCAGCATTTCCACCACGTAGGATGCTCTGTGTCACTCTGTTTTTCTTCTCTCTCCACCTGTATGCGCGCCCTTGTATTTTTCTTATAACTATTAGGAGAGGCTTTCTCTCTCTCACTCTTTTCCCTCAATTCATAGAGATCTTGCAATCTATCTCAGCCCACATAAAGGCACGCTTTCACGCTTGCTGTCCCCGTAATGATGGCTTCTGTTATGCAGGAGCTACTTTCTATCTGCCGCCGTATTCTACCCTCTGTGGAAGAACTGATGTTGCTCATTTGTCTGTCGCACACCTCTATTAGGAAACGCGATGGAAGGGCTTCCTTTCTGAGGCACGGCTCCTGCTTTCTTAGCAAGAGAGCAATGGATGCAAGGTCTTCCATGCATGAAGAGAAAGGGAGGAGAAAGCAGGAGCAGGATCTTTTTCTTCCACGCACTCTTAGTGTGTCTGCTAGCTCTGCGCCAAGGGCTGGGCTGTGCCTTTGTGTGCACAAACAACGAATGCAGATATTTCTGCTAACCATGGCTTATTTTGCTTTATTTTTTATATTCTTAGCTGTTCGGCATATTTTGTCTGAAATCTTAGTCAAGCCTCTCTTCTTGGTTATTCCACTACAGATTTGTATAGACCAAAGAAGAAAAAAAAATCATTTATAGGAGCTGGCCAGAGCGGCAAGAGTCGAGAGAATGCGATCTTGGAATGACTAGTGTGCAGTTTAGAAGGTTGCTAGAGAGGGCTGTAAATTATGCCATGTGTGGTTCATCAATTATATAGATAAAACTGTGAAGGAGAGTGGTTTGTCAGAAAAGATAAGAAAAGAGGGACTGAACCTAGATATATATTCTGTGCTGATGATCTGGTCGTTTCTAGAAGTGAGAGGAGTCACTTGTAGAAACCACTTAATAAATTTAATGACTATTGGAAGGGACGGGATAAAAAAGAGCAAGGATAAAATGTTAAGTATGCTTGCAATCGCAAAATCAGCGCCACTTTTCTTGAAGTTTGCTAATGACTGTAGGTGTTGTCTGGAAATAAAGCTGAGGGTGAAGAGGATGGGGTTACCCTTCTCTGACCAAAGGGGAAGAGGTCTTGTTTTGGGGCAGGATTCAGACAGGGGCCAAGACATCACCCCAAGGGCTCCCAAGCTCATCACAACATGTTCTCTCAGACTGGAGATGGGACAAGGTCAAGCACTCCCCCACCCCAGGGTTGTGTGTGCTTCCAGATGTGAAACGGCACAAGACAAACAGGAGTAATTTTATCATTTCTTCTCTATTCCAAATGGAAGGAGGAAGGGAATAATGATTTGCACATCCAAAAAAGTACACATAAACCTTCTCAGGTATCAAAATAGGCTTGGGTTGGATTTACCATCATTTCTCTTGTTCCCTCACCCAGAGGTTTGTTTTACCTTCTGCCCCTTTGCAGTGGGGATGTGTGGGGCAGAGCAGCTGTACAAATAATGCAAAAAAAATCCCCCATCCTAACTGTTGTCCCACTGGCATTTTTCTAGAGCAGAAGTCAAAGTGACTTCCTGGATGGCAATGTCAGAAAGGCCTCTGAGATGTACTAGAGTTGGCCTTGTGCAGGGGACAGTGACTGGGGTAGTTTTTCTTCACTGAGTTGCTCTGTGGCTTTTGGTGAGGGAAAGGTCCTCCAGGAAAAGAATAAAGGGAACCTCACCAAAACCTAAAAGGGGGATTGGGAGGAGGAGAAGTGGAAGGGTGAAATGTGCAGTTGTCTTCTTGCTTTTAATAGGCTGCCCATCCAGTCGTTTAATGGTCTAATTTCTGTGGGTAATAAATTGTAATATTCGAAACCCATGGATGGGATTGATGGGGCATTTCATCAAGGCCCTTGGCATTAAAATAAAACAAGCTCCTTCCAAACCCAGCCTTGATAACAGGTGTTATCAATGCAGACTAGTTTGTGGCTTTATTTGCCAAAAGATGGCATTATTCGAATATAAACATTTTTCAAAGCGTGGAAAAGTAGAGGTTGCCCCTGTACTGTGACCACTGCCACCTCTGCTCTGCCCTGGCCAGAGGACACTGTCATCATCCAGGCCTGAATTGCATCGTCGTCACCTCTTGATGATTATTTATAGAGCTCACGAAGCTGAATACTTAATTATTTCTGGAGGGCCACTTGATTTTGGACCAGATGTCAGCGTGCTCTGCCACCTCTTAAACATCTGGGGTGACTTTCCAGCAGAGATGCCGAGGTGCTCACCCAGGCTGTCCAACACACAAAGCGCTGCCAGCTCGCAAGTCTCACCGAAGGATTCAATGGGCAGTTTTTCATTAGCAGAAAATGTGTTTGAGAAAATTCACCTCAGCTGCAAATCTGCATGGCTCTGCTCAAATTATATCAAGTTACATCCTCAGTCAATTTGGGCTATTATTTGATTTTATAAATTGTATCAAGACAGTATTTTTTTTTAAATTAAGCCAGAGCATTTCCCTCTTCTGTGCCTTATTGCCGGCAGAAGGCTCTCACACAGCAAAGTTTACCTTTCATTTGTTCCCGCGTAATAACCCATTAGGTCTGCTGAGAAATACCGTGTTTCTCATGCAATGTCAACACCTACTTCCATTTACTCTTTCTCTCCAGAAAACACAGCATGAATCCCAGATGCTGCAGCATGCTGGTGTCCTTGACCCGCTGGAGCGCTGAGAGAAAGTAACTAAAGGAAACAAATTGATGAGGATTTAAGGCTGGCAAAACGCACAGCTTTTTGTTTTCTTTTTTTCCCCTGTTGCAGTGGTGAAGTTCATGAGGCAAAGTGAGGTTGAAGGGTTTCCAACCGGGTCATAGACCTTGTATTGGTACTTCCTGAAGGCCAGAGGTCTGAATAAGTGTAGGAACCCTTAGTTTTATTTTTCAAATTGACTTTTTATAGTTTGTATCAATCAGACCTCTGAGATTCCCTCTGTTTCTACATAATTTTCTCTGCTGGGTGAAGAGACAGGCAAGGCTAAATGGGAAGATCTCATCCAACATTTTTATCTAGTATGTTTACCAACAGAATCTACCAGCAGTTTGGTTTCATCTCTAACTCCTATCTTCAGATAAAAATCTCCTGTATTTTGTGGTGGAATGTATAAAAGTCATGAGATGCATTTCAGACCCGTGAATAATTCAAGTGCTGACGTACACGACAGCTCATATTTCCCTGATATAGTAACACAGACGTTATGCTGTTCATTTTAAATGATTTATTCCCGTGTGTTAATAAAACAATGACTCCGAAAGGCTCTTCCAGTCTCCTTTAGTTAAATCTTGAGTGCTCTACCAAGTTTTCACAGTTCTATGTGCAAATAAATCCAATGCAAACACATGCTTTTGGGGTGTCTTTAAAAAAGATACTCGTGCTTGAAGGGTTTCTTAGCCACTAAGATGATTGGTGCAAGATAGCTTCCAAAAGCTGCAAAACACATGGTTTCAACTAAAATTAATGTTTCTACTAGTTATTTTGGAGTTTATTTTCCTTTATTTTGTTTTTGGCTGATAAATAGAGGAGGGGCTCAACATCAACCAGCTGTTCCAAACTTTGAAACTGCTGTGTATATATTTGCTGTATGAGATCTGGGGAGTCTTGCTGGACCTAGATAATTGACATTGAATCCCCTGGAGCTCTTACCATCACAAGGGCTACTCAAAACATCTAGAAAAGTTCTAAGCTTTTACATGCTTGAGGGTATTTATGCTTTTCAGGTTTCTTCCTAATAACTGGGTCGTTTTGACTGCTCTGGCTTGATGAACTTGCAGCTCGTGGGTGGAGGGCCCTGGGACAGCTGCTGCTGGGGAGGTCATCAGGAGTATGAGCAATGGGAGGAGATTAGCCTCCTTGATAAAAGGGAGTTGCCAAGGGGCAACCTCAGGGGCTTGTACTGGAACTAAAATCCTTTGTAGAAGTTAAGTGAGGGAAAAATAAGGTTAGCTGTGACTTTGACTTAGGTAGGAGCAGTTTGTTGGAGAACTACAGTTTGCTGTGCTGGGATGCTTGGGAAGCAGAAGAGTGGAAGTGATTTCTGGAGGTGGAGGAGTTAAGGTGAGTCCTGGGGATTTTATATACCGAGAGGTTACGTGAATAAAATGTGCCTTGAGAGCTGCCAAACACCAGGTAACTGTGAATAAAAAATAAAAATAAAATAGGTGTGCATTCAGTGATGCAGAAAACCTGGAGCTGGGCTGGGAGGTGAAAAGCAGCCTGCTTCATTTGGGGGTTGCTGGTGGGGCAGATGATGCTATGCCAGTTCATCTATGTCTTCTTGTGATGGTGGCAGGAGTGGTGTCCTGGGGTCTCCTTTGTGGCTGGATCTTGTGTGTCTGTGTCTGGTGAAGGGTTTTACCACGTGTGTGCAGCTCCTGGCAAAGACAGCACGGAGTGGGGAGCCAGCTCTCTTTCTGTAACATGCTTTTGGTTGGGATGAGGTAGGTCAAGACTTTGGAGATGGCTTGCAGACTGTTGAGTTGGTGCAGAACAGCTTCCTCTTGCATGTTAGAGACCTTTTATCGCAAGCCCCTAACTCTGCAGAAGCGTAGCACTTCTGTCCCTGACCTCCTGCCACGTGTGTGCCAAGAGGATCTTGGAGTTGGATGAGAACTGAGATAAGAAGTGATTTACCAGAGGAGGTAATGGAATGAGAATGGAGACACTCAGTTGTAAATATCTGGGGTAGGGAATAGATGTTGCAGACCTCCCTGGTATAAAAATGCTTTATTGCCATTAATAAGACTTCCACGACATCTGTAGAGGAGATGTTACAGCTAGATGTATTATGTCAGTTTGAACACCTCTCTAATCAAAGGGGTTTTTTTAAGTTGTGGAGCATAAAGTAAAGCAGCTGGTATGTAGACACTTGCGTAAGTGACACTTCTGTGCCTTACATAGGTTAACTTTTGAGGTCGGTGTCTAAGGAGGGTGGCCTGTGTGACTTGCTCCAATGTCAACGCGTAAGTCAGCGAAGCAATTCAGAGCAGACCCCAGGAGTCTTCTCCGCTTGGCCCAAGCAATGTCATCTCCACCCCGTTTGGGACTCGTTCTAAATTAAGTGTTAGAAATGTTATATTTATAATGTATAATTTATGTTTTTAATATGATTTAAAAGCTGAAACGTTGCTTCCACTAAAGTCTGGGGATGAAAAGTCCCTTGAGCACTTAAGCAGTTAACTTTGAACAAAATGTATGTCGTGAAGAAGTACCGAATTGCGTCAGTTTAATTCCCAGGTCACTGATTTCTCCTGGTTCAGCCGAAGTAGCACAGAGTGTGTTTTTAGAATTTTTCTCCAGTTCATTTGTTCATTAGTTTACTTTGGATTTGAGCCCACAAAAGTCCCAGTAGAATGTGAACTTGGATTTCCACAGCTTTTATATTGAATCTCTGCTCTTTTTAGGGCAGGTAAAAGGAAGCCATTAATCACATGCCTTAAGACGCACCAGTAACTGTAATATTTAATATGGACATCTTCCTATGCAGTTACATTGAATATTATGTGTACTTAAAGACCTTCTTAAAATTGGTGGAAGAGGGAGATACTTTAGGCCAGTAGGACACAGTAAAGCGAAACCACTTTGGAATGAAAGCCCAAATGGACCATGGATGCAGCAGAAAGTGTTTATTTCACTGGAGGACCAGTTAAACCAAAAGGCAGAGTTTGTGCATTCCCCAGAGCTGATGTATTAAGTGGGCAGGTTGGTATTTTTCATTTTATAAGGGTCATTTATTTTCCATCATGTTTGGCCAGGACCACTGACCTGGCTTTTGGGGCTTCAGTGCTGGAAGTTGCAGCTTTTAGGTTATCTCCTGATATATCCATGGTATTGGCTGGAAGGAGCAGGACTTGTCCTTCAGCTGCTTAATACTGTTTAAATAGGTGCTTCAGGCACAGCGCACTTGAAGTACTTCTCTGTAAAGCACCATCACACATACACATGAATTTATTTACCTTCTCTCTTTCCACCTGGCTTTATATGTCCAAGTGTTCATTTGAGTAGATCAAGGATAGTGAAGGATGTCTGATTTAGAGACACGTATAAATGGACGTTTGAAACCCAGGTGGGATTTTCACCTCCTCCTTGCACTTGTTTCTTCCCCAGAAGGATTGTCCAGCCCTGGCCCAGGCTGCCCAGGGCAGTGGTGGAGTCCCCATCCCTGGAGGGGTTTCCAAGCCGTAGAGATGTGGTGCTGAGGGACACGGTTTAGTGGTGACCTGGCAGTGCTGGGTTGGACGTGATGGTCTTAAGGGTCTTTTTCAACCTCAGTGATTCTATGATACTTCATTCTTTTTTCTCTCTTCCCCTCACATAGTAACAGAGATCCTAGAGAAAGAAAAGACTCCACTCTTCCTGACCCCATGTAACCTACCTGGGTACAGCCCCCACTGCTGTAGGAAATACAAGCCTGTGAGGAACCACAAACCTGCACAGACTATGGCTATTTCCAGTGGGTAGTGATGCCCTAAAAAAGATCTGGAGCTCAGCACATGGGATGTCCTTGCTACTTTCCCTGTCAATGGAAAACTGAAAGAGCACTAACTTAAGCTAAGTTATCTTCATTTTCCTAACTGAAAAATTATAGCCGATATTTGAAAGAAAAGCAGCTTGGGTTAAATGTTAAAGAAGAAATTCTATAAATCCAATTCTGTTGCATCTTTTTGGGAAAGTCTGAAGTCAAAGCTTCAGGCATTTTCCCAGCAATGAAAGCATATGAAGGCAGTGCCCCCCTCTCTGATTTTTTACTTTCCTACTTAAATCCCTAACACTGGAACGTTAAGTAAAGGAATTATTAAATCTGCATGTTGGGACCCTGTGTGTGAGTGCTGTGGGTTTTTGGCAGTAGCTCAGTACATTGGCCTGGGGGTTCACAGGTGTTGCCTGATGGAACAAGTCATCAAAGGATCTGACAGACGGATCTTCATGAATTTTACAGGATGTTCTTGTGGCCAAGGACAGACCTGATAAAAATAGGAAGGGTAGTTGTAGTCAAGGTCTTAAAGATGAACTGAGAGCCACAGCTCCAATAAGCATTAAAATTTCTTCTCTCTGTCTTCTCCGTGGGGTTTACGTTAAGCTTTTAACACAAATTTCAAAACATTTGGTTTTTTTGTTGTTTTTTTTTTTTTCTTCAAATTTTGAAGATACTTGGGAGTACCCAGGGAACACTGAAATCCATGAAATGGCTTCAGTGTGGATTAAATCCTCCAGACCCAAATGCAGCGAGTGTAGCCTATGAAAGGATGATTTAATAGAAGAGGTCTTGGATTAGGATTTGTAGATTAAATTTTTAGCTCAGCCACACACCTCATGTCTGGGCAGTCTGTTCCCTTTTTGCTAAAATAGGATGGGTATTTCCATTTGTCTGGGGTGGTATTAAGAGAACAAAATCCAATCCAGCTGTCTCAGCTGCTGGTGATGCAAACTGTCCAGCTACTTGTGCAGAGGGTTGGGGTTAGATAAAGTGGTCACCTTCTGCTCTTTGGCTTCCTTTCCTTTAATTTCACCATATGCGAAGAAAAGGATTATTTGAATGACATCCTGAATGGGAAAAAAAATTATCATTTGTTTTTCTGCCTCTCCTTCATTTTAGTTTTTTACTTTCACTTTACTTGTGGTTTATTGTATGTGCACATCCAAATGTTAGTGGTGGTGCAAGACCATGAGTGTGACAGGTTGGAGAAAAGTAGAAATAATTGAATGCTGAACCAATTTAAGAAACGTGTCGACCTAGGAAGTTTTTTTCTGCTGATGTTCACCTGTGTTGGAAGAAAAATTCCACAGGTTCACATTGAGTGATTATCTCAATTTTTATACATTTACGTACACCCAAGCTGTTGAGGCGAGCAGACTTCCAAAGAACTGACATGCTCATCTTAAAGCACAGTTTCTAACCATCTTGGCTGTTGGGAATAGCTCCAAACCAAGTAAATATTTATTGAAGTCTCTGCATCACAAAGATAAATAACCCAGAATTGAATATTTTAAGTCGGTCTTATGATTTTTGATGCAGTCTTGTGATTTTTGGGAAGGGGATGGGGGGAGCTGATGCGGAATATTTTCACTTCTGCTGCTCTCGGTATTGGCAGACAGGGACAATATTTTTTCCTGGGCAGTAATATTTGTCAGGGATGAGAGCTCAGATCCAGGCTCTCTGCCTGTGTCAGGATGAGCTGCTCACAGGCAGCAGTTTGGAAAGCCCCTTTCCCAATACTGAGACAGGTTCGCATCTGTAGGCTTTGGTACATCTGCACATTGGGAGCTAGAAGTAAGAAATGAGTCATTTAATACCTGAAGTGCTGCCAGGGCCCTGGGAACTCGCTGTGATCTTGACACGGCATCCGTGGGGATCCCCATAATTTAGAACACCCAAAGTGGACTATGCGATATCTATTGTTCTTTTGGGGAAAGCACAACTGGTTTGGCAGGTGTGTGTAAAGACTTCAGCTCTGTAGAGGACATGAGGACTGTTCTCCCTGCCTGGGTTGGCTGATGTTCTGCACTTGGCTGAGCTGCACCCGAGTGCAGTGTTGGGTGAAGGAGGCAGCTCTATTCCCCTTTCTGCTGAGAAAAAAACGGATACCAGGAAAGGGTGGTTCCTTATCGATTACTGTTTGAGGTTTTTTCCATGAGGCTCTTCTTTTTTCAGTGTTGCTCTTAGTCCTTAAGTTCCTCTTCTTGTATGTTCAACTCTGCTACCTTATTTTCCATATGCTAATGAAATTTGGGCTGTTTGTAACAGCTCCCTAATCAAACTTTAAAACATCTGTGTATTTAATGAGTAGTACTGGCAGTCTTAACTATTCAGTATGGCTGGATGATGAAAACATTTAATTTTCTCAGTAAGATATATACAAGTCAAAGCTGCACTTAAGGATGCCGCAATTAAGTCCAAGCAGCCCATAGTTATCCCGGGCAACAAAACACTTGGCTTAGTTTTTGAATGCACATCTTCAATGGAGAAAGCTGAGACAGCCAAAAACTAATGGCAGCAGAGGAACTGGCTTTAAAATTCACCATCAGCCTTGTACACAGAGCTTTTCGCTATGGCAGGTGATGAGAAGATGCAGGTTTAACGCGAGCGCAGGGTCTGCTGCTCGTGACCACCTTCCTGTTTCTTTTTGTGCCGTTTCGGACCCAGTCCTGCTATCCCTTAATTTTACCTGTTTCTATGGTAATGTTTTGACATCATCATGGAGCAGCCAGTTGTGTTTGTCTTACCTGAGCAGTTATGCTTTCCATGCAAGCTGATCGGTTTAGCTGCAATACCTCCTTTCTGTAGTTATCTTTGCTTTTCCTGTAAAAGGAAATAATTGTGTATTTTAACTACTTTTTTTTTCCTGCTTAATGTTGATTGTACACCTGACTCCCAGCAAGTACTGTTTTACCACCTGCCACCTAATTTTCCAACTTGGGGTGCTCCAAATGGTCCTGACCTGACATCTCAGCTGTGGGTGGCTGGGTTGGGTGCTTGACCTGGGCTGCTGTCCCATTCTAGCCAGGAGAGCCAGAGCTGTGAAAGATGAGATGATCTAATAGTACAATTCCTAAGAGATCTCAGGAAGGTAGAAGGCAGAAAAGATAGTGAGGGGCAGTACAGGAAAGTGGAAAGCAAAGGAGAAGGATGGACGCTTTTTTGGCTTGGATTTTCTATCTCTTGAAACATACCGCAAGCTTCACAAGTTCATAAAACAGTGTTTATAAAACATAATCTCTTCAGGCAAGAGAAGTAGATGGAGGGGGTTCCTCTGTGACTGCAAATCAGGCCGGTGGCAGGAGCAGTGGAGAGAGCCAGTGGGACTTTGAGAGACCAGATCAGTTGGGTAGGAGCTGAATTTCTTTTTGGAGCACAAGTTCAAGCACCAAGGGATGTATTCAAAGGTACAGATTGCAGCTATGCTCTGAACTCAGATTTGTGCCTTTGAAGATGCCCTTCCTAAATTTCCGTGCAGTCTCCCTGCTCCTGGTAGATCACGAGACGCTTTCTAGTCTCCATTTCTGCTTCCTCCCAGGTAAACATGGGGGAGAAACACCTTTCATTTCTGGAGATTACTGTGAAATGAGGCCACACGATACCCGAGGCTTATAACCAGGGTCTCTTACAGATGGAGCTGGAAGAATTTCATTAGTGGTAACTGGCTATCATCAGCTGCTGAGGGACATGCATGGACTGAGCAGGTCAATGTGGTATCCAGATCCCCTCAACTGGAGCATCCCTGACCCACCTGCTCCTGGGAGGCTGAATGGCTCTGAGAAACTTATGGCTGATGACTCTTATTGGGAAGGATAAGTACCAGCTGGCAAAAATTAGGATGTAGGAGTGTATTCCATCTAAGTTGGAGTTTGTTTATTATTTATTCCTTCTAACTAGGAGTTTATACCATCTAAATCAATAAATACGCATTTAAACATGATTGGAAAAGAATTGCTATATTTAGGGATTTTTTTTCCTTTTCTTTCCGAGATGAAACACTAGAGAAACTTTAAAAGAATTTACTCAACAGTTTTATGTTATGAAAACATACCAAAGAGGCTGCAGCCCCCAAAGGGGCAAAGTTCCAAGCTGAAGAAGATAAAACAGATCCCAAATAATTATTAATAGCCAGGAAATATGTAGATTTGCCTGTTGGACAATGAATATCGATTATAATTTTTAACACGGAGTTTTCCTTACCAACTAATTGCATTTCTTCTATCATATGGGTGGACTTGATGATCTTAAGGATTCTAACCCAAATGGTTCTGTGATTCTATATGAAACTATGAAAACCCCAGAATATAAAAGAAAGGGCAGATTAATTTCTGAAGAGAAAGTCAGTGTTTTTATTAAAACTTGGAGAGGTCTGGACTGAAAGAAAAGAAACCAAAACAAGCATCCTCTGGAGTGTCTCGTTTTGTTTCCCCAGAGAAATCTGAATTTCTTCATATCCATAGGTTTGATGATTTCTCTGGACTGAACCAACACTGAGAAAAGAGCAATTAGCAAATGCTGCAGCTAAAGGAGCTCAAAGTGATGGAGGACACGTGGCCAGCACAGCCCTAAACCTTCATTTCATTTTCCAGAATGTTTCTGTCCCCTCTGCAACTGATACAGCTCAGCACTGTTGCCAACAGAAGTTAATTCCAGGTTTGAAGGACTGTCCTAACTACAAAAGATGGAAGATTACTGCAGAATGTCAATGAGTTTTAAATCAAGGAAGTTGTATTTGCAAGAAAATCTATCTTAATGACTAGCATCAAGTAACATATGGTCTTGGAGTTGTCAATAATAGGCACCCGAGCTCCCTTTGGGGAATATTCTGAGAAGCTACTAACTGTTGATGAGGAGAAGTGGTAGGTCTTTTGATTCAAGTGATTAAAATAATCTTCTGATAGAGAAATTGCCCATTTGATATGAGTCCTTCAGACTGTGTCCCGCTTCTGTGGTTACTGTAAGAGCAACTATTTATTGTGCTAACAGGGGGGGTTGGTGCTTTACGGGTCCCAGCACTTGAACCAAAGCTCCTGCATTGCAGCGAGTGCTGTAATCTCTGGGCAACAGTGTGGATAGCTTCCCCTTTTCTGCCTCTCCTCCTCCTCCTTCTCTTGACGTGTCTTGTTTTCATTATAATGCAAATTTAAAACCATTTCCAAGACCTTGGAATAATTTTATGAAATGAATCTTTGTTTTCCAACCAGTCTTAATCAAAGCCCCAAGTCAGGCTGAGTTTCTGCAGTTTTCTTTGGGGCTGATTTTCCTTGTCTCTAAGGCGACATTGCAAAGACCCCTCAAAGTGCTGGAAGGTTCAAACACCGTTTACACTTGCTGGAAGACCAGAGCATTTGAAAGGCTTTAGCAATTTGATCCGATCCTTCGGCTGTTGAATTATGTGCCCTTGATTTACACACGTTTACCACAGACCTTCACTAAAATTTTGAGATGCTTCTTGGATTTTCTCCAGAGACTTCACTCACTAGGAATACTTGAAGCTCCCTGCGAATATCTCTGCGTTTTCTCTTCTGTCTTCCTTAAAGTTTGCACCTTCTCTGCGGTTCTGCCATTACAGGTTGTGTCAGCTGCTGACACCATGATTTTCCCAGGTTTAAGAAAAGAGAAGGCAGCTTTGGTCTCCCTTCCCAGTCCCATCAGTTTGATGCACAATTAAGCAGAGCTAAAACTGGAAGTGATTTCTGAAAACACAGCAGAAGGAGGCTGCTCAGTCCCCCGGTTCCCTCCAGCCGTGGAGTGACGGCTTCAGCAGTGAACTTAATCCATGTTTAATCCAATCTTCCCAAGTTAAACATTTCTTTTGATGCTTAAAGAGGAAAATATGTCATTTCCTTTAATTCTTTTTGGCAGGGGAATATATCATCTGGAGATGAAGCCCTTTGTGTGTCAGAAGGCCTCCATCACCTATTTTTGTGGCATTTCCCATCCTTCCTCTGCACCCACCTTTTCTCACCCTCTTCCTTGTGGCAATGCCCGACTAGAAGAAGCTGCTTCAATGCGCCTGTGGTAAACTAGCATTAGGATGGCACATGTAAAACACCGTGAATCATTATATTCCTAAAATGCTGATGTTTGCCTACATCTTAAGGAAGTCAGCTGTTTACAGTATTGTTGTAGGAATTAACTTCCCTGTCTAAGGAAGGTAACCCACCTCTGGTTCCATGGAACTCTTGTGGAAACCTGGTTCTGGGTGCTACTTACAGCCAGAAGCAATGATGATGGATATCTATGGTTGACAGTTGTCATGTTTTCCTTTTGGGAAGACTATTAAAGTTATCTTTGTTTTACTGTTTCCTTTCCTTTTGTTTCACTGCTTTGTTGTTGGGGTTGGTTCTTCTTGGTTTGTTTTCCCTTTTTTTTTCTTCTGTCTGTGGTGCTTTTGTTTTGCCTTTTTTGTTTTTCTCTCTGTTGGATGGAAAGAGAAGGGTATGGAATCTTTTCTCACAGTTCTCCACCATGTTGCTGAGCTTGGGTATTCACCAGGATTTCCAGCTGTCCTGTTCAGATCAAATGCATAAAAAAACCAGCTGATAATATAATAAATATGGAAATACTGATAGTCAGTCCTCGGCAAACAGTAGTGCTGATGGTGTTAAGTGCTGTATAGCCCAACAGCTGGGTGGTGTTCCCAGCGCTCCCAGGTAAGCCACACAATGGGAGGTGTGGAAATGATGTTGGGTTTGTCACCAGTGGCTTCTTCTGTCAGATTTGTCTTTTCTCCCCTCACTTTGCTGCTGTGGCTGTACAAATCACACCGAGGGAGCGGTCATATGGCTTTCTGGTCATGAGAGGCTAGGGTTTCTTCTAAAGCTGAAGGAAAAACACCTCCCTGGTAGCTGCTGGTTCTGTTATAGGTCTAGAACTTAAAATAAACAAGAGCCAGAATAATACACTGCTTTATTTGCAGTCAAGCCTTTTGTTTCTTAATAAAAAAAAAATAAATCCATAACATGATGCTTAGGACTCTGGGCTTTGTTCATACATAATCTGTTCTCCACCCATAAGTAGCTACATTTGAACTTTTCCTCATACGATTGCACAAGTGCGAATGAACCCCGTATTTACCACCACTAGCTGAACCATCCGTGTGTTTGTGGCATTAAATACATTTCGAGCTCAACCTGCAGCCTGGGTTTTGTTATTTAGAGGCATGTCAGCGCAGTGACATTTAGGTTTGACTTGCTGTGGTCACTGTTTGCTCTTTATTGATCAAACCTGCTGTACTGTGGATAGGTTAGTCTCCTAAGCTGTATATTGTATTATTACTAGTGATAAGAGAGCATCGGTTGGTGGTATTACTGATATACATCTTTAGCCCATTAAAATGCAAATTTTAAGGTGTGCAGCAGATAGCAATCTCTGCACCTTAAAGCACTGAAAAGGCTGGCTAATTATGACTCCAACTATTTTTCAGATAAGTGAGCAGTAAGTCATTATGAAATCCGTAATGTGAATCCTTTTATTTCCCTTGTCCCCTGACTATTGAGCTGCAGATAATCTCAGAAGGCAGTTTCTTGTTTCCAGAATTAGCGCCCAAGAGTTTATTCATTACTTTAAATTGGGAAGTAAATAGAGCTACGAAAACCAACCCATAGTGCCTATTGTTTGTCTAAAGCTTCATGAACATGTGCAGCCCAAAGAGGTGCAATTTGTGTCAACGAGGCCAAAGAACAAGGGGTTTTTTGGTATCATAGATGTCTCCTCGGTTTGCAGAAATGATTTTTTTGGGTTAGTCCTGTTTCTGGTATTTTCTGTCTCAAGGCTCGGGAAGAACTTAGAGGTTTAGGGCATTAAATATGACTCTGGGAAAGACCTGACTTCTTTTTCAGCAGAGAGCTGCTCTCTGAGGATGGACCCTCTCAGATGGTGCCTAAAATCCTTCCGTACACCAGCCCCCGTGGTCTCCCACGCTGCCAAACTCCTCAGGAAATTCCTGCCCTTAGCATGTAACTGCTCAACTATTACACCGTCATCTGCAAATGCATCAGCAAAAGAATATGTTTTTATCATAATTCAGTAAGAAATTGCCCGGATCATTCATGCAATGGCATTTATATACGGTTGAGCCTGAATGTCAGTTTTTGTACCTGTGAATACTCTGCGGGCAAAGCGCGCTATAGATTTCATTTCATCTGAATTTACTTTCCTACAGAAGTGCCTCTTGATCTGGTTGGTCTGATATTTTTATAGTCGTTCCTGTTTGAACATGGATGGCCCCATTGTGTTGCAGTCTACGGCATGAATGCTGTGATTAAATAAAGATACAGGAAAAATCCGATCTTCTACTTTGCAACTTATGATCTTCTGATTTAACATGACATTTATGATGATCATTTTTCTCCCAGGTTTCGACTTTTCGGCCGAGAGATTAACTGTGTATGTGTTAAGCCAGAAATAAGCCCTCGGCAATATGGCAGAGGAGCTTTGTAATAAAGCAGGTCTCAATATTTGTTCCAAACCTAAGAGGAAACTTTTCTTTGAGTTAAAGTTTAGTTAACTTTCCCCATGTCGATTTTTCTTTGACTCTATTTGAAGAGTCCACCTCCAGCTGGCTTTTGAGACACAACCAAGATCTTTGAAAGATCAGCAGCTACATTAAAGGAAGAACAGAGAG
The DNA here is from genome assembly GCA_013400335.1 of Eurystomus gularis. Taxonomy (NCBI): domain Eukaryota; kingdom Metazoa; phylum Chordata; class Aves; order Coraciiformes; family Coraciidae; genus Eurystomus; species Eurystomus gularis. The sequence continues at coordinate 422,283 of VZZY01016453.1, forward strand.
CAGTTCCAATACAGCAGGTTAAATAGGAAAGTCTATGTCAGGGGCTTTAATTACAAAAATGACACTGTGTGTCTACCCCAATGTACTTTGTGTTAGTTGTATGCAGAGCCAGAGAAAGGAAAACCAGATAACCTCTGAGTAGGGTACCAGCAGGGAGAGATTTATAAATGGCTCCTCTCATTCCAGCTCCCACTGAATTTGGGGCATGGAAGGAAGCAGCCCCAAACCCCTCTTTCCACTGGGGTTTGGGTACCACCTCTATTGGGGTTCTCTCCCACAAAAATAGTCCCTGCCACTGGGACTTGGTGGGAGCTGCAAGGCAGCAGAGGAGTGCTCCTTGGCCACAAAAATGTTTGAACTCATCCCATAAAAGCAAATTCAGTTCCTAGGAAAGGGCTCTTTAGCTCATGTGAGGGAGGGCTGGAGGGAGAAAGGAGAGTTTCTCCGTTAAAAAAATATGTTCTGGTTTTGAGGCATTTTCTAAATGTAATTGGACAAGTGCAGCTCCCTCAGTGGCTGCTGCCAGAGACTTTACAAGCAGAGAACTAAACATTTTTATGCAAGATCCCCTATACGTGCATAGCTGCTGGCTCGCCCGCGGGGCCCTGTGTCCCAGCCTTCCACGGTGCCTTATGTAATGTGGATTTTTATTTTTAAGTTCTCTATCAAATAAAGGAATAGAAGCCTGGATGGAGAGGGGGAAATAAATGCCTTCACAGACTTAAAAAATGGGGGGNNNNGCGGAAGGGGGGTGGGGGGGGGGGAACATGTAGACCTCAACTCCATTTACTCGTGGGTGAGTTGTGTGTTTCTTCCCCAATTTGCACGTGGGCATCACCTAGAGCCTCTGCCTGTGGGAGGGCATGGGCTGGTACCAGGTCAGGTTCTCTCCCTGCGTTGGCTTTGGGAGCATTTGACTTTCAGATTTGATGTGCCTGGCTTGAATCCTGCTCTCCGAGGCAAGCCTTTGGCACAGATTCATTCTGGGGTGCGGGTGGCATTTCTCTTTGTGTTAAGCTATAGTGGAAGGGAGACAGGATAATGCAGCCAAAATTGGCTTTTTCTGCCCCTGGCCACTTCAGATCAATGAGAAGATCTATGGAAACCCTCAGCCTGGAGAAAATAAAGAAAAACAAAGGGAAAAAAGAAAACTCTTCTCCTGAGTGATCGTTTAAACCCCTCTGACAGCCCTGGAAATGGAATTTTACTTTCTCCTCCACAAGTCCAGCCCAGATTGTTTACTTTTATCTGCGGACTTGTCTTTGCTAGTTTTTCACCTTGATTTAATTGATTGATTGCCACAAGGTAGGTAGTTAACACAATTGCAAACCTGTCTGGGTGCTCCCCAAACATTTGTTGCAGGGCCCTTGCCCTGAGCCAAGTCCCTGTTTTAATGCTGGGGACGTACTTGAGTAGAAAAACCTGTAGCATCTTTCTACCTGTTGGTCTACATCAGTAAAATATGCAGAATTTTTTTTGTTTTTATTTAGATATCACAAAATATCAGGGCCAAATTTGTGGCGGGGGAAGTGAAGGTGACCTTTCCTGTTAGATAAAGTCTTTGCAACTTTAGTAGCTGAGGTAAACCTTAGCAGGACGCGAGTAACATGTGAAGATTCTGATTCCCTTAGCGGAGGTGGTTTGAAAGTATTCAGTAACTGTGCACTGCACAGGCAACAGGCTGGAGGGGAGCATCTTTAAATTAAAACTATAAGTTTAACTCTGTCTTAGCAAAAAAGCAATTACCCGGGCTGAAATTTGACCCAGCCGTCAGGATTAATTCAGCATCCTTCTTGAAGAAAATGCCTTTGTATATTTAGATTTCATAAGCAGATAGAGGCCTGGGTTTATATCTCAAGAGAAAGACAAATAGTAAATAGCAGTAGCTCTAGCAGTTGGCTTATTACAGAAAACTATTAAGATGTCATCCTTCGTATGGCTCGTGCCACAATTCCCATCACCTCTGGCAGCTCAGAGCTCGCTTGCAGACGTGGTTAGCACCTTTGCCCGTACATCTATGATGTCTGCATGCATAATATAAAGCATCTTGCCCATGGACCATTTTTTCTCCCTTACCTAATTTGTTGTGCCTGCATAATAGTATATATTTTGATTCAATCTTTTACATATAAATGAGTTTTATTGAATAAATGTTGCCATTGTCCATCCTCCGCACCATATTTTAGCTCTGTAACTTTAGCGAGTTTATGATTCCTCTTCGATTCTATTGCGGTAACAAGTTTGTTTATTGCTTTTTAAATCTCCTGCACTGACACTGCGTAAAATTAAGGCCGCGGTTAAATTCTTTATAGTTGCGGAGTTGTTTTTTAAAATTTCACATTTCCATAACCTTGGCCGAGCAGTGCCACAAATCAAAGCCGAGATGCTGTGGCTAGCTGGGTCCGAGCTCGTGGCGAGCTGTGAAGGTTCCCCGTGCAAAAGGCAACGCACTGCTCAGCTCCAGCGAGATGGACTGAAATACCGTATAAGCATTTTCATCTGGTTTTAGTGTTCTACAAGTACGTGTAAATCCAAGCTTGGAAGCAGTGGAGGTGCGTGGCTGGCTGTATTTGAAGACTTTTCCCAGTAAGCCAACTTTTTTTCCTCTTGGATGACAGAGGATGTTTGTGTGTCTGTGAAACCTCACATCCACGCTGCCTTGGTCTTAAACAGGCTTGTCAGCTACTATTATTGGCAGAAACTAATTACCCAGCCAGTTTCAGGGCTAATGCGTGTACAAATAGTGTAACGATAACGAGAGTTCTGCAAACATTCAAAATAAAATGAAAAACCACGGGTCCTAATCCTCCTCTTCCTTAAGTCAACAGGAGTCTTGCCTTTCAGCGCAGTAGGTTCTGCCGGTTGTGGTATGTGACAACCCAGCATCAGCTGGGACAGCCGTCAGCAGGGTGGGGGCAAAATGGGAAAAGCAACAGGGATTGTTCTATTGTCTGGCTGGTGGAGCTCAGGATGGGACTGGTGTAAACTGGGGCAGAATGGGGCTGGGCAGAGCCCTTGTGTGCTGCTGGGATCAACCCAGCATCATGCTGGGGGCAAGGTCAGTTCTTTTCTGGAGAAGACAAGTGTTGGACTAGCTTTGGGTGTCCTATGCTGGAGGCTCGCAGGCTTTCTAAACCTCTTCCAGCATCTTTGTATTGTCAGGTTTTAATGTGAAGTTAATTAAAATATGATTTGTCGCAGATTTTTCTGATGTAGAAAGGGGTTTTTAAAATACCGCTGTAGCGACTAGAATTGTACTTGTGGGAGTACATGAATGTTTTTGTGTTCTATGTGCAGCTCCGGCTTTAACGTGGAGCCTTGTAAGAGCTGAAATACTAATTAATAAAGGAAAATCAGAGACTTTCAAGCAGTCTTTTCAACGGCATAGCAAACGTACCTTTTTTTTTTTTCCCTTTTCATTTTTGGTGTAGGAAATGGGGGATGTTGCCATCCCTTTGACTGCCACACTTGAAATCGGGGCTACTTTTTGGCTCATAAAAAAGATCTTTGTGGCTATTTGGCTCTTTCATTTGTGCACTCTTCTCTTCCAAGTGTAGGAACGCTCTTCCCCGCTAAAGGCAGTTATTGAACTCCTCTCGTACAGTATAGCCTTTGCTGCAAAGCGTTACATTATGGGGTCAAGAGAGAGGACATCAGATGAAAAATGAATCGCAGCCCCTGCGTTCCTGGGTAATTCAGTGTATTAAGGAAAGAGAGGAATTTCCATGGGAGTGAAATGGCAACTAAATACCTGTTGATACCAATGGCAGGACTCCCACAGCCTCAAACGGGGCGAGCCTGGCCATAATTCAGTCGCTGCTAAATTACTGCGGCCGTTTCGGAGAAGGTTGGTGAGGTGAGTTTATTACGAGCAGAGTAGTAGGGAGGGATCTGGGGGAAGAGGATGAGTTTCAGGGTGAGATGAAATAGCAGAATGAGTCGGTGCCCATCCCTTGGCTGGGGAGCGAATGAGCAGCACGAGGGCTGGGACCTGAATCCTGACTGCTGTGATCTGCCGGAGAGGGGAAAACAAATTAAGTCCAGCAACGAGGGTGGAGGCGAGTTTCTTCCTCGGGCTCCCCAGAGCACAGGAGCCGTGCTGCAGCTTGTGTCTGCTCCCTGGGCTGAATGCTAATCTTACCAAAGCCATCCAGGGAGTTTTTGGGATGCCGAGCTTGGTTTTGGTTTTTATGTGCCCTAGCTGCAAAAATGAGGGCACTGTGTTAGACAATTATAGGTTGGATTCAGGTCTTCAAAATGAAAAAGAGTGCATTTAAAAGCTGCTTTTTTTTTTTTTTTAAACTGTAAAATACGGATTCCAGCCTATTCTTTTATATCACTTTCCTTGCTGTGCTATCTGCATTGCTTCCAGTAGCGCTTGAAGTGTCGTGGCTAACATCTGACATGTGTTTCATTCTTCCTATCATGCAGTAGTTCAAAAAAACCAACAGTAAATTCTTTGCATAATGTATGGGCTGCTTCCCTTGGAGTAAAAATTGCGCTGTGCTTCAGGGAAGAGCTTCTGCCTGCCGCTCAGCGATACAGCCCTGCTCGCAACCCCGCTCCGCCGCTCCCTGATGAAATGGTTCATGTCTATAAATGTGGTGACGTTTCATGTGGTCCACACTCGATTCCTCCCCAGCTGCTGCTTTTGGTGTCTTTCCTAGAGATAAAGGTGTGACGGAAGCCCTTGCACATGGATCCCGGTGAGATGTGAGGTTGCTCGGCTTGGCTGGTAGTGGCTGCAGGGAGCTCAGCGCGGACAGGGAAATATTCCTCAGGAAATCTGCTGGGAATATAATGAGGTGGTGAGTCCAGAGTGAGTCACACGCTGTTACAGTCAGCCTAGTTTAAGTAGGTTGTCTTAAGTGATTGTAACCACAGCGTTGCTCCTGATGTAGGGATGCAATGAGAGGGCAGCCGCGTGTAGGGTGGGCAGGGACCTGCAGTAGCATCCCAGGGATTTCTACACGTCCAGCTTTCTAAGAGAAGGAGAACGACATTGAAATCAGTCATACAGAGACTACAGCTGCTGGGAGGAGACTTATTTGCAGTGTGGATGCGACCATATTTTGGAGCCGGCGAATGATGTTAAGTCAAATACTCCAGGGGTCAGGCCTAATTAAGATGTTGGTATCGGATTCTAGACTAATTATGCAGGGAAAGTGAGCTCCGCATCATTATGTGCGAGTCGTTGCACACCAAGGTAATGCACGGTGACTCGGGCAGTGGAAGGAGACGTGATCCAGAATGCATGTGTTGTCGGACCAACCACCCAGCCCGGAGCGAGCAGCAAAGGAGCAGAGGGGCTGAGGCAGCCCCAGTCACTTAGAGTCACAAAAGCTAACTGAAAAGTGACTTATTCTTGAGGACACAGTGGAGGAGGATATTCCACATGGGAAGAACAAGGCCAAGTTCTTTGGTTGCCCTGTTAGTCGTAAATAACTCACTCCTCTGTAGCTGTGCTGCATCACTCCACACCATTCCCAGCACCAAAAGCATTGAAATGAGCCCTTCTAGTAGCCCTTCCTCCAGCTTACAACAGGTATTTGTATCTTGGTGATGCTGCTCCTGTTGTACAAATACACCAAATATCCTTTGTTGAGCCACAACAAAAATTTTTTCTAAGAAGCATTTAATAGTTGTTCTTGCTCCCGTGGACACCGGTGGCCAGTTGCACTGAATTGATGAGTAGGTCTCAACTGGCATCTTATTCTGCTAAGGACAGAAAGCCAGGGTAGAAATTGTCTTCAAGGATGTAAAAGGCTGCTACAGAATTGATGGGTGTAATCTTTTTCCTCATGTCAAGAGGGAACAGGCTTATACTGAAGAGGAACCAGGTTAGACATCAGGGAACAGCTTTTCTAATGTTAAAGATAGGAAATGGTGGGAATGATCTTTAAAATTAGACAACATCATCTCCATGCGATTCATTTTAAAAGGCTTCAAAACTAGGTTAGACAAACATTTGGGACTATAACCCTGTGACAGGCACAGGAAAAGTCTTGCTACTGCAACAACTCCTGCCCTGTGGCTTCACCTTTTACAAGCTCCATGTCCTTAAACAAATTTCCCATAGATCATCTTTGTAAATAAAGGACTATTCTTTGCGAAGGCAGTTTGGGTCTTGCCCGCAGGCGGTGGCACAGAATGAGAACTTCTGAAACTGCCGTTTTACCAGGGATTTCTCAAATCCTCGTGACATTTCATTTCAGCCAACAAATTTCTCCTCAAACCAGTCAAATTTTGGAGTTACTGAATAACTTACTTGAACTCTCTGCGCTTCAGAGATTCCCGGTAGACAAGATGGTCACGTACAAATGGAGAGCAGGACACTGTGTCCTGGTTTCCTAGAGGCAGCCCATGTCACTCGGTGCACTGTCCCTGTTGGTTTTCATCAGGGCATTAAAACGACCTGATTTTCTCCTGCTTTGCCATTACCCTCCCTCGCTTCTAGGTCTTGGTGATATTGAAAGCCATCCATCTTTGCGGAATGTCAACTGCTAAGACATCAAGACAGGTAGTGGAAACTGCCAATAGAGAAAAACATCCCCCAAAAAAGGTTTCTTGACCAAGTGATGCAGATTTCTGTGGGTAGCCTGCTCTGCTCACATCCGTGCCGTGCCGCTCTGGGCTCACTGCTTTCCAGGCAGAAACGGTGCACGAAGAGGCAAATGGTTCGGGGAGGTGGCATCTGAAATAAAGATGTGGGTAACAACAGAGGTTGTCATCCTCTCATCTCTGAACCTCACCCAAGACAGGGAAAAACCCCTGATGCTAGCACTGCATGGCAAATGCGGTATAGTCAGAACCTATTATAATCCAGTTCTGCTTGAAATTCAAGTGGTTTGGACTGGAGTTCATTTTATATATGTCTCTGGATAAAGTGAACGTGTTCCCTACTTCCCCTTCCCCCTTGGTCTATACTGTAACTTAATGAATAACAGGCTTAATCACTCTGGTATCAAGATAGCCTTTTTACAGCCATGCAAATGTTCTTTGGTATATAATTTGTACATGCTTCACTCATCTATTATCATTGTTCTTTCTAAATGAGAAAATGCAAATGTTACACCAAGGGCCCCATCTTCATAGCTTACCGAATATAATTCCTGACAGCAACATGAAGCTGTTTAGCATAATTTTCCTGTTAATAAACTGCCAATTACAGTAATTTAGTTCTTAGCTTCCAAAGACCAAAAGGTATATGATGATTTCCAGCGCCTTCCCAATTAATGTCTCAGTTTATTATTTTGGTGTGTCTGAGGAAACAGAAAAATGGGAAGGACCCAGTTGTTTAAAGATAATACTAATGCAATTTCCTTTCACAAATCCAGGAGCTTTTCTCATCTGAGAAGCGAAATGCAATTTTGTGGGTATGCACCCCCGCCTTGCCCATGCACATTCATAGGTGTAAAACACTAAGAACAGCATCAGAGATACCTGTATTACACATGAATGTGAGTCAGCTTGAAAAACTACCAAATTAAACTTTGCAAAAGCTCTTAGAAACACCTGCCAGCAATGAAAAACTTTATTTTTTCCTCCCAGGAACGTCTGTTTGTTGTTCAAATTCTTCCCAAACTCAGATGGTTACGCAGCACTTTGTTAAAGTCAGTGGGAAATACTGCAAGGGGTGGGGGTGGGGGGGAGAATATTTAAAGAAATGTTTATAGTTGCTGGAAAAGATTCAGAATTATTATATTTAGAAGCAATTATGTTTTGAGCAGCTCTTCACGTACAGTGTTTTCTGTTCAGCTCTCTTCTCAACTGTTCTTATTAAAGGGAATTTGTATGGAAACAGAATCCTTGCTTCTTAAGGGCTGAGCTGATCTTCCTGCTTATTTCCCACTCCCTGCTCCATCTGCTCCCAAAATCATCATTCTCTGTGCTATAACTGAACGATTTCTGAGGCGAGTCAGACTGATTTTAATTGAGGAGTAAGCAACAGAGGCGATCTCGGGAATTAAAGGTCCTACTTCTAATGCAAGTTTCTCGGTGGGTAAATGTAGGAAACAAATGATTTTGGTTTGAGGGGAAGCTGAAGAAGGTAACCGAGCTCCATGGAGCCCTTTGGGTGGTTTGGTTTGGATGCTGTCTTTGTTCTTGCCTGTTTGGAGGTAGCTCAAGAACCTGTCCTGTGCTTCATGATCTATTATTTCTGTCAGGAATATACCCACCGGTTCTGAGAACAAATTCTTCACATTTTGTCTTGGGTAATTGCATCTCAGTTAAAACAAAAAAACCCAACAAAAATCAAGTGAGATTCCATCCTTCCCACAATGGTGTGCAATGCTTTGCAAATGTCGGAAACTCGGCCAAGTCTCCCATTGCTTGCTGGAGGACAGAGGCACAACAAGTGATTAGACCCCGACTGTAATATTTATTAGACGTTCAGGAGTCGGCTTTGGCAGAGAAACTTCCATTACCTGTATAAATGCTCGAGTTAAAGCCTGCTCTGGCTTCTCTAACCACCTAGGGAGGGTTGTTTCAAAGGACTCGGTAATGAAAATGAATTGACTCCTGTGGAAGCTCGGTGAGGTCAGTGCTGAGCAGTTACTTAAATTCTACCTTCCTGCGAGCTGTGTTCAGAGCACAAAAGCATGTGTCGTGTCATCACCAGGTCTTACCTGCCTAGCCACCTCTTGGTGCTAGGGAATGCATCACCCATGACCTCCAGCACCTGAACCCAAGCATGCCTAAATAGCTGACCCTGCCTGCTTGCTTTTGGTAGCCACCAGAGCAGCTCGCTTGCCCACCTGGCTCAGTGTAAGACCAACAGAGGCAAGGGGTCCATTTAATCCAGAGGCTGTGGTTGGAGCTGGAGTCCACCTGCACAGGTACTGTGGTTAGCATTGGAGACAGGGAGGAATAACCCCATGCACCGGCAGAGGTTAGGGGGTGACCTGCTGGAAAGCAGCTCTGCGGAGAAGGACCTGGGAGTGCTGGCGGACAACAGGTTAGTCATGAGTCAGCAATGGGCCCTCGTGGTTAATGGTATCTTGGGGTGTGCTAAGAAGAGTGTGGCCAGCAGGTTGAGGGAGATTCTCCTTCCCTCTCTACTAGGCCCCAGTGAGGCCACCTCTGGACTTTGGGGTCCAGTTCTGGGCTCCCCAGTTCGAGACAGACAAGGAACTACTGGAGAGAGTCCAGTGGAGGTAACAGAGATGCTGAGGGGCCTGGAGCATCTCTGTGCTGAGGAAAGGCTCAGAGCCCTGGGGCTGCTGAGCTGGAGAAGAGAAGCCTCCGAGGGGATCTGATCAATGCTGATCAAGAGCTCAAGGGCAGGGGCAAGAGGATGGGGCCAGACTCTTGTCAGTGGGGCCCAGTGACAGGACAAGGGGCAGCAGGCACCAACTGGAACCCAGGAGGTTCCATCTGAACAAGAGGAGAAAGTTCTTTGCTGTGAGGATGGCAGAGCCTGGCCCAGGCTGCCCAGAGAGGTTGTGGAGTCTCCTCTGGAGAGATTCCAAAGGTGCCTGGGTGCAATCCTGGGCCCCCTGCCCTGGGTGACCTGCTGGAGCAGGGGGTTGGATGAGATGATCTCCAGAGGTCCTTTCCAAGCCCTACCAGGCTGGGATTCTATGACAGTCCCATGTGAGCCAGTCGCTACAGCAAGGCATGCTCTTTGCAGAGAAATTGCAATAGCTTTGAGGAAAAATATCTAAGCGAGCTTGTTTGGGGACTTTATTCAAACAGAGAGTGCCCTGCTAAGCTGTTTGCGTGCGTTTGAAGTTGCTGATGGTGTTCGCCTGCTTGGCCAACCTCTCCCCAGTGCAATGCCTCAGGCAAGGGCTCAAACGAGAGAGGTTCCTCCAACGCTTTGAAAGCTAAATTGAAACAAAGTTATTGAAGTTATTAAACTTTAAGAAGGTGCAAGTGTGCGTGCCGGCTAGTAACTTTTTGATAAGTATATGCTATTAATAGCACTTTAAAAAAACCCAGCTCCAGATCTTCAAGATACTTTTGATTATTAGGAGATTAATGGTTACGGGGCAGTTTGGAACTGGTACATTCGTTTTAATCACTTAGTGCCGTTTGTATTAATGAGACAGAAGCGGGCGAATCTTATAGAAAGGAGAATATATACCTTAAAGATGCATGTGGCGGTTATGCATTTTGTGTTAGGAAGTGACTGCCAAGCCCTGAAAATAACTGACAACTGAATTTATCAGATGGACACATCCAGCACCCAGGGCACGGCTGCGGTAGATGTAACAGCGGCAGCGCCACTTTTCTATCGGGTTAAGCAAATTCTGGAATAAATCTGGGCAGTGGAATAATTGTATTTCTTCCCTCTGGAGACCTTCGTATGTGTGCTTTGGGAGTGTGCTGGGGAATATTTGTCTGTGCTTTTACCGTGATTGCGGGCTTATGACTGTGTTTATGGGGGGGTTTTTTAATACATTTGGGTGTTTGGTTGGAGCTGAATGACTCAGATTAATCATATCGCTTCTCAAGTGCCTTCGGTATAGTTTTTTTTATTTATAGACCAGAGATGTAGGGTTCTATAGTATTTCCTTGCTGGCCTCGAAGCCAGCAAGTCCTCTTCTGTTCTACCCTGACCTCTCTCCCTTGCTCTTGCTGTAAGCTCATCGCCGTAGCCTGAGGCTGGAAAAGCCTGACAAGGGGCTGCCCTGGAACTGGTGTCAGGTTATTAAACGGTTCAAGGAAAGAGCTTTATACAGGAGTGACACCCTAGTGAATCTGCCCGGGGGCTCCACCACCCTACCTACACATGTTACCTCTGTATCTTACCAGACTGAGGACCAGGAGCCCCACCTTAGACATTGCTACGGTTGTACCTTGGGTAGGGCAGGACAAAGCGCTGCTTCCATCCCATTGAGTTTGCGCTTCGCTCATCAGACAGCCTGGGGGTGATTGAACATGATGGGATGGGATGAGCTTTCATCACGAGGAAGCCTACCAATGTTTGTAGTTATAATTAGGAGATGTGTTAACATTCCTATTAACCTGATTGATGTCAAGTCTTGGTTAGGCAGAAACCTGATTTTTTCCCCAAGTGGCTGCAATAGAAGATCCATTTAGTTTGAAATGGGTGTTATACGGAGTGCAAATTTCTGATGATTCCTTTAATTAATGAACTAACAGTTCGGCACATCTTTAAAGACTTGTAGTGGTGGAGGAAACCCCAGAATCATAGAGTGGTTTGGGTTAGAAAGGATCTTTAAAGCTCATCTAGTCCAACCCCCTGCAGGGAACAGGGGCATCTGCAACTAGAGCAGGTTGCTCAGAGCCCCGGCCAACCTCACCTGCAATGGTGCCAGGGATGGGGCAGCGACCACCTCTCTGGACAACCTGGGCCAGGCTCTCACCACCCTCCACGGCAAAAATTTCTTCCTTCTCTCTATTCTGAATCTCTCCCTTTTAATTTAAAACCACCACCCCTTGTCCTGTGGCAACAGGCCCTGCCAAGAAGACTGTCTCCATCTTTCTTCTAGGCCCCATTTAAGTACTGAAAGGCCATGATAAGGTGAGGATGTGTGGTCTCAAAGGGCAACTTTTTTTACCCTATCGAAAGGACCAAAGTACAGGGTCTAGATGGACAGCCCCTACGCAACCACTGTGCTCTGTCCCAGCACCGGGCTGTGTCCCTGACCCAAAGCAAAGCTTGCTGACACTGTGCCATCCTTACCAGCTATCAAATTCAGGCCGTGTCTGACCTTCCAAAACGACAGGATCATTTTAAACCTGGGAGGAGAAGAGACACGTATAAAGCTAGGCTGGTTATACCAATGCACCAATACAGGCATATAATTTGGGACCCAGGCTGATGTTTGCAGTGTCAAGCTGTCCTTGCCACCTCGGGTCAACGCTATTTCCAACGTCTCTGTACCATCTTCCATGGCTCCATGAAGATGTGCCCTCCCTGACCTAACTGAGCGATAAAGAAATATGCTCTCTTTTTAATGCAATTCTGGGAGAAAATGGCCACTTTTCAGAAATAAAATGGTTTCTGCTAAAGGTTTCCCCAGTACAGATGCTCTAGTGCTGCAGCTGTAGCTGTGCTGTGTGGCTCTTCACAATGCAAAGTTTCTGACCTAAAGAAGAGCTGGTATGCCCCAAAGCATTTTTGTTCTCCAGCTGCATTCACTGGCTTAATAAAAGATAGCTCTCCATGCAAACCTTGCTGTCCATACTATGAATTAAGCTCCTGCGTCCAAATGGACTCGATGTTGACCTTAAAAACCTTGAAAACCTGTTAGTATTAGACAGAACCAGGGTGAATCGTGTTTTGCTTGTATACCAGCAAAGTTTTGTAACATAATCAAAGCCCCCAAATTAGCTCTAAGTAGATGCAGCAGAACCAGAGTGGCAGTTAGTAGACAGCACTTTGTCCCATTATTATTTATGTGTTAGTTGAAGCCACAATAATATTGAAGTCACCCTCACTAAACATACAACGCATTGTATTTTGACAGCACTTCATCAACATTAATGAATTAAGCTGAAGTAAACACTTCTCTAATATCAACCCTTCCTGAACCGATCTGCAAAGGCAGATTAAAGGCAATGAGGAGCACGTTGCTGTTCGAGCACATAAAAACCCCTCATTGCCCATCCAGAGCTTGAGGAGAAAAAAAAAAACTTGGACCTTCCATCTGCTGCAGACCCATTAACAAAGTATCACAAGCAGCTTTTATGTGCCCTGTCATTTGTACATTATACATAATGCGGGGGAAGGAGAAGGGTCAGGTTGAAAGTACAGTTCAAAAGGACCTTGCAAAGCTCAAATCAATTTGGACTTAGAGTGATGGAGAAGGTCTGTGCTTATGTGAAGGGAAAAAAAAGAAAAAATACCCCAAACTAATCTCATATCTCACTGGTTGGCTGTCAAAATTCAGGTGATGTCACCTTCAGGGGTTATATTTGTGTAAAAATAACTCAAGCTGTGAACCGATACGGGGAAGCAGCAAAGTAACGTGGTGGATGTCAGTGAAGACAGTGTGCTGAAACACGGGGGGTTTTTGGATATCTGTAAGGAAAGTACGTGGAACTGCTTGCTGGCCATGTGGCTTCTGACAGAAGCTGGTTTTGGGGTGAGCTGTGTTGTCACCCTGCATTTAAGGAGGGGTGACATCCAGTAGTCCTGGCTCCATGCCATGGGTGGCTTCATGGGTGGCTCCTGGCTGCGGACAGGGCCAGGCATTGTCTGGATGAGAGGCACAGACCAACTTTTTAATGAGTTCTTCACCCAAAACTACTCCTGCTCTGAGTTTTGGACAAGCGAAACTCAAATATCTGAGTCTTTTTGCTGAACTTGCAGGAACTTCTGAATGCAGGCTTTATTCCCCCCAAAATACAGACAAAAAACTTCCTTAGCATCTTGATGGCCCCCTTGGGAAAGCTGGCCAAGTCAGACAGGAACGTGCAGTAAATCCTTGTTATCTACGCTTGCTTTACTAATGAGCCCGAGTATCATTTAAATCCCTGTAGCTGCATCTCATACATTGGCTGGCGTGAAAATAAAATATTTCCATTCAGTATTTGGTGTATATCACAGGCAGCTCCCAAAATGCCTGTCCTGTTATTAGCATGTTGCAGCCCTTTGAAGGGTCACCGTGATGAATAGGATGGTGGAGGCCATCAGTGGACCACATTTCAACCCCCAAATGGTACAGCTATTGGAAGGTAATTGAGACACTCTGTATTTACACAGGTCTGGCTTGGAAATGCTCCCTTAGCAAAGGCTAAGTTTGATTAAGGGCTTTCTTCCTTGGATCAGGGCAAAGATAAATTCAAAGAGCAAGAGGAAAGAAAAAGAAAGGGAGGCTGGAAAAATAAAATGGGGCATTCCCAGTATAGTCAAGGAGCAAATAGATACGACTCCATTTTGGAGTGGGGGAAGTTAAATGATACGACGCATTTTCTTTTGATCAGATTCGTGCTACTTTATGCAGAATATTTCAAACATTTTCCTGAAGGCTTATTTATAGTAGGATCAAACTTCAGGAACGAGCATATGCTGGGTAAGGCTCTGCTTCCCTGATGTGTTTTGCTGCTTTTCCAGGCTGAATTAAGAAGAACAAATTATGATTTGTAGATTTATAGAGGTCTGTGTCCCCTTAGGGCGTTAGTGAAACCAACAGGCTCAAACCTATGCTGAGGTTGTGTTTGGGGAGCTGTGTTTGGTCCCTCTGCCCTGAGCAGGGGCTGGGACCGCTGTGGGGAAGGCAAGAGGACTTTAGAGAAGAGACACCCAGACAACTTAGAGAATAATCCTATTTTTCACCTCCAACCTCTGGGAATGCTCCAAAACGAGAGGGAGGAAACAGCACGAGCGGTGCTGAAGAGCTGCTCCCCAGCGCTCGCCGGGCAGCTGCGATTCCCAGTGAGTCGCTGACTCTGAAAACACGGCCTCTCTTTGTATGCAGGAGTTCTTACATCCTGCTGCCTCATTATCTCGGTAACTTATTATAGTTTTATGTCTGTGTCGTGCTGCAAACGGACTGCCCGTAATCCCCTTTTTATAGACTTTATCTGGCTGGCGATAAACGCCTGTGGAGTCAGCAGAGCACGGTGGTGGGGGCACCGTCTGAGCCCTTCTTGGGCAAGCTGAGACGACCCCTCCTGCCTGTATTTTCAAATCCCTTCTATTCCAATCTGTCTTGAAAGAGGTGTTGGTGGTGACATTTCTGTGGGAAATACAGCTGTGTGTTTGCTTTCTGGAAAGATCCCCGCCAGCTGTCATAGCCGCAGCCTTCTGTATGCACACGGCGATGATGATCTAATTAACATCCCCTTTGGTACCTGGAAGTTAACATTGGAAGAGTCTCCAAAGCTGGATTTTGGAGATTTTAGTAGCTTAGCTACTTACTGCGGTAGGCAGGATGAATTTTAGAAACTGCCTTCTCAAAACACTCTGTGAAATAACTATTACGGTTTCCCATCACCTGTACACACAAGCCAGTTAATTTGTTTTCAGTGAACATTTGTACGAGTGAATTATTCACCCATCTGCAATATTTATCTTTAAAATGACTAGACAATTCAGCTCTGTGTGGAGATGTGCCTCTGTATGAATTCATAAATCCATGATCACTGGCAGGACATTTTCTGCAGGGGCTGATGATCTATTTATTCTCCCTTTTCTTCTCTCCAAGGGTTAGCCCAGGCCCTCTTGCTTTGACATGAACTGCAAGCAAACAACTTGTGTAATATTTTCCCACTTCCTAGTTTGAATATAAAGCCCCAACAATGCTCTCTGCAACTGCGGCTTGTCAGGTTAGCAGCTCTCTCAGATGCTTATAAGGCAGCAATTTTGTGTGAATTTTTTTCCTTGCTCACAGAAGACATAATGAGCAGAAGGGATTATGTGATGAGCTGAAATTAGTGAGCTAAAGGAGGAATTGGAAATGCAAATTTGGAGCCCTTGGAACCATTAGTGGTCAGCTCTGAGCCTGCTAGAAGAGGGCTGCCTTTTGGGAGGGGTGTCCCTTTTTCTGGTCAGAGATGCTCAGAGCTCCCAGGCTCTGGGGCAGCACAAAGAGAACACAGAGGGATGTAAAATCACTGGTCTAGATACTGAAAATCATCCTACCAAAATTCGCCAGTGGCTGGGACTGCCCCAGGTCTGGGATTGCCCTGGGGGTGGAACTCCCCATGGCCAGGAAGCAAACAGAATTACTCTGGATTTTGATGGCCAATGCTCTTCCTGAAGGAGAACGAGAAGAGTATTACTGGCAATTGATAGTTGCCTAAACTAATGATTCAGAAAATTGTTCCAACAGCTTCATTTTAAGAGAGTCTGGGTTTTAAAGAACAGCGAGGATCTTATTTAAATGGCATTCCTCTGTAGTCGTTAATAAAGCCATTCCTTGTCAGGGAAGATCCAATATGATGAGCATGAGGGACCCCATCTTACTAGTCTGGAGATTTGAGGCTTGATCTCAGCTTATATGAACTAGAGCAGTTCCAGTCAACCAAGCAGTAATTTCCATAACCTTAGGAATTAATCCTGACTATCCATGTTTTTGAAGAGCACATTTGCTGAAGCACTTACTTAAGAAAATGCTTTCTTTGGCTAGACCAACGCTTACTGAAGTGCACCGAAGTATGTTGTGTGAGGGATAGCTTTTTACTAAAAGTTCCTACACGTTGCAATCTTGCTTCTGTCTAATTGCTGATAGGTGGCATACAAAGAACTATACCTGAATTTTTCTCCTAAGAGTCTCTTTCTTCACAGTTTCTTCAACCCTTTCCTGAAAAGGAAAAGCATGCTTCTCCGTGACAAGAGTTTTCTTCATCCGCAAAGGAAAGGTTGCATTTGCCACAGCTTTAAATTATTCCGAAATGACTCACGAGTCTTACCTTGAAAGTGAAGTGGTTCGCTACATTAAAGAGTCTTGTGAAGAAAGCAGCTAAAATACTGTAGCCTATTTCCACCGATTTCGGGATTTCAGTTCTGCTAACGCACGTGTACCCTTTGTTAGTGTCGACATGGAGAATAGAGTGTTTTACACTTGAACTTCAGTACCTGAAAGCGAGAACAGTGCGGCCGCAGTTGGAGTCTGAGCAGAAGTGATCATACCCACCCTGGACTCTCTTAAGTCCCCCCAAAATAACCTGACAGAGAGTAGATAAGTCTTCTCCTGGTACAGGAAGGGTTTGCCTAGTAAAGGAAGAGTCTAATTCAAAGTTGTCCCAGATCAGCTAGGCACCAGCTCTCTAACCCGTGTAATTTTGTTATCTGAGCCATTATCTGCGGTGTGCCCCCATCCATGCTGTTCTAATTAGAAGGATAACTAACGGAGCAGCGTGACACCGCTAACGGGGAGACTGAAGTTTTAGTTGCATGCACAAATTAGCTTTGAAGTTTCCTGCAGTCCTCGAGATTTTTATGGTAATTTTCCGTTTCTGCATAGGCATATTTGCATTTTGCAAGACAGTTTAGCTCTAATCGTTTGTCAGATAGTGCCAATCTGTTGTCAGCAGCGTAGAGCCACCAACTTAGAGAGGTTTTCATATTACTGTGCCCATCATCTTTAATGGGCATCTGGAAGCCGGCTCCTGAGACCTGAGCATGAATATTCCAGAGCAGAAAAGGCCCAGACCAAGTCTGCAAAAGGCTGTAGGCAACCAAGCAGGAATATAATGTCTGACCGACTGCAGAGTGTTTCTTACCTCCCACTCCTGTTTTTCCGTTTCCCTTTGCTGCACAGAATATGCTGATCTGTTCCAGCATGTGGGATTCTGTAACCCCTGGTTTTGGCAACAGTTGGAGACATCTAAAGATATTTACAAGAAGTATCAGTTGTACGGACAGCTCTTCCTTGGGTTACAGCTATTGGAAAATGATGGAGCAAATTGAGAATAACTTTGGAGCATAAATTCTCTGGATGTCTCCCCACCTCAGCCGGTTCCTGTTTCCTTTATGGAGACTGGCAGAAGAAGGGTCTTGCTCCTTGGTTCTTCTGTGTTGAGATGCAGGTACTATTATCAAGCAACTAAAAATATGGCACCTCTGTGACCTGTCTTTTATTTATATGTCAGACTGGGGTTATTTTTGGTGCTGTGCAGCGTCCCTCCTCCCCTGAGCTACCATCTCCTTGTCATCGTGTCACAGACTTCCTTTGCTTTTCCAAACTACCTCCCGCTGACTCTGTCCCACCTCTTGCTCTGCTTGCACATCACCTCACCCAGCAAGCCTTGCTGGAGGTTCAGTTTTACAAGGCAGTAGCAGACTTTGATCCCAGTGCCTGGCTACGTTCCTAGAGAAAGTGTCTCCTGGCCCCTTCTTGCAGCTGTAGCCCTGTTTGTCCACTGCACGTTTTCCTGCCTCCCTGTCCAGTGTGTTTTCAGATCATAAAAAAATTCACATAAACTCACACTTCCTGTTTCTGCAGCCCTAATGGAGCTTTAACGAGCTGCTGTCACAGCCCAGCCCTCGTTTGTTAGCCAATTCCTTGTCCAATTGATTATTTCAGTAGCCTTGCTGTTCCAACAACCTTATTGAAGTTCATGTAAATGATATCTCCCATCTCACTCGTGCTCTCTCTTGCTGTCCCGTCCTCAGAGATAAGAATCAAACGTCAATATGGATCAGCATTTAATGCCAAACACAAAGGAAAATCTGCTTTCACGTAATATGAAATATTATTAAAACATTAATGAGGGCAAAGGAGAGGGTTGCAAACATGATGGCCAGCTCATCTTTTTCCTCTTGCTCTAACATGGTGTTAGGACATGCCCATGTTATGCTGTGGTCTGGGCTTTCAGCTGCCTCAAAATCTGGACTTCTAAGTCCAAATTTGGAAAAATCAAAGAACTTACCACTCAAAAGGATTGACTGAGAGATCTTAGGTGCTTTTATCCTCTGTATACACAGGATGGTTCCTCTGGCACTAGTGCTCTGAATTTTAACATCAATCATTTTATCAAAGCTGGAAGTCTTAATCACTCCCAAATGCCCTGCCTCATTTAGCTGGACATTTACTCCTGATCAGCTGTGTGTTCCCCATGAAGCATGGTCATATTTCTAACGGTGCAGACTGGTGCTCGGAAAGCAGCAACTGAGCCCAACTAGTCAAAGAGACCTGGAGAGGTCTCTAGCTTTATTTTGGATAGGCTTGAGGTTGCTCATCAGGAAACTGAGGTGTAACCCAAATGCTGAGAAGGCCTTCTCATTATTCTCCTACTAGCCTGAGACCATGGTGAGGGAGAAAACAGTGAATTCAGGTGTAAAGAACGGAACCAGAAAGTTAAACGCAGTTAAGTCTGTTTGGGGGATTTGGAAATAAGGAAGCCAAAGTGATCTATGAAATTACACTGAGATCCATAAAATTACACTTTGATCTGATTTATAACCATGGCAGAGAGATCACATCAGAGCTGCAGCAAGACAGCCACTCTCACTCTCTGCTGTGTAAAGGTAATCAGCAATAGAGCTACGAGAAAATAGAGAGGTAGGAAAAAATTAAAAATGAGAAGAGGGATATGGGATGAGAACAACCGAGGACCCAGAGAGAGGATGAAGAACGCAGACATGATGAAAATTGCATCTATAAAGGAAAGAGACCTCAGAGTGCTGTTTGTTCAGTGTAGATTGTGGAGCAACCGCCCCAAATGGATCCAGCTACTTTGGATATACAAAGGCATCGCCGAATGCGCTTTTGGTGTGTTGGGTTTGATGCTCTCCTGGGTTACACCCGGCTTTGATGTGGTTTGTGCAGCTGTGTGCACAAGAAGAAGTTGTACTCTGAGAGCAATTGTCAGCTAATAGCGGGATATAAGAAAAATAGGGCTAAAAAGACTATGAGAGCCACCTAATCTGGAGATCTATCATTATACTTCAAACATCAGACCTTGCTAGGGAAAAAAAAAGCCAATTTCAGACCAGGTTGTTTTTTTATCGTGAACTTTGAAGATGCTTCAGTGTTTACCAGCATCTGCTGATTGTTTGATCTTCAAGTTAAGTGTAGCCCCTGCTAGATTTATGAGCTGCTGAAAGAAAGAGAAGCAGAGTTGTATTTCTACCATGCTACAGAGTAACGAGAGATGCTGCAGTCTTCTAAATCATTATGGCTTATTAGGAAAACTTTTGTTTTCCCTGACGCTGGATGACAGCTCGTTTTAATTTTGCTTTCTGAGGATCCTCTCCATCAATGACCTGCAGTCTGGGTAAGTGGGACTATAAAGCAATTGACACGAGATCAATATTAATTCAGGAGTGTGTCGGGTTTTTTCCTCCTTTTGTAAGAGGTACTTATCAGGGTGTTACAACCTGGCAGTCTGAAGCTGTTGAGCTTCCAAATGCAGGACTCTGAGGCTCTCAGAGGGATGCTCCTGAATGAGCACAGGCAGCGTCCTTTGGGCTGTGGTTGTGTTGAGTACTCAACTACCTACATACCGAGATTAAATGTCAGGTTTGTGTTCTTGCTTTTTATCGAAACCAGTCACTGCAGCTATTTCCAAGACATAGAGAAACCAGTTTAAGCTTCACAGCTGTTTCGCTCAGAAATCTGTTGAGCAACCGCTTGGTTTGCTCAGCGTTTGAGTAGTGTGGGTCTGGTCTGGTTTTATTTGTTTTCATTTTAGGTAGCAGTGAAGGTAGATAAAAATATATGGGTTTTGTTGTTGATGATGATGGTTTTAAAATAGGTTTAAAGCAGAGTTTGCTACTTGTGAACCTACGATGAGGAGTTGAATTTCTGACCATCATAGCAGAGATATTGGAGCAAATTTTAAAGGAAGATCAAGCAGATGTTCCTGGGCTTTTATTGAGGTTTCTCTCCAGATGGAAGAGGTCAAGTGAGAGGAATCTCAGGGATGTGGGATCCACAGCCGATGCCTGTGGATCAGTTTGACAGCAGTCACCACAGGATGCCATATATTTTGGCTGAAGACTAAGTTATGAAATGTTTCCTATTTAAAGACAAGAATTTGATATTTAATGTAGACTTGGAGCAGGCAACACTGGAAGGACTCCAAGAGGAACTTGCTGTGCAAAGACCAATGAGCCAAGATGATTTTAGGGGCAACATCTCAGGAGACTGATGGGAGAACAGTCTGCAGTGCAGATGACATGGGAAAACCTCCAGTCTTTTATCAAGCACTAATCTAAACAGTCAGCCTTGTCAACAGAGGTTTGAGCTCAGGAGATTTGGGGTTTATTTCTGGCTTTGCAACTTTTTTTTTAACCTTGAGCGAGTAATTTTATTGCTCTCAGCCTCAGTTTCCCATGCTTGAAAAAAGCATCCATGGTACTATTTCCCTTTACAGCCTACGTTGCGATGTATTTCATAAAAGGGTGTAATGAAAGCTTAGCGCTTCTTTTTTGCACCCAGAAAAAGCTGGTCTAGCTTTTTTCTCCATGACCAATGGGAAAAAAAGATCCATGATCCATGGAGGCTGACCACTGAGCATGTCTCTCATCAGTGCAAGGTGAATGGCAAGCAAAAGGCTGCTCTGCAGACCTGCCTTCCATGTGCCGTGCCTCCAAGAGGGATGGAAGGGTTTAGTTGCCAGGGCTGGTGAGCTGGCACCTTTAACCAGGTATCTCTGAAAAGTGGGGAAAATGATGAATCGTCAGTCTCAGGTGCCTGTTAAAGTGTTCTTGTTAGAAACTGTTTCCAATGGTCCGTAGCTTTAGCCTGCTAAGAGTAATTCTGTTCGTCCTCCTGGCTGCCCAGCAGATGAACAGGATGACTGACAGCAGAAATATTCCAAAACAGGGGATATTAAGCAAGTGCGCTGATGACTGATGTCTGCTGTTCTCCCAGTGGAGTTATCACTCATGTGATTTAAGTTGACTTCAGTGACATTTTTGCCCTTGAGGATTTCTCTCCTCCTTTGCAGAACTGTGTGCACTTCACTTGAAGTTTTGCGAAGAGCCATGCAGGGAGGATCTTCCCGTGGCAAGGCTGTGTTCCCATCAGTGTCATGAACATCAACAGTCAGGCAGGGCTTTTCTGGTGACAGCAAATGTCACGAGTGTCCCAGGACATGAGCTAGGTCTCTGCTGGCCACTTGATCAAAGTGAAGATCCTAATGTCAAGCTGTGAAGTCCTTAGCTGGCCTGAGGTTGCCCTGTCTGAGTCCACAGCATCATCTCCCACTGAAACAGCAACTTTTGACAAAGGGGAGTCAGACTGACTACCCGGATTAAGGCAATGGTAGCAACTGGGCAGGATCTTTGGCTCTGAAATGAGTCTCCCTCCAAAACCTCGCTGGCTTTCAGGACACGCTGGGTGGAGCGGCATTTGTGGAGGTCACCTGTAGGGTGGCTGATGGGAACATGCAGAAAAGGCTGTTGCATGGGGGCCAAGACAAGGGACGAATGCATCTTCATCCATCTGACTGGAGTCCAGAAGAAACTTTTTTACAATGAGAACAATTAAACATTGGACTAGTCTCCCAAGGGAAGTGGTGGATTCCCCAACGTTAGACAGTTTCAGGACTCATCTTGACAAGGTGCTGGCCCATCTCACTTGAACTACATTTAAGGTTGGACTAGTTGATCCTTGAGGTCTCTTCCAACCTGGCATTTTATGAATCTTCCTACGTTGATATATATATATATCAAAGCTTATAAATAGATGAGTACAGTAAGTTCATACAGTATCAAATGAGAAAGATGTGATGTAACAGCTTCATTATCATATTCATGTCTTCCTAATTGCACTCCGCTGAGATCACTTGTGAGCCTATGATGGATTTCTGTGTAATAGGATCAGGTAGTATTTGATCTTAAGCCTTTTTCAACAGGAAGCTGAACTGAAAGGTGAGACTCAGAAAAATTCATGAAAATTATTGCCTAAATTTAATACCAAAAGTATTTTCCCTTAGCAGAACTTTCTTCCTGTAAACCTGCGGCCCATTTTCTAGAGTTTATCCATGTGGTTATAACATGCTGTGGGAGCAGGAGGTGAACACCAAGCACAGGCTGGGTTGGCCATCTGGTAAGCAATGCCGAAGTTACACATAGGGAAGTGATTTGTGGCAGGATGCAAGAGGAATAAAAATTCCTTTTACATAGGTTATAACACTGACTTAAAGCATATTCGTATCTGGTCTCAGAGATCATCCCCAACCTTGAAGTCCTTTTGGCTTCTGTGCTCAACATTCTGGTTATTTTGAGTGACAGCTGTCAGAAAAAAAATATGTAGAATTCCGTATTTGGGGTTGATCAGCTGTTGTAGCAAATAGCCAAGGAAAAGGAGCTGGTCTTTGTCACAACATAATAAAGCATGACACAGAGTTCTGGAAAGCATTGTTTTAAACTTCTTCTTGTCCCACTGCGCTTGTCAGAGACTGACGGGCAAGTCTTGCTGGCTCAAAGTGCTGCTGACAAGATTGAAGGTGTATTAGGAAAACTGCTTTCTCCTGGGCATGAAATTATTCCGACAGTCGCTAAGGAAATGCATTCCCGTAATCTACTGCCACTTCGTGTGGACTGCAGAGAACTGGAGATTGCTTCAGCAAAAAAAGATAACATCTGCATTAATACCGTGTGAAATCATCAAAAATCAACCGGTTGCTTTATTCGGCGGTCAGGAAAGCAAATTGCTGTAATTAATGGATGTACTGTTTCTTGTACGCGTGCGTGCTATTATTCTACCCATTTTACAGATGCAGGCATGGAGTTCACAAAAAAGGCATCTTAAGAAATCATGGTTTCTCTTGTATGCTCATACTTTGGTTTGCACCGTGGGCTCTTACACTGGCAGAATCAAACACGGCTGAGTCTCAAACCCTTGACCTCCAGCCTCAGGTGACCCACCCTCCTTGTGAAGAAGTTGTTTTTGCTAAATTGGCTGATGTAGAGGAATTTGGCCCTATAGTTCCACATTAGAAGTGCGCTATCTAGATATGCAGGATAGCTGCTCTGAGGGGTCCTTGCCAAAGAGGTTTGTGTCTGGGACAGTGAGTGATGACTGAAGAAAATGAATAGGAGAAGTTAGAGGAACCATACTGAAGAGGCTTACTGAAGGCTTTTTAAACTCAACATTAGTCTTGATCATAACCGCAGTCGATATGATAATTTCCAGAAAGATATGTAGAGTTCCTGCTTTGGGAACCATCACTCAAAGTTAGTAAATAGTCCATCTCTGGATTGATTGCTGCCCACTCCAGCTTGTGGCAGGCAGCCCAGGGCTGTGTCTGCAAGGTCTACCCAGGGTGCTGAAGGACTTCAACAGCTGAACTGGGCAGGCTGTTCTCCCAGTGCAGCATCTCAAAGTGCTTCCAGGGTGGCTAGCAAAGTTAAAAATGCCTTGGCATAAACCCGCCAAGCTTTATCCTCCCCATAAATTTGTCCAAGGACTAGGAGTGTTTTAAGGCACATCAACCTAAAGAAGTTTTAGAGTGAGCTGGAAAAGAGCTATAGTGCTGCGATTTACAGCCAGGAACGTTCACCTGGACAATAAGAATCCTGGTGCATTGAGCTGAAAAATATGCTGCAGTGTATGGAATTGGCTTGTTTGTAATAAAACACTAGCCTAGTACATTTTATTGGTTTTACTGCCATTTATTGTTTTGTTTTCAGAAATACAGTATGTAAGCAAAACCGATAAAATAGTTTATTACATAGTAATTGCTCAAGAAGAGAAAGACCTATCAGAAGAGATATCTCTTAAAAAGTATTCACTGGGTCTCATGCATTAGGAGACGAAACAGAGGAGAGGGTTGAAGACCATCCTGACTTCTCCACTATCTTTAATGGGGCTGGATGGAGAGTTTTTCACAAGGCCTTGGAACTTTGTCAGTGGGAGCCCGAATAAGCCAAGAATGCAAAGCGAAAACATAATATTTACTACTGGTTACTTATCAGGCTTTTATTAAAATGTTTCAGCTACCCAGTGAGAGAGCAGAGCAAATCAGAGGACACCTCTGAGACCGGTCACAGAGAGAGCAGCAATTTGACTAATGAGTGTTGCATTCAGGTGGCCAGCTGTGCTTCTCCTACCTCTTCTTTTGGATTTCTCTCTCATAGTATTAGATATTCTTGCTTAAATTCAAGTCTAGGCTCTGCAAAACTTTATCTACCTTCTCACCTCTTCTTACCTGGGCAGTCATGTTCCCATGGTGATAAAATCATCAAGCCCAAGGAGATGATGTTGAAAGAAAATCCCCAGCGTTCTGGTGATTTAGGACACAGCTGAGTTTACCATGGTTTACGCTGGGAATTTTACCGGCCGTCTCAAGAAACTGAAAAAATGAATGGCAAAATGTTGCAGTAAAACAGTTAGAGACCAGGTAGTCTTGGAAGCGTTTTACTTTCCTTTGTCCATGGTTAAATAATTTACGTCACCTTTCAAGTCCTCTGGAGTAGCCCAGCACTGGTGTCTGGTGTATTTGGAAGAGCAATGTCATCACCTTGTCTTTTCCTGCTCAGCTTCTGCACACATGTGCACCAGGGGACCAAGCAGTTTTCTGGTATCGTGTTCATCTTCCCAGCCCCATTGAACAAGACTCTCCTCCTTTATATTTCCATGTAGGTAAGATCCAATAAAAAAACCCAACCAAACCAAAACCCCCACAATAGTTCCTGAACTTCCAAAGATGCAGGTGATTTAATTTTCACAAGTACAGAACAGTCATGGATGATGATCCCTGGCTTTGGACATGCAAGCTTGGCCTATCAGCCATAGAAGGACCACTTCTGCCCAAAGGAAGCCAATTTTCTTCCACACACATCAAGTACCCTGACTTTCATCCTGACCTGAATCTGTAAGGAGCAGTGTTTGGTGCACACCGGGCTCCACCTGCAGCTTTTCAGCAGCTTGAAATGTTTGCTGTATCCCATGTCCTCTTTAGCCTTTCTATTCAGCTGCCTGTAATTGAGCAGCTCTTTCCAGCACACCCGCTACAGCTTCATCCTTATACTGCAGGAACCAATTCCAAGCTATTATTGCACTGCTTAACGATCCCACTCAGCCTGTTTTGGAAGAGTAGTCCTTAGTGTCTCACCCCAGGGATTTAAATAGGCTCGTACATCAAGGCCAAGCCTTGATAATTCCTTTATTTCTTGTGGCATTTTAAATCACACGGAAACCAGGAGCTTCTTCTGAGCAGGGAAATGACTTCCTGCCATTAGGCAGCACCTATCACCGACCAAGAACACTCCTGAAATTTATATTCTTAGCTCTGGCACTTGCTCAGATCTAATGAATTGGGCTGGGACAAACAAATCACTGCTGCAAATGTTAAATTTCTCATCAGCAGATTCTCTTTCAACAAGGTGTTTTAGTAGTAAGAGATTGGGTTGGTTGCTTTTTTTTTTTCTTTTCTGTGTTTTTATTTAGTTTACAAGGCCATGAGCAATTCCATATTGCTATTTCAAGCTGTCCCTGAGTTTCTCCACTCTTTAGCCTGTGTACCCACATCCTCTGGTTTCTTCCTTCTGCCTTTAATGTTTTTAGCTTGTGAGTTAAGGGCTCATGACACCGTGGAGGGAGCAAAACACTTTAAATCTTTCCAATCAAAATGAGAACTTTTCTTTTGAAGAAATAATCTGCATTATGGCAATAATGAGCAATTATAAGAAGTGCATAGCATTTCAATAATCATGCTTCTGTTGCTTTGTTCAACACGCGTTAGCTCACATTCTTGAGAACTTCTTTATCTACTGCTAAGATCATCCTTGTAAAATGACAGATTTCCTGACCTTTCTCCTTTTCAAAGGATTTTCTCTGAGCACGTTTGTTCTACAGAATAATTGTTGGTAGCACTCCTGAACTCCTGGTACTCTCCATTGAACCTCTAGTAGTGTGAAGTCCTTTATTTCCAGAATGTGAAATTCTCTTGACCCTTGTTGAGTGCCATCAGAAATGATGACAGACGGATTTCTTTGTAAATATTGTTGCATAAATAGAAGTTGGTCAGAAAGGCAGGTGAGGATATGACAGCTCTTTCCTTGGAGACATCTTTATGGGATTCAGAACTTTCTTTGCATAAAGGCAGGAGGGTTGTGCCTGGAGCATAAAATTATCTTCTAAGAAAACACAGAAGTTGAAAGCAATAGAAAGAAGAATTAATGTCCGGTAGTTCTTGTTTAATCAAAAAAATCAGATCTAGATTTTATTTAGGATGCAACCAAAAGCTGACAACGGTCTAAACACATAAGGACTTCTAACATGAGATTTGTTGCACAGTGCAAATATTCTAACATATTCCTTACTCGATGTTATTAAAGTAATTGGAAATTAACTCACTGACATAACTTGTTTGGGAAAGTCTGTTAAAATTATTCAGCGTCAGAACTACAAAGAGTTTTGCTGTGTTGGTTTAATGACGGGAGAATTTTTGTCAATCTTTCTGCTCCCTGATTAAATTCTGTAATTAATTAATTCAGTATCTGTTTTGGGTTTTGCTATCTTAAGGCTTACATAAAATACAGATTTTCAAAATGGCTCATTATAAACCCTTGAAATTATCAATCACAGCACTCCCATGTTTTTAAGACGGTGAAATGAAGAGGGTTGAAGGTGTATCAGCAGCAGACCCAGCCTAGCCACAAATATTATTTAACTTGGTTCATATTGATAGGTCTTTGCCCCCAGTTACTAATGTCTAGTGTCAGTCATGCGATAAGCTCCTTCTGCTGCTCACTGTCATGCATTTAGTCCCAGCTTGGAATAACAACGTGTCTTGGAAGCAAACACAGATTAGGCAGAGGTTGGAGAATGGGGCTCAGCCTTGAGCTCCCGTCTCCAGCTCTGCAGCAATGCTGTGGGTAGCTCTCCACATAGCCCTGCATAGAGCTCTCACTGGGTCATGATATCCACCTCTACGGACTGAACAGCTTCTAAAGACTTTCAGAACACAGACTGAGACCAGAGGTGGGCAGACCTGCACAAGGAGATGCACCTAAGGAGGGGTTTGGGGGAAGCACCAGGCTCCTTGTAAGGGACGTGATTAAGGCCTCTCTGGGTGCTTCCTTCCCATGAGGATCTTTCTGGATCATAAACATGAAAGAGGACCTCACTACCACACTTTGCCAGTGTGGAAGGAGTTGGTAGGGCAGAGCCATGGTGAGCAGAGTAACAGTTTCATGGCTGTGAATGGAGTCTCTTCAGTTGTTGCATTGCTCTGGTAGATACAATTTCCCGGAGTCCTGAACTCCACTACTGTGGTCATTTCAGTGTCCATGTTCCCGAAATGAGAACAAGAACCAGTTTCCTTATGAACAGTGGTGCAAGCAGAGTAGCAAGTTGCAAAGCCCGATCCTGCACTGTGGAGAGCATCAACCGCACGTGGCTACTGTAGCTGATGAACCCTGTGATGCCATCCTACCTCTTCCTCCAAATATTTCTCCACTATTTTCTTTACGACGTTCTCAAAATACATTCTCTGTTGTAGCTGTTTCCTCCTGGCCAGCAAGGATCTGGTGAGGATTGCTGTGTGTCCCTGCGGGTGTTTATCACACGGGCGTACAGTAATGAATAATGCACTGAACTCATTTAACTGCTTCCATTTCTGATGCTGGCTCTTGAATTCAAGTACAACTTGGGTCTTTCTTTGTGTTCAAGTTGATTGAGAGGCTTTAACCATATACAATATTCAAATTGCTTTTATGCATGAAGAGATTTTCAAGAAATCAATGCGCTCTTCGAGTGAAATAATTAATACATGAACCGACTGCCCTTTAAAGACAGTAGTAATGCTCCTTACCAAGACCAATGCACTAATATTACATTCAGTAATGTACTCTTTAAAAGTTGAATTCTTCATCGTTGGTATTTGAGTAGGACACAGAATTAGGCATGCCGAGCTGTATTTATTAGCAGAAAACTGATTATTATTACTGACCAATCTGCTTTTTAATGATTCAGTGAGCATGTTGGTTTTTATAGTAATGAGTACCGGGCTCTTAATCAGGTGATCTGACAAGTGTGCAATTTGCCTGGAAAATTATGCTGGACTGAAAGCGGTTTTGTGAAGAATAAAAAAGGGAAAAGGACCTATAAAATGTTGGCATTTAGAGGAGAAAGAGACAGGAAAAGCTGGAGGAACAACATCACAATTCTTTGTGCCCATAATCTATATGCAGATATTTGGACAAAATTCCCGGTTAGTATCAGGGTTATTTTCTGCCCAGCTCCGGGCAAATTTCAGGTCTGTTCTTGCTGTTTTCCACTGGAGGTCAAAGGAGCAGAAGCATAATGCTTTTTACGAGCAGGATGGTAGCGTTGATGCTATGAAAGGCCACCAAAATCAGACGGCTGGAGTCCCCTTGTGCTCTGGTGGCATGTTTACATTCCTTTAGTTAAAAAGGAAATATT
The DNA here is from genome assembly GCA_013400335.1 of Eurystomus gularis. Lineage (NCBI taxonomy): Eukaryota > Metazoa > Chordata > Aves > Coraciiformes > Coraciidae > Eurystomus > Eurystomus gularis. The sequence continues at coordinate 451,028 of VZZY01016453.1, forward strand.
TATACTCGCTTTGAGTGCATCTTTGTCTTATTCTTTACCCACCCACCTGTCCCTAAGGCATCTTACTCTTTCTACCAACACGGTCTATTTTCTGATACTTGTCTTCTTCACACTCCTGAAAGATGCCTTGTCCTACAGCCAAGAGCCTGGGCTGAGGGAACGATGAAGGGTCTTGTGAACTGCTGTTCATGCTCACCACAGTCTAAGCAGTTTCTTACACTGAGGAAACCCGTGAGATGAAATAGCTGACGTACATCTGGCGACGGAGATTGAATGAGGCTCCTTGGAGACTTCTGTTGACTTCAGTGGCCTTTGATCAGTCAATAAAGAGTTACTGTCACCAGTGACCTTTATCAATGTACAACCTGAAAAATGAATATGCTACTGAAAAACACAGCAAAGCTTTCCTTTTTTTTTAAAAAAATTCCTTTATTTATCAACCTCTCTCCCTATTCTGCTCTCTGTGAGCGACTAGATGGTACTGTTGTACTTCATCCTGCTGATCCAGTTGTAAGTGGGCATCCAGTTCTGGGCTTCAACTTCAGAGGTATCAGACACTTGCCATTCTAATTGAATTTATAAAGAAAGTCAATAAAATCTATTTTTAAAAGAACAATCCCAATAATTTATTCGCGGAAGAATCAAAGTGGTAAGCAGGTAGATAGGAAACTCCTCAGGGAGCTACTTCTAGGATTATATACTAGTGTTTTTCACATTCTAGTGTAGCTTCAGAAGTAATATGCCAGCTTTTGCTATGGGTTCTACATCCCCTATAGCATTTAAATAGTAAATATCAGTCTGCAGCTGCTGTGTCTGAGGTCACTGATAGACCAAAGGCTGATCAAAGCCTGGCTGAAGTCAATGGAAAGAGCCCCAGCGATGCCAGTGTGCTTTGTATCAACTCTGGGGTCCTTCCTATCGCTCACAACTTAAAGTGAGGCAGCGTGTGTTGCCTGGAGGAGCCGCCTTTGTTGGTATAAACGTTCTCAGTCTTAGGTATCAAAATCTATGCTTCAAGAGAATTGCCACTGAAGCCATTGGAAGTTGCATAGAAATAAAAATGCTGGAAACTGTAGTTGCCTATTAATTGGAGGAGCAGGTTATACTTGTACTTTTTTCCTCCTTCCCTCCATTTTCTCCTATTCCTCAGCCAACGTGCACGATATTTGATTAGAATTTCACAGTAATAGGTGTGTCTTCTTTATTTGCGATGGAAAAAGTCATCAAATATGACAGACAACAGAAGCCAGGGATGGAAGAATTCTGCTTTGTTAGTCTTACCTTTAAGAAGGTAATTTCTAATTGGAGCAAGGAGGCAATCTCAACTCTAGTCTCCTAAATACCCTTACTTTTTTTCCTCCTAAGCTTATTATTAGTTTTGTATTGTGCGCTGACCTCACACAAAAAAAAGGGTGTGTGAAGGTGATAGAGAACGAGCTCGAGCAGTGAATCAATATAGGTGAACTAACTCCAGAAGTAAAAGTGCATTAGAGAGAAGCAATACTGCGTTATTTTTTGTCTGCAGCACCTGAGCCTTAAGTATCATTTGGAAATACAAAACTGTCCTTTTATCTATGTTGTTAAGCCAAAAGAATTCCCTGCCTATTTGCTCTTTGTCATCAAAAGCTGTTGTCCACGATTGCACGGTGTTTTGTATTGTCTTCTGCAAAACTCTAAAATGACTGTTTAGATTGAATGCCTGAAGTGAGCACTAGGTAACTAAAAGCACATTGTATTTCCTTTCCAGACCTTGGAGACAGACGTGTCACTCAATAGCATCTTTTCTCTACATTACAACCACAAGGTGCTTTAGTGCTTTTGTTCCACAACGATGAAAATTACTTTTTTTAACCTGTCGTGAAAGCCTCTTGGTAGTATGAAATTTGCTGCAGAGGAATTGTAAAGTTTAAGCTTATAGTTACGTACGAATTGGTCACTGATGTTGCCTGCGGTTGACCTTGCGACAAGTAAATAGCTCAGAAACACTCACCATAACCTCCACCCTCGCAGACAAAACTCCCACTGCTGCTAGAGTCGTTCATTACTTTCATTATGGAAAAACGTGGGTAATTATCAAAAACTAGGCTCTGTTAAACCAGGAACTACATAAATTCAGAACAGCAGATGCTCTCTGCTCTGATGAGCTCACCTTCTAAGCAGACAAGACAGCCTTGGGCTGGGGTTAGAAGTATAACCATGTTTTTCAATAATCTCATATCAACCTATGGATTTTTTAAGAGAATGATGGAACGCAGTCTTCTAATGTTATGATTCCCTGTACAACTTAATATCTTCTCAGTCTTCAAAACTCTATTTCCTTGACAAAAATAAAGTAGTGACTCAGGGAGCATTTCTACACACAGAGCCCAGCCGGCAAAAACCAACTCAACTTCTCCTTGAAGCTTCCAAGGCTGAACACAACACAGCCCTTGGTCCTCAGGTAGCAGCTGCCCCTAACACAAGAAACTATGGCTTTCTAGTACAGGTTTAAATCACACCACAAAGTACTCACATGACTGACTGGACCTTCCATGAAATGTTCCCAATATTTACAGCTGCAGTAGGTGTATGCTTGTATCTTTTGTTAGGGTTTGCCTGACTTGACCAAGATTTCAGCAGGGACTTAGCTTGAGACTGGCCATGGAGGGATCTCAGATGATCTTATACATGACTTAGATGCTCTTCAAGTTGCATCATTTCTGAGTGTTTCACTGAATAACAGAATGGTGGGGGTTGGAAGGGACCTCTGGAGATCATGTCATCCAACCCCCCTGCTCCAGCAGGTCACCCAGGGCAGGGGGCCCAGGATCATGTCCAGGCACGTTTAGAATCTCTCCAGAGAAGGAGACACCATAACCTCTCTGGGCAGCCAGGAAAAAAAAAATCTCACAGGAAAGAAGTTGTTTCTCATGTTCAGATGGAACCTTGTGGGTAACAGTTGGAGCCTGTTGCCCCTTGTCCTGTCCCTGGGCAGCACTGACAAGAGTCTGGCCCCATCCTCTTGCCCTCACCCTTTAGCTCTTGATCAGCATTGATCAGATCCCCTCTGAGGCTTCTTTTCTCCAGCTCAGCAGCACCAGGACTCTCAGCCTTTCCTCAGCACAGAGGTACTCTAGGCCCTTCAGCATCTTTGTAGCCTCCACTGGCCTCTCTCCAGTAGTTCCTCATCTCTATGAACTATGGAGCCCAGAACTGGATGCAGCACTCTAGATGTGGCCTCACTGGGGCCTAATAGAGAAGGAGAACAGCATCCCTCAACCGGCTGGCCACACTCTTCTGAATGCACATCACCTATTTCTTGCCTTCATAGCTGCAGACCAACTGGAATCCTGGAAGTTTAGTTCATCACGAGCAACAACAACAACAATGGGACCAGCAAAACCAAGCACCTGTCAAAACGCTTTGCTCAGGTAACGAATGTAAATATCTGAAAGTACCATCGATACTATAAAACATTTTAAAAAATGCATGTTACCTGAAGTTAGAACACTTTTAGCCTTCCGGCGGAAAAGATTCAAAATTAATCCTCATCTAGGGTAGGCCAAATGAGCTCATGCTTTGCATTATTTATTGTGAAGATCACCTATCATTCTTTCCAGTGTCACAGTTCTAGACATATGTTGTTTTGACACATCCTCACTGGAACAGCTTTGCCGTAGTGACAAAGTGGGAACCGGTAGAGAATCCCAGCAGCAAAGGCGGCTTTTTTTATATATATAACATTGTGTGGATAATCTGGAAGTGTTGTAGTACACTAGTAAAAATCAATAGGAACCACAAGAAGGGGAACCGGCGATCTAATAATTCTATTTATGTAGAGTTGGTAACCAGGAAGATGATGGGAATCAATAGATTTTGACAAGATGCTTGTGGTGCTCGCGCTGTGGAAGACATGGATGAGTAAGAACGTTGTATGTACCATTTCTGGAGATGCTAAGCAGCTCTCTATATTTTGTTCCAGGTTTCAGTTGTACTTTGAAAATTTTTTTCTCTAGTTAATAGTTTTGTCACAAAGTACACACTCACCGTACTTTGCAAACCTAACGACTTCTCCCGGAATAAGAGCCTATTATGGCAATTAAGAGTTGCTGATAGCCATGGAAATAATCACTTTTCTTGACCTAACAAAGGCGTTCTGCACTCCTACACGAACTGCATACCTCAGCTTTTTGGATAATCTTCATGTTTCTGATTCAAATGATGCAATGCAGTTATTGCACTTTTGGAAACACAGGGGATAAATCAGTGAGAGCGGTTGCTCCACACAGAACAAAGCGTAGTCCTTGGATGTACACATACGTCACTCGCCGACTGAAATCGATGCCGGTTTGTTCACCTAAGGACCGGATTTGTCCCATGAACCAAGTGGAAAAACTGAGCTGATGAAGAAAGGATGGGACTTGCACAGAGAGAAAAAGGTTGATATCCTCTGCCATCAAAATCAAATGTGAAAAGTTCATAATTTAAAGCTGCCCCAGGTCATGATAAATAATTCAGTCCTCAATTATATGCAGTTTCTCCTTAACATAGAACCACATCCCCAGTTTTTTTGTAAAAAACAGTCCACAGACCCTTCACATATATGCGTGTGTAGCTGGGTAGATAAATATATGTATATAAAATCTTACACCATGGGGCTAATTTATCAAGACTTGCTTTTTGTCCATGAACAGTTATCTCGTTGGGTTCTTCATACTCCATGATCTGCAATAACCCAAGCAGTAAAATGAGGGTTTTCAAGTGTGACTTTGCTGGATTAATTCCCGTATTCTGTCTGCATAGTACAGATGCATGAAGCAGCGCCAACATGAGATTTAACTAAAACAATAAAGCTGAAAGCCTGCTTTGCCAGTAGCCTCAGTTCACCCTTGCTTTCTCTTCCTAGGATTGTCGCTAATAGGCAATGACTACTTAATTATTATTTAAGTTTAATAGCGGGCTGTTATTGCTTAATGATATGAATACTTTTAGCTGTGGTTGGTCAGAGAAATGACTTTATATTTCAGGTTCCTGAATGGATATGTTTGCAAACGTTTTGCCTGGCACATTTATTCAGGAAGAGCTGAAATCCACGTTTCTTGAACACGCTTTCTGCGTCCTTTGAATTCCTTTTCTTACAAACACGTCAATTACTCCGAGAAAGGCACTGAACTTTTCTCAGATATGAGCAAAAATAATTTAAAATTTGGATGAATATAGGCTTATTTCTTTGCTTCGTTGCTTCTTCAGTTTTATTTGAAATAGAAAAATGTATATTGAATTAGGTAATAGGAGCTGTATTGGAAAGTCTTTGTCGCGCAGCAGATGCAGAAGCGGCAGCTGGGTCAATGTGCCTTGGCTCATCCCGCCTAATTTGGGGATTTAAGGGAAGTGCAAAACCGAACCTCATTTTTTGGCATTGGCCAGAATTGCCCTGCGTCTCCCTCCTAGGACTGAAAAGGGCATGTTCTCATCTGATGAAAAGTGTCTCCTTCCCAAGTGGTCGTGACCTAAACCGCTCGTTTTCCTTTTCCACAAGCCGGAAAACTCAGCTTTACGGAACAAAACCCATACATTAGCCAGCCGGCAGCCTTGTGTGAGGAAGTAGGTAAATTTTGCTCCTACACAGAGGCTCGAGCAATTAAATTGGTGAGCTCTTCCACGGAAGAGTTATAATGCTCACAGATTTGCTGCTGGCTTATTTCCCTACCCCACCTCGGCTTCTCTCACAGCCAGCCAGGCAGGATTGACTTCCATGAGTCCTGGGACTGCCAGTGGACTTGTTAAATGGTGATAATAATTTTTAGGCTGTTGGCCACACATTTGTTATGAAATGAAGTAACTCTCTTCACATGAGCTGTCAGGCAGAAATTACTTTTAGTCACAATCAATCTAAATTTCAACTGGAGACTTCAAGGTGAAAGCTGTGAACTTTGTTACCTGTTAAAGGCCCATGAAGCCATCCAAGATTTTTCATTTTTAGCTAGAATGGTATTTCTATACTCCAGTGCTGCAGAAAGTATTGTTTATATGCCAAAACTCCATAGCATTAAATGCAATAAATCCCGTACTTCAAAAAACTACCTCCATCGAAGTTAAGATTTAACTTCTTCAGGCCAAATTCTGCTCTCCCCTCCTCCTCCTGTTCAAAGCAATAAATGCTTTAAATAAACTCAGGGGAAAGTTTCTAGCCTCACGGCAATAAAGCCTCCCAAAGTGATCAAAAATTATGTATTTATAACATTTCATTAGGCTTAAAATTACTTCTGTTCTTCTCATGCAGACATTTAGGATTTATCAGGCCTTCTTGTTATGCTCGTTATAACATATTCCCCCTTAAACTGTTGGAGTATGGAGCCCATGAACTGGGTCTTTGAGAACTTTAAAGGCTTTTTATGGAAAGAGCTTGAATAAGAGCTGCTGAGCATCCATAAGCACTATGTGGTTACACACAGGAGAATCTACGCTGTAGATTGCGTTTGAATATTTCTCTTGAATGTCTTTTGCTTACACTTCATTTTTAATCAAGCAAGTTGAATGCAACCCAAAACAAGACCTTTACCTAATGCTGAGTTTAATGACCCTTTTAATACGAGCAGAGTTGGCCGCCTTCTCTCTCTCTGCTGTTCCCTTGTAGCTTTGGAGCGTTAAACGTATTATAAAAATGACTTTTTGGTACGGTCCACAAATTAACCGACAGGCGCACAGAAGCCGTATACTCATCCAGCATGAAATCAAAATCTAATCAATGCAGATTATGTTAGATTAGCTAAGCAAGTAAACAATTAGCCAAGTTAATGTTACCTCCCCTGTCCTTCAGCACCAAACACTTAAGGAATTTGTCTTCCCAGTCATGTGTAGTTCCAGCTCAAGTTGATGACATTGCAGGTTGTTGGATGAATTTTCCAAATTAGCAGCTCCCGTTGGCCTGTTATTTTCTTTCTGTTGTGAGTCAGGAAGGAAATGGTGGTAGGAAGAGGGGGTCAGCTGTTTGGGAACGAATTGTGGATTTTGGTGAGAACTCGTGATGCAGACTAAGGAATTACGCTCAGGGTTGAGTTGCTGCACACAGCAGCCTCTTACTAGGCTGGATTACGTGGGATTATGATGCTCCTTGCTCCCGGCATGGCCAAGGAACCTTTTGGAGTTCCCCCTGCTATCTCAGAGGCTCTGGCAGACCTGGGAGGGCAAAGCTGCTCTAACATATAATATTAAACAGCAAATATGAAAACTGAACAAGTGGCTGGTTTTGGTTTTAATTTAGTTCATTATTATTTTTACTGATGGATGCGTGCAAGTGTCTGATTCCTCCCTCTGAATTCCCCACAATGTTCAGCTCAACTTTTTGCTCGTTAAGGTCACAGTGAAAATGGAATTAGCAGCTGGGATTCTGGGACAGAAAAACCTCTTCCATCGCTCTGCCCTTTGCTTCAGGTCTCATAAAACTCATTGCTCAACTTGCGTGGACTGATGGTCTTTGAAGCGTATGTTGTGTTCACACAGGTCTGTCTGCAATATTGCATTTCACTTTTGATTTACTCTGCCTTGCTTTCAGTCCTCTTTGGGTTAGCACAAGCACACCAGCAAAAATAATTAATTTAGCAATATTAAACCACTTGCAGAGCATCTCTTTGCTAATATCACTGTTACCGAGCTACAGAAAAACTGTGAGTCCGACTTTAAAATTCTCACAGTAACGCAGGAATTAAATTGAGTTTATTTACACGGTTAATTCCCTAAAAACAAACATAATCCCTTTTTAGCTGCTGTTTTTACAAAATTGCTGGTGAAATGGAATTAATCCAGCGGTCGTATCTGAAATATTACACCTACCTTCTATTATTAACACAAACTGCTGCAACTTTTTTTCATTCTAAGTCTTGCCAATATGATAGACCCACCTGTATTCCAGTTGTCTCCATAACCTGCAAAATTTCAGATCACCCTGACTTTTTTTCATGTTGTTATATGCTTTGAAAGGGCTTACATCCCATGTTAAACAGTATTACAGCCACCAAAAATTATAGTTTACAGAATGTATTAGTATTTAACTCTAATCAGTGACTTCCATGCCAGGGCCATTGATGACACTTCTTCAATGGGGTGGAAGAAGATCATAGAACTTTTAAGGTGTTTGTCATAGGAGCTCGGGTTATAGTTGGGTCAAACCTGCTCTAGTAGCTTCTTGTGATCACATAAACTGCTGAAAACACGTTTTTTACTCCTAAACTAAACTTAATTAGGTTGTGACTGCTTAAGACCAGCCACCATCAGCCATTTCTTTAGTTTGCATCCCTCCAGAGCTTCCAGCAGCAGAATTTGCTTGGATTTGGGTTTGTTGGGTTTTTTCTGGTGTTGGGGGCGGTTGGTGGGTATCTTTGCCCTGCAGATGGATGCTACTTTTGGTCTCCCAATATTCCCATCCCTGAACAGCCTTGTGTGCCTGGTATACAGAGCAAGACGATCCTCTGTCTTACGTATTTATGGTGGTCGTTAGTACCTTTGTTGTTAAATGAGATTTGGTGAGTAAGTGGCAGGGGCAAGCACAGGTATATGTGCGTTAACTTATAGAGTTCCATAAAACCCGGTCTCATAAACTCTGTGGTGTGGGGTTTTCACTTCTCTCAGCAGGGAGGATCCTGCTGGTGTAAAGTAAAAAGTTTGTCTTCTCAGCAGAAAAAAATGTAGAAGGTCAAGTACAGTTTTGTTAATGGCTATTTGGGGTATTTTTCCATTTTACCACATTAATTATACTTCTTTTTGATCTTCAAAGGCTTTGCTGAATCATTGTTTGTTCCTTTTTTTGGCAGGCAAACTTATTAGCAATTCTGAGAAATAAATTGCAAACATTTTCTAACCCGAGGCCAAAACCTGCTGGCATTTAGGTGTTTCCAGATGGCAAATATATGAGGGATTGGAAAAAGTGAGCTAACACCAACATCTAAAGAATATTTTTTTGATTTTATCAAATGCAAAAAAGAGAAACGTGAACAGAAATTCTTAATCCATCAGATAGTATCTATGATTTGTAAAAATATTTTACACAGCCAACCAGGGCTTTGTGCCTGGCTGGTTATGTAAAAAAACGGAATGCAATGAATGACTTTCATCATGAAATTTTCCCCAAATTTCTGATGCTTTAGCGGGTTGCAGATTCTCACCATGTTGATGCTGTGACAAGTGCACTCTCCCAATAATTACTGACCCAATAACAGGGCAAAAGAAGGCATGGGATTCCCATGTGGAGCTGAAAGAGCCACGTGAAGAAGAGGAGCAGGAGTAGAGATGGGTGTTCTCGGGGCTCAGCACTAGCTGACTGCTGTATTTTATCCCTCCTGCCTTGGTGCCGTGTTGGAGGGTGATGGCTGAACCCCTCTAGGCTCCATTTCATAGAATCATAGAATAGTTTGGGTTGGAAGGGACCTTAATTATCATCTAGTTCCACCCCCCTGCTACGGCAGGGACACCTCCCACTAAACCAGGTTGCTCAAGGCCCTGTCCAACCTGGTCTTGAATACATCCAGTGATGGATCATCCACAACTTCCCTGGGCAACCTCTGGCAGTGTCTCACCACCCTCAAGGTGAAGAATTTCCTTCTAATTTCCAATCTAAATCTCCCCTCTTCCAATTTGAACCAATTACCCCTTGTCCTATTCCTAGAGGTCTTTGTGAAAAGTCCCTTCCCAGCCTTCTTGTAGGCCCCAGTGAGAGTTTCAGTGAAAATATCAGGAACAAGTCCGGTTTGTGGGCAAGGATGGAAGTAGCAGTGAGGGGTCTTCATGAGCCATATCAGTGACGCTCTGAGACCTCCTCTTCATGGCCTAGGGGAATGACCATGGATTTATCCAGGATCACAAAAGGATGCTGTTTTTTTCCATCACACTGGAACTCACATACATAATGTGCTGTTTCAAAAAAACTATGGAAATTTTCCAGTCTACAGACTCTTCTTCCGTATTTTATTATTTGCTTCCAGATTTTTTCTAAGGGATATTTGGTGAAAATAATAATATTTCCAAAGTGGACCACCCTCTGACCCTTTAGGTGAACCAGATGAGGAGCTATCCTTGGAGCATCCCACCCACATGGCACCTGCAGCTCCTGGGATGCTCCTCATCCCCTCTCCAGCCCATCGCATGCCCGATGCCGTTGGTCCCAATTCCTCTATCTTTACTCACACTGTGAGATCTTGCTCAGAGAACAGTCTGTTTGAAATATGAGCCTAATCCCAGGGTAATGTACTATTCCTCTTAGATTTAACTTTAGCTGATCCCTACAGTATGAATTTTTTAGCAGGACAGTCTAATCTGTCTGTGAGATCTTGACAACAGGGTCCATAAGGAAAATGGAAACTTCTCAACCTTGAGATTTAAGCCCATGGGGATGTGTTGTGGTCATAGGTACTGCGCAGAGAGGACCAAACCCCAGTAAAGGAAAATGCTTAGCATCATCTGGACACTTACCACCACCGTCCAGCTCCTCACAGACCTTCTGCAGGTGCCGTGTCCAACTCCTGGCCCTGCTGCTCAGCCATGGCTGCAATATGGATACAGGGAGCCAGAAACAGGAATCAGTTTGCAACACTAAAGGAAAAATGGGATTTTTTTTTTTCCTTGGTTGTTGCCAAGTCTACAGCAGCTGGATCCTTGCCAAGCAGATCCTTGTGGCAACATGGATTTCCATTTATCCGGCTGCTTGACAACATCTGGGGATCGTTGCAACTGATGGTTATGTTAGTGATACCGAGAGTGTTTATTCCGAGACCTGGGTCTCTGGATGCCAAGACGGCACAAATAATCCAAGGAACAACATAGCAAAATGTTACATGCTGCAGCCCAATGCAAGAATAAATCTGAGGCAAAAAAGCCTATATATGAAAGCAATATTAGATTGACGTGAGTTTTACTTGCGTCATAAATAAGACTGATTAATATAAAAGGATTAGACTTTATCAAGTAATAGTCATAGGCTGATTTCAGTTACCTGAAAGTCTGAATCAACTCAAGCTTTAAATACTTTTACCTTTTAAGTCTGAATTTAAAAATACAGTATCTTTGAACAACTGAACTTGTAAGGAAATTGTACTGTGGCTCATTAAGGAAATTCTGTATTCCCAGCACTATTTTAAAAAGAAAAAAACAATCAAGATTTTTGCAATGTGTTCTAACTGTAAAGCTTTAGATTATTTAAGTGCTTTGATAGTGTAAAGAAGGCTCCATTAGAAAAAGGGAGCAAATTAATTTCTTTGTCATTTTCCAAAATTTCCTCAAAGACACATTTTATTAATTTACTCTGGACAAGGAATCCAGGCTATGAGATTAGCTCAAATTTAACAAATGTTGAAGCCATGAACGTTTAACTCAAGGCATGCAAACGAAGAGCGTGGTTCATAGGCTCAAGGGAAGTGGGTTTGGGGTGAATTTCCTCCTGTTTTGGCAAGGACACAGTTTTTGAGACTTCGGCAATTTCCATGCTATTCCATTGATTTGTAATTTTTTGGTCATGTTTCTGCACTTCTACAGCTTGATCCTGGTCTTACTGCCTCATTCCTGCTCATTTATTTTGGTGGAGTCCATTTTGACTGATGGAGTTATTGAGGTGGAAGGCTAAAGTACTCCTAATTAGCGGGGTTTGTGTAGACGTGGGGATAAATGGGCAAAAGAATAACTGCCATCTGAGGCTGACAGACACTTCCTTGCTCCAAAACATTCTTCTGATGTTTTCCGACAGTTATTATGGGACAAAAGGTATCAGGTTAGCTTCTGATCTGGAGCTGATGCTTTTTGCATCCTGAAAGTCAGAGGACTTCTGCCGGCTGGTTGCCATGACCCATCCAAACTCTGGTAACTAATTGTGAAAGTTGATGCACTCTGATTCACTTCAAACAATGTGTTGTGCGGTGACAGTACAGAACAAAAGCCTATCAATAATCAAGGGGTTGCGGTTAAAAAAAAATTAATGGCTCTCGATATAAAATTGGATCTCCAGGTCTTCACTCATCCACTTCAGAACCGGTTCAAAGCTACCCAAGGTAATAAAAGACCTTGCTAAAATAAAAGACCTATCCAAGCTAATAAAAAACTTGACAGAGTTACTGTGTGTCATTTTCCAGGGAGCTGTAACTACTGCGTTATAGCCAGTTCATTGAGAACTAAGTACAGAGCCCAAACACTGACGAAGCTTTGGAAGAAAAATGAATCATGGCTGGATCAGATACAGACACAAAAGTGCTGTGTTAGAGGTTAAAACCATTCCAGGAGCTGAATGCCTTTGCTGCATGGAAAAGGATGGGACAATGAGTTTCATTTAAAGGCTGAATTCATTTGCCACGGGAACAATGAGGTTTCGCTTTTTTAATCAAAATGCAGACAAGTAATTTCTTAGGCTAGCAAAGCTCTGAATTATGCTAGGGAAGATACAACGTGAATAAACAGCCTTTTCTGTAATACAGCTATAAAATATTATAATATACATATACATGAAATGAAGAAGTGATTGAACTTGTCATTTAATTGTATTATCAGATTTGTAGCTTGTGAAAATGTCAGGGAAAATAACACAGTACATAGGACGGGTCAATTTATTAATTGTGGATAATTTTTAAGTCAACTCCAGTCAGTGCTATTGTATTTCTTATTTATAAGTAGCCACCAAGTTGCTTGGATGAATAATTTGCAGCCAGCAGGTTAGTTTTTTATAGTCTTCTCCTTTTGATCCCTTCCTGGTTGTCTACCAGGACCAGTGACCGGTCTCCAAGGTCACACAGCATCACTTCTGCGGGGATGACTGTCACTTTTCCAGCGGGAGAGTCATGGTTAGCACCTGGCCAGTTTGAGCTTTTTGATAATCACTCTAAATATTTGTAGCCTTTCATAGAACAGGAGAAAAGGGTTCATTTATTTGTGCGTATCTTTGTAGTTCTTGAGCATTTTCCTTTCTCCACACCAGCTCTATTACAGCCAGCTTCACTGGCACCTTCAAAATTACAGGAAAACTCCAGTTAGACTAGTCCAACTAGGGGCCAAATCTTGGTCTATTCATCTTCACTCCAACAAAAATTGAGGAGTTTTATCTGAATAAGAACTTAGGACTCAAATCTGTTAACTAACAAAGCAAAAATGCCAATTAGAGACGGAAACAATCCGTCAACATGTGCTCCCACGGCAGCACCAGTAAAACCAGTTGCCCCAAATAAAGCCTCATCCATGCAAGCTGTCCTGGTCAGGCTGGTTCCTTGTTTTCTCGGCGATGCAGGAAGGATAGAAATGTCTAGAAACAAGCTGGAGATCATTTGGTCACCTGAGATGTGGCGATCGAACGCCGCTGGTGCAGGGGCTGCTCATACTCCCCAGCAGGATTTTCAAAGCTGCATTCAAGGGAGGCTTTAGAGCACAGAAGTTGTCGGATTTTCAGAATATTTCACGGTGAGCTGTACTTTTGGTGATTTTATCCCTTCTTTAAGGGAGTGAGAGCAAAGTGAGGGAGCTAATCTTCTTCCCTTCCCAGGAGAGCAGCTCTCCACGTGGAGCTAACACAGCTCCCCATAAAGCTCTCGTGCATCCAGTATGGAGCAAATCATCTCTTAGGTGAGGTGAAAAGAAATTTGGGGGGATAGAGAGTGGGGCAGGAGGAAAAGGGGGTATTTGAATCCACTTCTCAAGGGAATGTTGCATGTAAAAATAGGTTTTGTCCTCTTTTATTTCATCAGGTTCATGCCTTGACTTCAGCATCCTACAAGGGCAAAGACCTCTAAGCTTGGCCATATTTCCTCTTTATCCTGTGGCATTTTTTTCAGGTTTAAAGCTCTACTTATTTGCAGAGACTTGTTTGTATGTTGTTCAGGAAGCCTGGAACAAACTATTTCCCGGTTTTCAGATACCAGTTTGGGGTTTGAGGCAGAGAGAGAATATTTAAATGCAGCTACTAGACGGTCCCCATGTGCCTCCGGGGAGACAGGATTGCAAAATCTTCATTAAGGCCACATGAGAGGCAAAAAAATAAAAGAAAATGGTTCAACTCTTCATATTATTCATAGACAAGAATACGTTGTCTTGAATATTAGCTGTGGGTCTTGTCCCTCGAGATCTGAACATGCTGACAATGAGGAGTTTTGAACAGGTTCCCAGACGTTAGGGAATTACATAATACAAGAAGAAGGTGAGATGAGAATAGGGACTAGAGATGTCCCCGTTCTCTTTTTCTTCCTTTTTAAAATGCATCGATATTAAAAAAAAAAGAAAAAGAATAAGAGAAAACCAGAATAGGGGCAGATTTTGTAGCCCTGTCAAAGAAAAAGGAGAAACAAGATACAGAGAGTCTGCAGTTGATACTAAGTTTCTGCTTTTCTACCTGAATCCGAGCTAATAGGAATAATAACCGTTCTGCCTGCCCACTGACCCAAAAGATGTGTGTTCTTGCGCTAATCCTCTTCTACCGGTATCGACTGCTGGTCTCTATGGGTTTGCCTTGCAGAGTCAGAAATAAATTACCCATCAGAATCAATGAAACTCCTGGCCATGGTTTGCACAGATGTAGCCCTGTCACCCCCACTCGCAGGTGGTAAGAGCTTGCAGAGCACTTCCATACTCCATCTTGTGAGTGTGGACGGGTGTGCAAGCAACCCTGGGGAGAAACCCACTCACCAGCACACGGTCATGTTTGGATCATCGCCATCGCTCCGCGGCGCCGTTGGGTTGGACACATTAAAGGGCCTTCCAAATCAGCATCGCTTTTTGCTGGCGGAAACAAAATCTTAAGTTAATGGAGGGTCGTGATGCTGATGTCTCAGTGACGTTGAGGTTATTGCTCAGATTAAACGGAGATAGCACAACTGCTTCACAGCCTGTGTTGTGCCTGGCACACCTGGACTTTTAGTTGGTTTAGTTCGTTGGTTATAAGCTGCTAGGTGTTGATAGCTCACTGAGGATTGGTGTTGTGCGTGAAAGAAGAACTAAGTGACCTAAAGGGCAACTGCCTCATGACTTTGAGAGGTCCTCTGGTATCATAAAATCCACGGAAGAGGGATGTATATACTGAGGGTGTGCCACGATGTTGTGGAAGGATTTAAGGATTCAATGGCAGCCCTAGTAATATTTAAAGCCAAGTCGAGTAACCTCAGGCTGAAGAGAGCTGTATGTTCAAGAGAGAAAACTCTTGAAGGTACTGGGTTTGTACGTTGGAAACCTCTGCTGAAGCAGCAGCAATCACACAGAGCAGTGTCACCCAAAACACACATGACCACGACAGAGCAGACAGCAGTGTAAGTGAAGGATCTCAGTTCAGACCTCATCAGGGGCTTCCATAAGGGCGAAAATGAAATAATGGATTTTTTACATGTTAGATTTATTTAATATCGCAACAGCAACTGTTCATTATAATATTCAATGTGTAATTTTCAGCAGAACTTCTGCTTCTAGACAGAAAATATGACTTTCTAAGTCAGTTTTCACTGTTGGTTGGGAGTCTGAGCCTCTGCTTTGCTCTCTTAGCTAAAAGTCAGCTGGATGCTTGTTACATTCAGTAGCATCAGAATATACGTTTACTGACCTGATTGCCCGAAAGCGACCATGGGATTAGTTGCTTACATTCACTAAGTGATGCTCCTTTTTCTAGAGGCTGATGTCAAAAGCTATTTATAAAATCACAGCATTGTAGACTAGCTTAGGTGGACAGGACCTCTGGAGGCCACTGAGCTCAACCTCCTGCTCGAGGCAGGGTCTGCTAGAGCAGATTGCTCAGAGCCTCATCCAGTTAAAATTTAAATATCCAGAAGGAAAGATCCCACAACCTCTCTGGACCCCTGTTCCAGTCTTTAACTGCCCGTGAGGTGATTTCTCCTCCCTCCTCCTATCCAACCAGGACATCTCCTGTTGCACCCTCGGCTCTGCACGTTCGCCATGTGTCCATGAGGAGCATCTGGGTCCATCTTGCTGCCCTCCCTCTCTGTAGATGCAAGAGCAGCAAGGTTCTTTCCTGAGCCTTTCCCTCTTGAGGCTGAACAAAGTCATTTAGATAAGCCTGTATTCTTTCATTTATGGAGTTAGAGCGTAGCAAGTGTCATTAGCACAGCGGAACTACAGAGAAATTTGGGTTTTTTTCATTCGTTGCAATATTTTCTCCATCTGTGTTTGCAAATAGCTATGATAGGAATCTGTAAGTGTGCCATTTCCTTTCATACACAACTTGTTGGCTTTTGTGCAAGCTGTACACTTACAATTAAGAGGGCCCACCATGTTTTTGTTCTGTCTGTGAACTGTTTTGATCCCTTTTCACCCTAAGTAACCCCCAGCAGTGTGACTCTGACTCTCCCAAAGACAGAAGAAGATGAAACTGAAGTTTATCCTGAGGAGACAATTAAGAGGCAGGCGAAAGCTACCTTCAGTTGAAAGGATGCTGAAGGAAGTGGTCTTTATCTCATAGACCTGTTGAAGAGGGTCTAGAGGAGGCTGCAAAAATGATCTGAGGGCTGGTACCCCTCTGCTGCGAGGCCAGGCTGAGACAGTTGTGGATGTTTGGCCTGGAGAAGAGTTCTTTCAGAACTTTAAGGGGGCCTACAAGAAAGTTGGGGACAGGACAGGTAGTGATGGTTTTAAACTAAAAGAAGGAGATTCAGACTAGAGAGAAGGAAGACATTTTTGCTGCTGAGGGTGGTGAGATCCTGGCCCAGGTTGCCCAGAGAGGTGGTCGATGCCCCATCCCTGGCACCACTGCAGGTGAGGTTGGCCGGGGCTCTGAGCAACCTGCTCTAGTTGCAGATGTCCCTGCTCCTTGCAAGGGGGTTGGATGAGATGACCTCTAAAGGTCCCTCCCAACTCAAAGCATGATTTATCTCAGTATTTCACCACGGGCTGTGGAGCACCCCACTGCCTTGGGTGGTGCCTTCAGGAGGAACGTGGGATCTACAGCATCCTCAGCTGCACTCGCTGATCTGACACCAGGGGTGCAGTGTGACAGCACACAGCCGCGCACAAGTTCACGGTGCAGATAAATACAGGGATCTGGGGTGGGTTTTGCAGCCCCCTGCTCTGGTGTGCCCTGTTGCCACTCTCCATGCCTCCTTTAAACCAGCTTCGGTACCTCCCCGTGAACTGTGGTGGCACTTGCATTGTAGCACAGATGCAGCCGGTGTAACAACACACATAACTCTGCAAAGCCAACATCTGGCCCCATTAAATGTGATAAAAACATTGTTATTGCTTCCAGTGGGTTGGGGAGCTGGCTTATTTGTTTTGCACTTTTTTTCTACAGAAAAGAAAAAAGTCACTCATACGATTGAGTGACCTCCCCGAACTAGGTCAAAGCTCTGACCCAAAGGTTTGGTCACTACGAGCAATTATATGGTTGCTCGTGTGACTTTCACAGATTCTATACTTTCTTCCGGGTCACTATCTGTTCTTTTCAGAATGGAGAATTCAAAGATCTGAAAGCACCTAATAGATTGAGAGAGGCAAAGCCTTATAAAAATGTTATTGCTATTGACTTTGTGGAAGATTTGATTACAATGAATTGGCAGGGAAATGATTTAATACTAAACATTGATGACTGTAATATCCAGGAGTAATTCTGGACAATAAAAGACAAGAGAAAGAATGCATTTCCTTTTACTGCGGGGGAGACTGTTGCTAAAAGGATGACAGAGACTCAGAATAGTAACCCCTAAGAGTGACACGCTTCTAATAGCAGCACAAAAGCGACCAAAGCTGTTTGTGTTGGAAGAGTTACAGTAGAAATTTGGCCAAACAAGAAAAAATACATAAGGAAAAAGAATTCCGTAAGCAGCTGAAACAAATTCAATCTTTTGCTCCTTTAAACATTTTATCAACAACCATTACACGTGAACGGCCATAAATAAGGCAAAAGAACCAAAGATTGGTGTCTACACAGGGTCCCAAGATAGATTTGTTGACGCTATTCAGCGCCTTGCTTTCTCATTGCTGTCCGTTGGAGCCTTAAGCATGAGAAATTTCGACTCCTGGCTCGAACCACGGTCCCAAAAATTCTCTGTCGAGCTCGATTATCTCCCCACTTTGTCCGCTCTGCCGTTTACATCTCCCTGCCTATCGTCCCAGCCAGGGTTTTATAACCCGGTTTTTCAGCTCGGCTCGAGGTTGCGTTACAGCGCAGCCAAATAGCTGTCCATGAGAAAGTAAAAACCTTCGCGCTGTTCCAACCGGAGACTTTTTATCTTTAAAATACAGCATTAGGAAGCCTAATGTCCTCCGGTTTTATTCGCTATTCTTGAGGGGTGCTTAGCTGGCAAGTGCAGCATCTGCCACCAGCTCGTCGCAGCGTTAACAGCCTGCGCGCAAACTTCCCAGCTTGTGCACAAATAACATTTTACGGGGCCCAACAGCTGATGGGTTTTGCTGTTCCCAGGCTGCTGGTTCCTCCAGAACCCAGGCACCGTGCAGGCTGCAGCCCTTCTCTGAGCAAAGGGGAAGACGAGACCGTGGGCCCTGCAGAGAGCAGTGGTGCCTGCCCTTTCTAGCAAACCAGCCTTTTTTGAGGTAAACCATCCTTTTCGCCAGCTCACTGCGGTCAAGAGAAAAGGAGAGGCTGCTCTTGTAGCTCAGAGACAATTCTTCATGTGTGTCCAGAAGGTATAAACCCTGCGTCGGAGCCTGCTCGTGCAGAGGGGGCCGTGCGTAGCCACTGACATTAATTTACCATGAGGGGAAAATTCCAGCGTAAGTGGTCTCTGCTGTGTATAAAACACTCAGCACCAGCGACATTTGCCGCTCCTCTTAGTGATAAAATATATTTATTTGTGAAGTAGATCTTAATCTATCTCAGAAACGTGTTTTTAGTTTTTCACAGCAGCATTTATAATGATGGAAAGTGGAGGCTAGAGAGGACATCTTTCTGTAGCAACGAACAAAAAAAAGAATAACTTTTCAGCATTACCGTATATCAATAGCCAATTATTTTTGTATGGATGAGTTCTGGCCGGCTGATAATGGACTGACAATGAGATAAGTCTTCCAGGAGAGAAACCATCATTTTAAAGATGGAGTGGCTGGCCTTTTCATTTTAAGGTATTACCAAAATCACACCTTTCACCTTTAAAAATTGTAAATGATCACAGGCTTGTTCTAAATCATTTAATTGCTGTTTGAACCAAGCCCGGCTCTTGCTTTGCAGGGGTTTGTCTTTCTTAGCGCTGATGGTGCCATTTACGTTTCCTAATTTCTCTTGAAGAACGACCTCCTTGCTTGTGCTCTCCCTCCCAGCCTTGCTGGCCATCTGTCTGCAGAGGCATTTTAAGGAATCTGCAGCCAATTCACCCTTGCTCGTACGTATTTCTTGAACTCGATATACAGCGTAGACGTGCACAGGCGCAAAGTGAAACCAATTAAGCAATGAGATAAAACACGAAGGTGCTCTGGAAAACTTGTTCAAATGCTTCAGATGAGGCAGGCTCGCATTTCTTGCTGCTTTTTCTTCTCCTTTGGCGGAGATTCTTTCATCTTCACCTGTTTCATTCATCTGCCTCTTTCTCTTGGACACGGGGAGTTTTGGCGATTAGGAGTCCCGTACTTCTGACCAACTGCCTACTCATCTGCTGAACAGCCTACGTCGTAACAGCTCTGCTAAAGCTCCTCACTTTAGCCCTCCCCTTGAAAACAAGCTTGAAAGCAAGATCACCAGATGCTCCAGAATGTGCACCAAGACTTCCCTATGACTCGGCTGTATGTACAAATAGCTGAGGGGCTTGGGGAAAATATCTAAACACCTTATTATTATTAAAACTTGACCTAGTGGGAGATGTCCCTGCCCACGGGAGGGGACTGGAACAAGTTGATCTTTAAGGTCTCTTCCAACCCGAATCATTCTATCATTCTATGATTATTATCCGTGCTCATGGATCAAAGTGTTTTCTTGTCTTCTGATAACACCGTCCACTGTCTTTGATGATCATCCAGGAGAAGAGATCAATGAAATATTCAGAGATGGGTAAATTGAGGAAACTAGCCACAAGTTCTGTCAGTGGCCATGGGACCTGCTCCTGCTGGTCCTGCTGTCAGCCCTACAGTCAGCCTTGCACGTTTGGTTTGCCAGGGCAATGGAGATGGAGGGAGCTGCTGAAAGCTGCCACGCCAATTTTAATTTGGGTATCTGGGGCTTTTTGAACCCTCTGCATGTTCCCTGCTCAGCAACAAGCCAGCTGCTGACAACTCCAAAGAAGTAAGGAACGTGCCTTGAGTTCCTGTGACATTTTGTATTCCAAACTTTGCCCAGTGGCTGATGGTTCCTTCCTCAAAGTGACATATTGATTGTGGGTACACGTAGGGCGAGTATGATTGTGTTCAGTATTTTGAGCTCATCATCTGTTATCCCATTCTCATTGTCATCCGAGGCCCAGACACTATCAAATTGGAAGCAGTAGTGTAGAAAATTACGAACAAATCAAAAAAGACTACAGCTGTGAAATGAATCAAACCACTGTTTCTACGTTTAGTATTTCCTTTGGTATAAAACATCTTTTACAATTTATTTTTTTATTATTTTGGGCTTACAGCTCTGAAGGCAGGGACAAAGCACCGCAACCCAGCATCCGGTGTTTGCGGACACTTACCAGAGAAAGCTCTCACTAAAACATGATGCAGACAGAGAAGGATGGGTCACCAAGGGCAACACCTACCTAGATCTGGGCCTCAACCCATTCTCACCACCCAAAGGACCTGCCACTGCAGCAGCGGCTCATCCCTAGACATCCCACCCGGTAATGACATGGGACATGTGTATCAATAGATGAGGGCTGGGGGTCCAGAAGAAAGGGGCAACCTCTTTTCACTGGTGCCCTGCGATAGGACAAGGGGCAATGGATGCAAGCGAGAGCACAGGAAGTTCCACCTCAACGTGAGGAGGAACTTCTTGACTGTGAGGGTTCCAGAGCACTGGAAGGGGCTCCCCAGAGAGCTTGTGGAGTCTCCTTCTCTGGAGACTTTCAAGACCCATGTGGATGCGTTCCTGTGTAAGCTGCCCAAGATTCTATGGTCCTGCTTGGCAGGGGGTTGGACTCAATGATCTCCAGAGGTCCCTTCCAACCCCTCACATTCTGTGATTCTATAATTCTATGACAACAGCATCCACAAACAACTCCGGCATGTTTGCAGCTCTTGACCTTCCTCCCCTCCGTTTGCTGCATTTCAAATGGAGCGGTGTGGTGAGAGAAGTTCAAGTCTGAGCTCCATGTCAGCTTTTCAGAGCAGCCCCTCGGCGCGCTGCCGCGGTACCCTGAGAGCAGCCTTGAAATCTGTGTGTGTTTGTAGGAAGATGACCACATTAAATTCAAGCAGAAATAAATGGTAATTTAACTGGCACAGGTACACAAGGCTGACATAATCTCTAAAGGTTTGCGGCTGCTATTAAATTTGTTCCTCCTTATTAATTTGTGACCAAGAGGATAATGAAAAACTGGCAACTCTAAAGCTGACATTAAAAGTAAGAGATATAGAGTTGGCATGGCTAATTTTATGCGCTGTCAAAGTGAAAAGGCTTCGCTAAATGTATGTAGGCAAAGATACACACTGTCATCTTAATAAGCAATTAAAAGATGGACTCCTAATAATTGAATCATGACTCTTGTCACATTTGTATTTGTTTAATATCTCCGGTTTTGTTTGAATCTGCTTTTGCGTTCCTATTTTAATCAGGCCTGATTTAGGCTCTTGGTTCAAATAAGTAGAAGGGATGAGCATGAATCTTGTTGTCCTATTACCTCCTCGGCTTCTTCTTTCCAGCGAATACAATGTTCTTTTGAAAACTCGTGTTTAATTACTGAGTTTAGCCAGCAAGGTTGG
>VZZY01016453.1:476438-573994 GCA_013400335.1 Eurystomus gularis
CGTGGTGGTGGATTTCCCCCCCACGGAGAGTCGCGGGGGGGATTTCTCAGGGGGGTTTCAAGCAGGTTTGAGAAGAAAGATTAAATGCACCTGAGGTTTTGGAGCTTTTTTTTCCCCCCATCCTTCCCTCCCTGGGTTGATGCTCCCCAGGTTGGTTGTTTTTTCCTCTTCCCCCCCCCCATAAGGAATGTTGGAGTGTCTGTGTTGGGGAATTTAAAAGATTGAAGGAAATGGTTAAAAGTAGGTGTTTGCTGAAGCGAAATGTCCGGGGAATTCTGAATGCGTCGCGAGTTTAAGTATTTATCGGGGATAGCGCAGGTAGCTGGCTGAGATTATTTGGGTTCGGTATGTCTTGGCGAAAGGTTAATCTTGGGGCGGATCTCCTCCGTAATTTTATAGCACTCAACAAGAAATTAGGGGCATCGGAATTATTTTGTGGACCGCGGAAACGCTGTTTAGATAAGGCTGGAGCAATTGGAAGCGTTGGTGGCAGAGGAACTGAGGACCTGATTTTTATCTGGTGTTAATAGAGCTCATTTATACGGAGGTAACGGTTGGGTCTGAATTCCGTCCTTTTGCTATAGCAACAGTCGTAACTTCAGGTAATTAATTCAACCTCTTTCCTTCGAGTGTGAGACTTGTTGGAAATTATTAGGAGCTGTTGTGAACTATTAATTTCTCAGGATTGAAAAAAAATAAGCTGCGGTTCAACTAGCCCTGAAAACAAGCCCGGCAACTGCTTTTTGGCAAATTCTCTTCTCTTATTGCAGTCTCCGTAACTGAATTCTTAAAGCTTCCATGTCGTGGAGGAAAAAAAGTTGTGGGATCTCTGCAGCAACCTCGCTGCCTGGCAGCTCATCTTGCATGTCACAGGAGTGCTTCTAAACCGTTTGTGGTGTTCTCCACTCGACCACCCGGCGCGATTAGTCCCTTTCCTTTCTCAAGGTGACCCTTTTTCCTTGAGCGGCTCTAAAACCTGTGCCCTAAAACCTGTGCCTGTACCTTTGGCTTGCGTCTGCTCGCTGTTACTCCTCCTGTTGAGAGGCGTTGCACCAATTTCTGTGCGAGCTGAGGCTCTCCAGGTGTGGTGGGGTCTGCACAGACCCATCTGGGATCAGGATGGGTGCTCTGCAGCTGCTGGTGGTAGAGCAGAACCTGCGCTGCCAGCATGAGCCATGGCCTTTGAGCTTCCTCACGGTGCGTAGCATGGTCCTCCTGTGCCTGTGGTAGCCTTCCTCGGTGAAGTAAACGTAACGCTGTCCCAGCTCAGAGGGAGAGACCGCAACCTTTAGGTAAACTTCTAGGCTTGTGCGTGGTATCTTCTTGAAGAGCCCAAATTGCTTTGGAATTAATTCCCCCGGAACCAAAGGAAGTGTGTCACAAATGGATGTGATGCTCGATTTAGTTTACTTTAAAATAGCCTAGTTGGAGCATCTGCATTACAATTAGTAATTTCTGTGTTACCTAATAGGTTAAAATCTGTCTCTCTGCTCCCAAGAGCAGGTGTGTGACAGACCCCCCCCAGCTCTTGAGAGACTTCTGGTGTTCAGCCCCAAATGTTCTATCATTTTTTTGAGTGCAATTCTTTTTACGCAGACGTTTCCGTGTGCCGGCTTTGATTTCTCTGGGCAGTGATGTCCGTGCAGGCTCGCGTCCTGCAAATCTGTCCCTCGTTCAAGCGAGGGAAGGAAATTAGTAGTTAAACTTGTCCGAGTTTGCCGTGGTGGTCTGGATTTATTCAATTAATTTGAATCTTTCTGACTTCAGGGAACTTTAGCCTGCAATCCGGGAGCTGTATTGCATGATGCAACTGCAGGCTGGATTCTGCAAGAAGCCTTGCCCTTAGCTCAGGGTGAGCGATGCTGAGCTATGGTTTAGGAAGCCAAGTGACATGAAAAGGCTGTGTGCTTTCAGAGTTAACCCTCGCTTGATATTTATGGTGTGTATTTGTTGCTTGGTTTAAGCGCTTTGGGTTTATAATGTGTATTACCGTGTCCTCCTCGTACTCTGAGAGCAATTAGTGTCCTGTCAGTCAGCGTGCAATAAAAATAAGTGATTTCTAAACTGACTGGAGAAAGATGTTCTACAAATTGCATTTATAAACCAAGGGGAGTTTCTAGCAGGTGGAGGCTGCCCTTCCAGCTTCAGCAGTTACAAGCAGTGCTCATCCAAACACCGTCACGTCTCCTGGCATTTATTTACTGAATAGCCATTAAACTGGCTCTAGGATTGTTGTTTCAAGCAGCACATGAGTCAGGTCTCTAGAACTGCGAGGTGAAGGAGTTGTATTTGCTGCGAGGGTATCAAGCGAGCGTACAAAATACCTCTATTAAAAACATGAGAAACGGCGTTGCTGTGCCGGAGCGATTCCTAATGTAACAATGTACTTGTCGCTTATTGATACAGCGACTTTGCTTTATTAAACATTTATTTGTAGCCTCAGTAACGTTACGTCTGAGGCTTCTAATTGGAATTTAGAAAGCCTAATAAATTTTGATTCCATCCTGAGCGCTCTCAATTCAGGGTGTTTACATTAGTGCTGGGAAAAAGCAATGCCTGAACTCCGTGGGTAGGCTGGGCTCCTTCTGCTGGTCGTGTGTCTTTGGGCAGATGGAATAGCTGAGACCCAAGTCAGTGCTGGGGTAAATGGTCATGGCTCCAAAATTGATGGTGATGCGTGAAAACCCGGTAAAATGAGTCCTGTCAAGACAAGGTGTCATGGATGAAGGGTAACGGGTTCAAACTGGAAGAGGGAAGATTTAGATGGCAGGTCAGAAGGAAATTCTTCACTCTGAGGGTGGTGGGACACTGGCAGAGGTTGTCCGGGGAAGCTGTGGATGCTCCATCCCTGGAGGTGTTCAAGGCCAGGTTGGATGGGGCTTTGAGCAACCTGCTCTAGTGGGAGGTGGCAGGGGGGTTGGAATGAGATGATCTTTGAGGTCCCTTCCAACCCAAAACATTCTATGATTCTGTGGTGACTTAATTCAGCTGGGCTTCATTCTGCTGTTAGCAGGTAACTTGCCTTGTTAATGTGTATTGTGCAAACCAAGCAGCAGCCTGTCACTGCCATGCCACAGAAATGCCATTGCTTGCTTCATTAAGTGGTCGTTAGGCTTCGTTAAGGGGCTGTGTTTGCATCCTCTGCAGCTGCTGTGAAAGGTCAAAAACTTCCTTCAGCTGCTGTGGAAATGGTACCAAGCCTGAAGACTCCCTTGGTATTTTTATTGTGAAGAAATGACTCAGTCTGGTGTCCTGTTCCCAAAAAAAGTTCAGGTGAAGTACAAATCTCTCCCAGCTGAGCTTCTAGGGGGACCAGCGTGGGGCTGTGCATGTATGAAATGTGGTAGCTCCATCTGATGACACATTGAGTAACTGCATTGGTTTTACTTCCAAACTCACAAAAAAACTCCCCCACAAGACAAGAACCGCAGCTCAAAGTGGATGCAGCTGTGGTGGAAATCCTTGTTTGCATCTTCCCCAGCCCCTGCAGTTGATGTGGTGGGGCACTGCCGGGGAGAGGGTGCTGCTCTTGAGTAGGGTGAGTCTAGTAGGGATTGGAAACGTCTCTGAGACAGAGCAAATGAGTGGAGAAGTCCCAGCTCACCTGTGTTGTGGTTGGAGAAACACATCGGCCCTCTTCAGCACAGAATTTTTCAGCTTTTGGGAGTTTTAGTGGGTTTGCCAACCACCTGGGCAGGTGTTCTTATCTGTAGAAGTACGATGGTTCCCGTGTTTTGGATGTCAGCTGTCAGATCCTGACTGGCTGGCCCCACAAACCTGCTCGTAGCCTAAGGGAGTGGCAGTGGCTGAATCTGTTCGAGGCAGCGTCATCTTCTGAATCAGAAGGGAATCTTGTTTTCTGTCATGTTGCTGGAAGCCTCCAGTGGTCAAAGAAGTGAATGCAGGCATTTGGGGCTTTCCTGAAGATCTTCTGAGGGTACAAATGTGAGTCCCTGGCTGAGCGACTGTGCTGCTAGGAGTTGTGGCGATGGGATGAAGTCACCCTTTGGCTTCTGCAGGACCATAATACCATGTTTTGATGTGGCGTGCTTTGGGCCACAGGAGTTAGATGTAGAAGTCCCAGGGCTCTGGTTCTGCAGGTGCTGTGTGGGAACAGCATGTCCTCTGGAGAATAGTTTGGGGGTAAATATTTCACAAAACTTCTACAATGTGGAGATTCATTGTCAGTAGGTGGGTGCAAGCCAGGAAATTGATGTTTTGCCGCAGGTACTGTGGGAATCTGCAAAGCTCCGTTGGCTCTGACCGAGTGTGGATGGGCACCATCAACTGAAGCTTCTGCCCTCTATTGAATCTGAGCTGGGTGTTGTTGCGAGATGATTATTTTATGACTGTTCTCTTGTCTTCAACAGAGGTGAAATGATGAAATCGAGAAGCTTTTGGTTATCTCTCGTATTGCTTGGGGTTTTCCCGTCGGTCACGAGGGGATGGATGGA
This sequence comes from Eurystomus gularis, assembly GCA_013400335.1. Classification (NCBI taxonomy): domain Eukaryota; kingdom Metazoa; phylum Chordata; class Aves; order Coraciiformes; family Coraciidae; genus Eurystomus; species Eurystomus gularis. The sequence goes on from VZZY01016453.1 coordinate 480,893, forward strand.
CATGGACAGGAGCAGAAGGCTCTATTCGGATGTGGGGAGGTTGCATCAAGAGGTACTGTACACCAGCTGCTGCTGCAGCGGCAGCTCTTGTGTTTGTATTTTCGTGCTGTGCTCAGGCTCTCCATACTGTGAAAACAGAACAAGAGAGGGCTTATCCATGTATGTTTGTATTAAACACCTGCTGAGGTCACTGAAGTGGTGAAGCAGAAGCTCTGACTCTTTTTTTGGGTATACTGACATTGCATCCGGTCATTGTGGAGATGCTGGTTTTGCCCCAAAGGCTTTACGCTATGCTCTGTCCTGGGGCTGCTGGGACCAGTGAAACTAAATTTGTTAAGCAGACTTTGTCCTGGCTCTCCATTTGGGTCACTGGACCTTCAGGTGAAATGTGGAAAAAAGTCCTTTTGCTGTTAAAAAAAGAAAAGGAAAACTGACCTATAGATGGTTCCGAGAGAACCAGCAAAGTTACTGCCCAGAGCTTTTTCCTCCGGACTTTCTGATGTCAAGCCTCTGTGAAATGCAAAGTAATCAGAAGGGGACCAAGGGAGTGTGGTGACCATAGTGAGATGATCTTCATCCAGCTGGAGAGGACCCCAGATGCCTGCCTGGCTTGGTGGGGAGGTGGGTCTCCTCATGCTTTAATGCACAGGATGGTAATTCACTCTTCAGCATTAAAATCCTTGGGCTTGTGGGAGTGCAGAAGCAACTGAGCTTGTTCTTGGTGCTCATGGTGACAGTGTTGGCTTTTGTGGCAGTCGTGTTGGCTAAGCAGGACTAGGAAAATGATTGTACTTCTGTACTCGGCACCGGTGAGGCTGTGCCTTGAATCCTGGGTTCAGTTTTGGGCCCCTTGCTCCAAGAAGGACATTGAGGTGCTGCAGCATGTCCAGAGGAGGGCAACAAAGCTGGTGAAGGGTCTAGAGCACAAGTCTTGAGGAGCAACTGAGGGACCTGGGGTTGTTCAGCCTGGAGGAGAGGAGGCTGAGGAGACCTCGCTCTCCACAACTCCCTGAAAGGAGGCTGGAGCCAAGTGGGGTCGGTCTCTTCTCCCAGGGAACAAGCGATAGGACAAGAGGAAATGGCCTCAAGTTGTCAGGGGAGGTTTAGGTTGGACATTAGGAAAAGTTTTTCCCAAAAGGTTGTGAAGGGCTGTCCTAGGCTGCCCAGGGCAGTGGTGGAGTCCCCATCCCTGGAGAGGTTTCAAAGCTGTGGAGATGTGGTGCTGAGGGACATGGTTTAGTGGTGCCCTGGCAGTGCTGGGTTAACAGTTGGACTCTTACGATCTTAAAGGTCTCTTCCAGCCAAAACAATTGGATGTCTCTGAGCAGGTCCCCATGAGGTGCAGATAACCCTCCAGTGCAGGCTGTCCCAGCAGGGTCGGTGGCTTTCTGGACCAGAGCTCACAGTGTGCCTTGCTGCACAGATGAGGGTAGGCTCAGTTTTTTGCACGTCTGAGTCTGAGGAATGCAAATAAGGCCATAAAAATCTAGAAATGTGACTTCCATGAAAAGAAAATGATGAATGCTGAAACAATTTTTAGTTATTTAATTAGTTCCTGATTATCGCAGGCTTGCTAAATGATTGCTCAAATGCCTGAAAGTGGGAGATGGTGGGGGAGGCAAGAGGAAAGGAGACTTTGGTATTTTTTTATCTGCCAATGCCTAGAACACTTCCATACAAGCAGACACATTAGTCAGTGCCAGGCTAACGATGAGCCCTCGATGGATTCGTGCTGCACTTGGATCTATTTCAGCCTCGGGATTTTGTTCTAGTTGGAGAATCCCATTTCTCCCAGTCACATCCCAGCTACAAATACCCCCGGTTCTGTGCATTATTTCACTACAGCGGTTTAAGCCAAGTAAAAATGCTTTTTTTTTGCCTCTTAGCGGGACTAGAAAAATCATTTCAGTGCAGGTGGTGATTCTGCAGTGTTGAGTTCTGCCTCGGGTGTGTTTTTTCCTTGAGGTGCCCATCCTCTGTTCTGAAAAGTGAAGAAAAATAGTTGCCCTTCACACCTCCAGAGTTGTTTTGTTGCTGTGTAGATCTGGATATTACACCAGCACTCTGGTAAACACCTTCTTGTATTCTCAGATCACTTTTGCTTTTTTAATAAAAAAAAAATTAAGAATTTTGCGGGTTTTTGCATTTAAAAAAAACCCTTCTTCACTAAAACATTAGTTCTGATTTTTTTGAAAAAGTTACTCTGAGGAATTAAGTGAATTCCTCAAATGATTTAGTTTAACAAATTTTAGAACTATTATGCTACTTGAAAGACATTAATTCATTTGATCTTCCTCTTAAAACCACGAAGTTCTTGTAGCAATTACTTGATCCTGCTTGAGGTGAAGGATCTAAGCGAGAAACGTGTTTGTTCAAATTTGCACAGAACTTAACTGGCGTGAATATTTTTTAACGTACGAAGAACGCAGTGAAGTAGCTTCAAGGGGTGTAAGTTATAATGTGGATATTTTACAAGTAACTGTATGGAAAGCTTGTTCCATGAGAAACTGTTTAGACATCAAACACTAAGATGAATCTGGAAACCCTGAACGTAGCTTTCAGGTAGGTCAGTGAAACGGAGATAACTGCTACTTTCTCTCAAAAGGTGTTTATTTTGTCTTTTGGAAAATAGCTGAGCCATGATACCCTTTGAATAACAAAAATCACCTGGACTCCTTTTCTAGTGATACTAGGCTTTAAGTCTGGAGCTCCTTGCTCGTCAGAAGTTTGTTAGTTACCAAATTTGTGGTTTGATTAATATGTAATTCCATTAACAGGCGTTTAAACCGTTGAATCACAAATAGAAAAAGCTCCTAGCAATTCACAAAAATTGCTTGAAAAAATGTGTGAAGGGCTGATTTACAGGTCAAATAATTTGAAGTGTGCTCTGATCTAAAATTCCTATGAACTTCATCAAAGCAAATACTCGGCTATGGGTCACTGACCTTCACTAATACTTGTTCTGATCTACGTAGGAACAAGTTTACTGAATCAAAAACATTGCTTAATTTACGTTCAGATTGCTAAAGCGATTTCTTCATGGTCTGTGGTAGAATTATTGCAGTTGTGCTTTGCATTTATAAAGCAAAAGTAAGTCTTGAGGCCGTGGACTGTAACATCCAGCCCTTCTGCATGAGAAATTGGTGTTCTAATGTAGCACTGGTGGATGTTTTCTTGATGCTCAGCCTTCCACCTCGCACTTACGGGGTGTTCCTGAGAAGAGGTTTCTTCTGAAAGATCTTTAGTTCTGATTAGAATAGTTAATAAATATGTGCATGCGGTCTGAAATTCCATGCGTGTAGAATGAACTGAAATAGAAAACCTAATTAAGAAAAAGACGGTGTCAGTATTTCACTGAGAAGTTGCATCTTGCCCCGTCTGTGTTCCTTTTGGAGAATACTGCTGCCACTTTGACATTATGAAACCTTGCATGGTTCCAGAGGGTGCTGGAAAGCTCTTGAAGCTTCTGGGTGCTCCACGTGAAGTGCTGTGGAGCGAGTTGGTGCAGCTTCCCAGGGCTGAACCATCATGGGACTAAATCCTACTGAGTGGAATATGTGGCAGAAGAGCTAAATATAGAACTCTGGGGTGATGTTTAGACAGGTTTAGCCTCTGCCTTCAAGGCTAGTTTCCATGCGAAAGATGGACATTTTAGAGATGACCAGGCTTTGTGGGCAGCTCTATGCTTGCTTAGAAGGTCTCGGAGTTGCCTGTGAAGCACCAAGTGGTGTGATCTGGGGTCACATCTGCTTTCTTGAAATAAATTCTCAAATGTAGCTCAGGCAGGGGCTGTCAAGGGTGTTTCCAGAGTGACCCTAGCAGAAGAGAGACATTGATGACCTGGATCTGAAATAACCCTGGAGTTAAGGTTTGAAGGAGAACTTGGCCAGGAGATTCTGATGGAAAGCCAGCAGTACTAATGCACTCAGTCTCTACAAGGTAATCCACACAGTAGAGCTCAGACTCATTTTTCAACCTACTGGAGTATTTCACAGAAGCATCTTATTAAATACTGAAATTTGACAGGTAGCTTTCCTTCTGTTCCTGCTTTCCAAGAGGCTGCTTTTCTGTATGTGCTGAAGCCAAGCTGGTTTTGCCATGGTTCTTGGGGCAAGTTCCTCATCTCCTCTCCTCAGCCTGTGGCACGGCAGAGCAGCACTGCGGGTCTTCATCAGCTCTTCCAGGAGGGGGTCTCCCATCTGCTGCAGGGAGCTCCTCAAACACAAGTCGGCACAGTGCTGTGTGTCAAATTAAATCCTGTATTATGTTTTCCAGGGCACTGCTGGCAGGAAGCCTGAGCGATATTGTCCTAGCTGCGCAGTGTGGAAGCAGAGAATAATCCTGTGTTGTGGTACATGTCTAGATATTTTGTGCTGAATTGTTTGAGTAAATATTTGGATGTCGCTGATGGCTCCTGAGCGGTTACAGTAGGGACTGGCAGGTGTCCTCTGGTCTGCTCCGGGCTACAGAACTAGAACTGCTCTGTGGTTTTGTAGAAACACTTAGTTGCTTTCATTTGGCTTTCATACCACGCTGTTTTTGCCACCCATCCTCCTCGTTAAGTCTCATGAGACACCAGGAACGTGTATGCAGCTCCTCATGCTCCTGCAGGGAGAAGATCTGTGTCCTTGGGGAGGCTTCTCCAGCACAGAGCTCCAAGGGGTGCTCCATGTGCTCACCCAAGTACCTGTGGCTCCTGCAGATTCAAGCACCGACACGTTTGCTTTTCCTTGCTGCAAGATGTTCATACCTCACTGATGCACCTCTCCTGTCTGCTCCCTGTGAGGAGCAAGACGCTGGTGTGTGGTGGTGGATCTAATTTGGACTGTGACAGCACAGCTCAAGGGTAAACTGGTCTAGCTGTGCTAATGTTTTTAAGTTCCTTGATCATTTCTACCCATTATGTTGTTACCTTCTCTGGCTTATGCCTTAAATTATATCTCCAAGCTCAAAGTATCACGTGTAGTTATAACAACACTTCATTTTATTCTAATTAATGTAGCAAACATGCTCATTTCTTTAAGGTACCTTCTTACTGGCAAGTAGAAGGTATTACCTGTATAGGATATCCATTCCTTGACTTGCTCATTAGTCAGTTCTTGCGTGACACCTGAACTGCTTAAAATCTCCAGGTAATAAATGTCACTTTAAGCTTTAGCATGACTGCCAACAGCCAGGTCATCCCAGCCCTTCGGTGCCATCCTGCCCAGGATACAGCATCCCTCTGGACTCCGCCCACAGCCTCACCTGGGCTTGTCCGGGACTATCAACTATTACTGGAATCCCTAATTATCCTCGGATTCTTCAATGTTGTTTCACTGCTGCAGACCGCAGCTGGTTATTCCGGGCAGGGGGGGAGCCCTGGGAATGATTTTGTGCTCCTTCCCCCAGCAAAGTCCTATTTCCTGATCTGATGGGCTATAAGAGGAGTGCTTGGGGAGGTAAGGTACAAAATTGTGAAGGCTTTTGCGAAAAGCTTTTGCTTATAATTGAAGTAGAGGCATGATTTCAGAGGGTAAGCTTGGAAGAAGACAGGCACAGTGTATCCGTTTTGTATGCAGTTGAAGATCTAATATCCTGGTATTTATTTTAAGAATTAGCAATGTATTCTCTGCCGTGTGTGCGCTCTTCCTGCTTGTAAGTCAGTTTGGAGAAAGGAAGGGAAGAATCAGATTTGAATTAAAATCTATACTGGGCTACAGCAGGCCCCTGTTTTAAACATTAATGAAGGTAAAGGGAGATAAGACTTAAATTTTTGTATCACTTTGCTGTCTACTCTGTTACCTGCATTTATATGGTATCTCTAACGAGCTGTAATTGCTGGTTGTGGGCCGTTCTGAATCTTAACTAGTATCTTATCCCTGTGGAGATGAGAAGCTTTTGCTCTGAGGGCAGGTTATCAGAGGATCTGCTGTTCAAGATGCTGTGGAAATCATAATATTTGGCTATACATGTCTAGGTCCTTCCTCTGCATCCCAAAACCCCACCTATCCCCATCCATGTACCCGGAGGATTTAATAAATGCTGTGTCTGATGGGATGGTACTCAATGGGTTTAATAAATCCTGTATCTTGTGGGCTGGTAGCCAGAGAGTTTAATAAATGTGTGTTACAGGATGGTATTATGCTTGAATGTTGGGTTACTTGGAACAAGGCAGGTACTGAATATTGACTAACAGCATAAAAAGTGAAGCATTTTAGTTTATGTACGTGGTTATGGCTCAATAGTGAGCGTCAGGAGTTGTCAGGATGCATCTATAGCACAACTTGAGATGAAACTGCCCTTCTATGCAGTCCCTTACAGAATGAAAACCCTCCTTCCGTTATGGTTTTGAACCTTGTGGTGAGATCCAGTATGTGATACCTCTCGGTGGTCCTGCTTTGCCCAGCCTTCCAGCTCAGAGCCACCAGGACCACCAGCTGCTGCAGGGGTGATGCCATAGAATCACAGGATGGTTTGGGTTGGAAGGGACCTCAAAGCTCATCTTATTCCAACCCCCCTGCCATGGCAGGGACACCTCCCACTAGACCAGGTTGCTCAAAGCTCCATCCAACCTGTTCTCGAACACACCCAATGATGGAGCATCCACAGCTTCCCTGGGCAACCTGTTCCATTGTCTCACCACCCTCCTAGGAAGCTTGCTTAAATATACAAATATGTGATGGTTTTACTAATCCAAAACATGTATAAAATAGGATGAATGGTCCCTGTGGTGTAAGTGGTGCCTTGGATACTAACGACCTTGAATTTTGGTGCTGTAGCTGGAGGTGGTTAGTGCTTGGATGTTGTCCATCGGGGAATGGAGGGATTGTGGGCTGGGGATGCTCGGCTCTGTGCTGAGCTCTGGCACAAACCGACCACAGGAATCAAATTCCAGGAGGTTTTTTTCATGTCACAGTTGAGAGACTGTGAAAAATCATACCTAGGTGGGGAAATGCTGGTGTATTCCTGAAGCAGAGAAGACCAGAGTAAAACATCTTGCGAATAAAAAACTCTAAGGCAATTTGAACTTGGCTATGATGTGGCCGAGGGTTCTGCTTTCTGATATTCTGTTTAGAAGCTTAAAAGACTAAATATTGACTGTTTTTTCCAAATGTAGCATATTCTTCCTTTAAAAACGACTGCTACTGCCTTTTTTTTGAAGGAAGATGGTTCTACTTAAAGTACTTTCTACCATCAAGCAGGGGAATTCTCTGCTTTTTGGATTAGGAAGGGTACATCTGCAAATTTGGGGTTTCTAAAACAGGCATCCCACGAGCTTCCCTCTGCCAATGTGGAAATTTATGGAGCGATACCTGGGTTTCTCATCTGAAGTCCAGAAATAGTTGGGTGGAATCAGAGATGCAGCAATTACCTCAATTAGCTGCCGTATGGGTGAGCAGATGATACCGTGTGATGTGAGACATCAGAGCTTCTCCCAGTGTTATACCAGACAGGACCAATCTAAATTGCCAGACTTTTTCTAAACAGTAGTGTGATGTATCTTTTTTTTCCCCCCTCATGCCTGCTCGGGGAAAAAAAAAATAAAGTGGATGTTCTCTGCTTCATTAGTAGTGTCTTTTTTGAAAATATTCTGTGTTCATGGTTGTAAACAGAAAATCCTGATTGTCAAACGAAGCTGCGTATTAGTCATAAGCACCGCAAATGCTGCGGTCTTTGCAGGGTGCCTCAGCCCTGGACTGGATGGCAGGGTAAATTTTCTTGACCCCCTCACTTGAGATAAGGAAGAACATGCTCTGAAGAGGAAAACAAAAAAAATTCCTAAGATGATAATCTATTAATAGCAGCAGGCGCTTTGTTAATTCGCTAAATGAGTCAGGGCTGTAGGTTTAGAAGTTGTACAGCAGTCAGGCTGGAGACTTGGTGTGGGCAGAGGTAACATCTAATTTAGTGGTAGACCCAGTGTGAGCCCAGCTGCTCGTGCTGGGCTGGATTTATCCCCTTGCCCAAGCACTGCCGTCCTTCCAGGCAGTATCTGGTACGACGGTCCAGCGATACAGGCAGCAAAATATGTTCCCTCTTCTGCATCTTTTTCATCTGTTGCATTACTTGGGTTTTTTTTGGCAAAGTCTGCTGTGTTAACCTTTGCTTGTGGTCGTTTTTGCCTGAATCTAAAGGGCAGGAGACAAAGCACTGGAAGGTTACGCTGTGAATTGCTGTATTTGAGGGTGGTTGGCACCTGTTTGGTACCAAACTTAGTGGTACACGTTAGAGAGTCATAGAATCATTTAGATTGGAAAAGACTTCTAGGATCATCAAGTCCAACATCTCCCTGACCCCTAGACCATGTCCTGAAGCACCACATCTACTTGTTTTTTGAACCCCTCCAGGGATGGAGACTCCATCAGCATCATGCTTGTGTAATCAGAGGCTGCTGGCAAAGAGGACGGCAAATGCACAGCCGTGTACAAATATCCATCAATACTGGTCTGCAGGTGGAGGAGGCTGGGAAAGAGAACTACACGGACAAATGCTACACTGAGCTATTGCTCAGTGCTTCCTGCTTGTGGTGTGCCTCTGTATGTCTGGATTTCAGTCAAACTAGGGAGAAATAGCAGCCAGCAACTTGTCTTTCCCGATTTCAAGCCTAGTTGTGACTGTTTAATTACTAACCGTGCAAAGCATGCTTGCTTTTCTCTTCAAATTAGAGTGCAGGGGATTGCATGGGGCTGCGTGTGGATGTGCAGGGATGAAAGGAAGAGCAACTGTTATGGAAAAAAAATCAGGAAATGGTTGTTTATTCCCTCCCTGCTGGGAGGTTGTCTATGCATTGTATGCTGCTTACAAACCGAGTATGGTGGTAGCTACTGTAATTGCAGAGCAGCGTTTATGGGCAGGGAGCCTTGTCCCATGATCTGTTGTCTCTGGTTGGCAGCACTGGGATCATCCTGAAAGGGCAGGAGAGTGTGGTGCAAGTAAGTCCAGCCCTGAGCTGGCTCTCCCTGCAACAGGGATTTAGAGGAAGAAGAGCATTGCCTTGTAGAGCGCACAGTATGTTCTTGGTGGGTGTATAGGGTAAATCATAGAATAGAACAGTCATAGAATGCGTTGGGTTGGAAGGGACCTTCAAATATCATCTAGTCTAACCCCCCTGCAGTCAGCAGGGACATTTCTAACCAGGTCAGGTTGCTCAGAGCCCCATCAAGCCTGGCCTTGAACGTCTCCAGGGATGGGGCCTCCACCGCCTGTCTGGGCAACCTGTTCCAGTGTTCCACCACCCTCACAGTAAAGAACTTCTTCCTAATATCTAATCTAAGTCTACCCTTCTCTAGTTTAAAACCATTGCCCCTTGTCCTGTTGCTACAAGCCCTTGTAAAAAGCCCCTCCCCAGCTTTATTGCAGGCCACCTTCAGGTACTGGAAGGCTGTTATAAGGTCTCCTTGGAGCCCTCTCTTCTCCAGGCTGAACAACTCCTCTCAGCCTGTCTTCTTAGGAGAGATACTCTAGCCCTCTGATCATTTTTGTGGCCCTCCTCTAGACCTGCTCCATCAGGTCCATGTCCTTGTGTTGAGGGTTCCAGAGGTGGACGCAGTACTCCAGGTGAGGTCTCACCAGAGTAGAGGGGCAGAATCACCTCTCTCAATCTGCTGGCCACACTTCTTTTGATGAAGCCCAGCATGCTATTGGCTTCTGAGCTGCAAGTGCCCATGACATAGGTGTGTTTTTATCCAGCGGTGTTTAAAGGTTTTATTTACACTGATATCAAACAACCCAAAAGTGGTTTTGCTGCTTGGATCCATGACTGGCTGTCAGTAAATCTGTTTTTTTTGGGCTCTACCAAGCACTGTACTATGTTGTGCATTCCCTCTGTCTCGTTGTGTTTTAACTCTGCAGAATGCAGTCCTCCCCCCCGGCAGCCCCATGTTTGTTCTGAATGAAATCCGATTCTCCATTCCAGAAGTGCTCTGCTCATCCGTGAGCTCGTGATTCCGCATTAATCAGGCGCCTATAACCCAAACCAGCTATTACATCTTGGCAGGACATCTAGATGCCATCTTCTGAAAGACAGCGTTCCCTTTTTTTGTCAGAGCAGAAAAGGCCTTTGTGCAAAGCGGTGGTTAAATAGCGTGAGGTTCACGCAGGTGTTGGATGTGCAGCACACGGAGCGAAGCTGTGACAGCGGGTAGCGAGCTGTATTTCTGATTTCGATTTTTATTTTTGTCCCTCCTAATGCAGGTAGGGTTAGTAACCATACGTGATGCCGCTGTCCGCTCTCTAGGTTGGTTGGTCTTTTGGAGAGGTGGTTTTTCAGTAGGTGCAAGCCTGGTGAAGAGCTGCAGTGCTGGAGCAGACGCTGTGCTGATTTCCACCTAACCATGATTGGGCACTTCAGGTACAGGACAGAAGGACCTTTTGTTCTGCATTCAATTAACCAACATCAGCAAGGAGGAAAACGGGCTAAAAGTGAACCTTGACAAGCAAAACTCTTGGCATTGCATGAATGAAATGCTGTTTAAAATGGCGTTCGTGAAGAAGCTTTGTAGAAGGAATGAGAAATCGGAAACAAATTTTCCCCTTCAAAGCGTGCGATTTATGCACTGATAAAATTAGATTTTTAGTTAAAGGAATTTGCAGCCATTAAATGGTGCCCATGAAATAAGTCTCATTTTTAACCATCTGCTTTATGGCTTCAGCAGAAGAGCATTCCTCAGGCAATGCATCCGAGAACTTTAGTGTCGTTTTTATCAAAATATTTTGGTTCTCTACTAGTAACACCGTTAAAATCCCTGTGATTTTTTTATTTTGTACTTGAGAGCAGTGTCTTAGACTTCAAAGAAAAGGCGACTACTCCTTTTTGTGAAGAGATTGCCCGAGCCGTGGCGTGCGGCGCGGTGCTGTGCCTGTGGCCAGACTCGCTGGTAATGTCTCTTAGTGCTGTATTAGCTCACTAATAGAAAGGTCTTGTGTTCAACATGCCCTCAAGGAGAAAAATTAGCATCGTTTCTTCTTTTGCCGTGCTACGGAAGTGAGAAATGCTTTGGCTGAGGCAAGCTAAGAAAAATGAGTCTTTGCCATACCTTTGCTTTACTGGAGGGATAAAAGCCACAGTTGCCTGGCCGTGTTGTCAGGTATTTTCCCATTTCTCTGTGTACTCTCCTGAAGTGTTGGAAATGATGGAATGACATCCCTGGAGTCGTTTGAGGCCAGGCTTGATGGGGCTCTGAGCAATGTGACCTAGGTAGAGATGTCCCTCCTTGTGTAGGGAGGCTGGACCAGACGACTTCTAGAGGTCCCTTCCAGCCTGCAACGTTCTATGATTCTGTGTTGAGTGTTCTCAATGCCATTCGGTTTTTTTCTCAGTGGAAAGCGGTCTTGGGGGACATACCAAAGGCTGATATTCTCCCAGGTAGTGAGAAGTGACGACTTGCAGCCTGACCTGACATTCTCCCACTGCATTTCTAACCAGCTTTTTTCCTCTGAATCCGGCATCTGTTTTCTGTGGTAGTTTACATTCATTAGTGCTTATAATTATATGGGGAACAGAGTAAAAAAAGGAAACTTTGAAGACCATCCTTTGTTTTTTCACGATGTCTGTGCAGTTCCTTTTCATGGAAATACCAAAAGGGTATTTAATACAAGTGAGCTGACACTTGAATCTTTTTTTTTAGAGAGCGTGATTGTCTTTTTTTTCTTTTGATCAATGTAATAGTTGTAATTAGTTTTAGTGTTTCTAAGCTTTTGAACTGCAGGGAATTCAAACAGCTTGTTAAAGTGAGGGGCTCCAGGGGAACTTTAAAAGTACTCTTTCCTTTTGCATATATTACATGTACACGGGCTTAATGACAGCAGGCTGTAGCTGGAGTTTTTCATCCCGTGCCCCACCTCTCAAACTAATATTTTGAAAAGCTCCGAGAGGTCCCTGGAGTATAACTGTCTGCGCAGCTCAGAGCTTTGCTGCCTAAAAGGATAAATGCTTTGAAGTCCGGACTAATCCTGAATGCTGTTTTCCATATTTCCCAAGATCACTGAGGTAGCATCCTATGGGGAATAACGACTTAGTGCTTTTCTAAGCAAATACCCATTTTTTTGTTGACTTGGGAGGTGCCAAGGAGAGCACTTCTGCTGCTCTGATCCTTCTTGGCTTTGGTGGAAGCTTTGTCTTCAAGAAAAACAGCTTGCTGGTCACTTGTAGGAAAGAGAAACAGCATCTGTTGCCTACGGAACTGGTGGCAATGGGCAGAGTATAAACTGTCACCATGTTTGGCTGGAGTTGGACCAGGAAATGTGTGAGATGATGTGATGTGGTCCCCTGGGCTGGAGGAACACCTTGGTCGTGGTGGGCCATGTCCTGTGCTGAGACCTTGTCGGGGTGCTGGGAGAGGGACAGGAGGCAGAAAGGTGCATTTCTATAGGCAATAAACAAAAAGCTGGTTTGCGTGTAATATTACATATAATATTACATAGGCATCCCCACGAGAGTAAAACCCTGCCTTAGGGAGCTTTTGGCAGGGGTCTGGAGAGCTCGCCCCTCTTCCATGTGTCTGTGCTATGGGGGGGACCATGGTGGAGCTGGTGCTGGGACCTGATGGTACTTCGTCTTCCAGGTTTGTTTGCGCTGAGTGAGGTTAATCCTGCATCAGCCATCAGTGGGCACAGAGAGGTCAACATGACTCCAAGATGGTCTTTTAGAGTCCTCTGATTCCTCTTTTTTTAATACTGGTTGTAAGAGGTAACTCAAATGGTGGAAATAAGTTGCTTGTAATTAACTCATAAATAATGTTACTGCCTGGAATGAAATATTTATTCCTCTGGAGTTTCACCATTAGTGTAAGTAGGGTTGTCTGGGAGTGCAGGACCTTCTGAGACTTTATGCAATGTCTTCTGAGAAGTTTTAGAGGTGGTAGCGATGCTTTGCAAGAAACAGGGCAAATGATGTAGGTGTGCGTTGAAAGGAGCCCTCAGCTCTAAGCATGAGTAGTCCCGTTTCTTTGAAATTATTTGGGTATTTAAACAAGTCTCTGCTAAAAGTAGCTCTAATAGCTCCTCCCTTCTTAACCCTAAATCCTTGGTAGGGTAAAATAACCCTCCTGGCTGCTCTGTTTTAACATCAGTAGAAGAAAAGAAAAGAAAAATCCATTTTAAAAAGATTATGCTCTACAATGTAACTTATCACAGAGTGATGAATCATTTTAGGTGATACAGTGATCCATTAAATATCTGTGGACAAATTGAAATGTATGCTTGTCATTATTCCTCAGTTATTGTGTAGAGCTTCATGGATGCTTCTCTGAGACAGTGACTAATGTTTTTAGGAGTTTCTGTTCATTTTGCCTTTGAAGAATTCTTGTATTTCCTAAAAAAACCCAAACACAACAAATTCTCTTTTTCCTTATAGGACTCCAGAAGGTTTGAAGTTACAAGAAGAAAAGGTAGGAAAAAAATAGTTTTCTTTCGATGTGTGTGGTGGTGTCGAGTATTCTTGGAGTAACTTTTTAAAACAAGCATGAATTTACACACTTGAGTGTCCTGCTGGGAGACTTCAAAGAGGCTGCCTCCTGATGGTCGCCTGAGTCATAAATTGTGTATTTTATTATTTTTTTCGTCAATGAGGAATTGCTCTTTCAGCACAGAACTGCATGATGGTATTGGGGGATGCAAGTCAAGGTTTGTTGGGTGGTGGCAGAGCACCTAAACTCTGCCCCTGGAGCGTTTCAGGGAGGAAGAAGGTCCAGGCAGGGCTTTCCCATGCATCAGCACACTGCAAACCCACCCTGAGGTGCAGCAGAATTAAATGCCCTGAGCTCAGATCCTGCTCCTCTGAACTCTTTTGTGTTAGTAACTAATTGGCTGCTGCCGTGAGTGGGTCTTTGATGGTTCCTGGCAGCTGGGTGAGAATCAACCATCAAAGAGCTCATTCTGGTTATCGTTAATTCTGATTTTGTTCAGCAGATGTTTTCTGGATGAGGCAGTTGCTTGCCTCATCTGTCTCGGTCGAATGTGGAGCGGGTGGCACTCTGCTGTTCAACAGATGAATACGTTCCCTTGTTCTGTTCCAGCAGCTTCTTTAATTGCTTCAGGCATCCTGTATCTTGGGAAGAGGTTGTAACTACCACTGTTTTACTGCATAAATGAAAAAGGTCAGGTCCAAGGGTAAAATGATCTTCTTTTTAGGTTGTTTTGTGGTCGATTTTTTGGCAGCTTGAATAAATTAAATCTATGGCTGTTGCTAAAGGTGAAATCTGTTTAGCTCACGTTTCCAGCATATGTCTGTGTTTGCTCAAACTTCTGCCCCTCTCGGTGAAGAAATCTAGTTGTAATTGACTTCTGTTGATCTCAGACTGAGGAGGGCTCTTGGATGGTTCAAAGTTGCTTTGAGATGCAGAAAAGCATCTTGGCATCCTGGATGTGGAGACATTCCAGTCATGAGTTGTGCCGTAGCTGTAGAGGTCATGGTGTGATTCATTCTAGACATGGATCCAGCCTTGTGAAAATAGTCTTAATGAATAAAATTGTGGAAGTACCTCTAGTCCTGTTTCAAATACGATTTGGATCTCCAAAATTTATTTCCCAGGGAAAGTAACCTACACCTACAAGAACTTCAATATAGCAATTTTAGAAAGCAGGGCTGGGTTGATAGTTCATGTGGATGTTTGGAAAATGCTACTTCAGAGCCATAACTAGCATTTGAGATCGATGCCTCTAGACACCACTTTTCCGGGCTCAGTTAGGATGATTTCTCATTGCCTTAACAGGATGGGTAAGACTTGACTTCCATTCAGAGGGGTGAAAGCACACCTTTTTTTAGAGATGAATTGAATATAATGAACTTCTCGGTCAGAATGCTTCTTAGATCCGTGGATGGAGTGGAGAGGAGAGGATGGTAGTTTGGGATTTGAGGTCTATAGATAAACTGGGCTTATGCCCAGCATTGCAATCTGTGAATAATCAAGTATGTGTGCAGAGCTGCAAACTCTTCAGAAGTCAAGGAAATGCTAAAAAACATGGTAAATACATCTTGGTCAGAAAAGCCTGTGGATTTGCAGAGCTACCTGGGGATTTTCCGCAATGATTAAGTATCTTCCTCTCTGGAGTTAGTCCTCAATAGTGCCCATAAAATAATTCAATAAAAGCCTCCTTCAGAAATCTCTTCAGTATTACGATGTGTGCAGAGCAGATACCACCCAGTGCTAGGAAAAAAAATAACAGGAGGGTTGTAATGCACATGAAAAGTTTTCTTACGAATTTTGTGATACCTGATTTTAAGATTCAGGCCTTTTTTTCCCCCCAAAATGATATCTCTATATTTTTTTTAAGGATAATGGTTTTAACCTGAGGAAATTAGCTGACTTGAAAATGTTTGAGGGTGGGGGTTATGCTTGTTCCTTTCTCTTTTTCTGTTGAAAAGCTGAAAAACTTTGAAACTTAGAAGTATCTAATAGAAACCACCATGAAGGTGAGAGCTGCAGCGAATTTACTCTGCGCCTGCTTTTGTTATCCCATGCTCATGGATGAACCAGGATACTTTAGAAAGAGCTTTTGGTTTAAGGAGGGACAATTCTGGCTTAGCTTTCAGATATTTTTTTGGATAAAAGCTCTGAGTCCTTTAGGTTGAAGGCAGACACTTTTCTTTCAAAGGAAACAAAGCCTTGATTGTTGTCAAATGGTCCACTGGCAAATCCTAACTCCTCATACTTATTTCATTCAACAAATAGCCCATTTAATAGTTGATGGTCAGTTGTGCTGGGTCGTGTTGATATTAGATGAAAGGAAGAGGTGTGAAAACACTTTGTTCCTTTTTAAGCTGTGGATGAGTGTGGTTAAACTGGGAGGCTTTTGGTTGGGACTACATATACCGAAGAAAACTTGAAGCTGCTCCAAAGCCCATTACAGTCGATGAATGGCTTTTCTTTGACTTCCGTGGGCGCTAGATCAACTACAATTACATGATCTTTTAATTGCTGTGGTACAGAGGAGAGATGCTTCCCTGACTGCAGCTGGCAGCCATCTTCCGCCATGATGTATGGAGACTGATTTCCTTTGGAATTTAAATGGAAATGGCTGCAGACCCGTTTTGTTCCTGGAGTGCCCAACTGGCGTGCAACTATTACCTGGTTTTGACTGAAAATGATCTTTTAACCCCCAAATCCCTCATTGTGGTGGTTGATTAGAATAATTTCCTGCGAGAATATTTTCCTACGTTCAGTTTAAAGCCATTAAGTGGAAATTTTGCTCATACATTCGATCCACTGCAGTTTGTCTGCATTATCCTCATGTAGTGGGAAAAGGGAATATGATACGAGGTGCCAGATTTTGCTATTAGCTTTAAAAACAAAAGTACAAATGCAAGAAAACCAGTGTGGTAAACAAGCACCGGATTTGAATACCATCAGTACTCTTTGAAACTGAAATTGAGGGGCAAGTTAGAGGCAGCAGGACTTTTTTCAGTTATCCAGTCTTCTCTTTTTTCCCATTTCTATCTAAATACTTTTATTCTTTACTCCATATGGTTCTATACGGTTTCTGGTGTTAGCATTGTTGCTGGTTCCTATCAGCTGCCCAGGAGAGCAGATGGAAGAGCAGAACAAGAGTAGGGAGCTGGGAAAAGCAGCAGTTTGTGCAGATCAGGTGGATACAACAGGCAAAGGATGGAGAATAGCATGCAACAGAAAAGGACATGAGGACAGGATGAGAGGAAATGGCCTCAAGTTGCACCAGGGAGGTTTAGGTTGGATGTTAGGAAAAATGTCTTCACCAAAAGGGTTGTTAAGCCCTAGAAGAAGTTATCCAGGGAAACTGTGGAGTCTCCATCCGTGGAGGGGTTTTCAAGCCATGGAGATGTGGTGCTGAGGGACATGGTTTAGTGGTGACCTGGCAGCGCTGGTTAATGGTTGGACTTGACCTTGAAGATCGCTTCCAACCAAAGCAATTCTATGAAAATTGGGAGTCTAAAGGGTTCATGGTAAATTGGAAGAAGCACTGGACCAAGCTCTGAAGGGAGCACCTGTAAACGTTTGGCTTGACAGTGGCAGGGCTTAATTTTAAAGATTGAGTTTTTACTCTGTAATGAGCGTAGGTGAACGTGCGATACTTATTTATTGCTGTAAATCAGACCATACAATTATGCAAGTAAAAGCCATACATGTCCACATCCAACAGATTCCCCATGTCCAGCAGAACAGGGCTGGTGGTTTCCCCAACTATTTTCATTGCAAGAACACAGGAACTAATTCTGCAACTTCTGGAGCTGACAAATGCTCCTATTGCTGTTAGAACTGAGGCTAAAAGATGCTCAGTACTAGAATAAATTGTCTGCTGACTCCAGCTTTATGCCCAAGTGGATGTATAGTCACATTAAGAGCCAGATCTTCAGTAGATACAAATGAACAAAGCCATGCTAAATTTAATGGACCACCTTTGCTTTTTACTAGCTGAGGATCTAGCCCAAGCACTTAAAACTTTTTAATTTGTTTTTATGTTGCTCGCAATCATCCATTCCACAAATTAGTGTCAAAAGATGCTTTTGGAACCATTCAGCCAAGAAATGTTCAAGCAGATTGCTTCCACTCTGTTTGACCATGTAATCTTATTAAATGAGACGCAACTCCAGATTTAGTCAGACAGATGACATCACACTACCATAAAGATAGAGACTTTTAACGGTTTTGAATTAAAAGGCTGAAACCTCTCTGAAGTCTTCACAATCTCCAGCTTGTGGATGCCCTTTCTGTATCTTTATATATATTTATTAAGGATACACATTCTTCATTGCTGCAGCGTTTCCTAATCCCAGTGAGGAGCAGCAGAACATAGCACACCCTGAGCTTTCCCACGTTGCCACAGCTTTACTGAAAAATCTTTGGGGCTGCATCCGTTAGTGGTGGAGGATCCAGCCGACAGCTTAAGAAATATTTCATTACTCGCCACTTGACATCAATTCTTATGTCCTAGATGAAAAACTTGACTCATGGTTATAAAACAGTAATGCCCTTTAGAAATTCTCCTCGCTTCGTCCTTTCTTTTTGCACGTTTCAACTTTTCACCTATCCATGGAAGATGAAAGGCTCTCCAAACTTGGCAGGAATGGCAAGTTTTTCTCCTCAAGCCCTTCAGGAACACAATGAAGTGATCAGCTGTAATTACTTCTGTGGTAAATCACATACTAATTTCCCATCCTGTTGTTCTTTTCCTGTTGCTAAAGCCCGAGAAATTTGGTTTTGTTCCTTATAGCCTGGTCAAAACCCACCAAAAATCTGTAGCTGTGTCCGTTGCTCTTTAGAAGCAGCTGTACCCCCAAGACCTCTGTGTGGCTATCCGGGTGACATCCAGATTGTGATACAATAAACGTACATGTCTATAGTGTTGGATGTTCGGAAACACACTGGCTGTATCTTCAGGATACTCCTTGAAGTTCAGAGGACGAGTTTTACAGTAAAAATACCTGTTTTAGGATCACAAGTAGGAGTATTTTCCATGCTTATTATGCTTATTTTAACAACTACTCAGTCTTCACTTCAAAGACTTGTCTCTATCCATCTCAGCTCCTTTGTTTTCATATAAATTTGTATTATCTCTGGCTTTCCAGGGTGTGTGGTGTCAGTGAACATCAATCTGGGGAAGGACGTGTGGGTCAGAATACTAACCTCATGTTTAGCTCTTTTTTTTCCTAGGTTTGAGAAACTGCAGTTCCTCAGCATTTATTTTTGTACCTCATCACACATGAGCATTATTCTTCAACCACCTGATGCAGTGGAGATGCCTCGTTTTGCAGTGTTGGCGGCAGGGAATTAGGTAGAAATAATAAAGGCAAAAATATTTTCAAGGAGCTGTGCGTAGCATTTTTTTAGCTTGTATTTTATTTTAGTCAGGCTCATGCAAACTGGGGAGAGAGGAAGGGGCACAATTGTTCACTCCCATGTGTCTATCAGGAGTGGTTTTTAATTAGAACGTGGCGTATTTTCTGCTTCTAAGCGCTGAGTTAACAGAGGGAGTGAAACCATGTGGAAGGGGGAAGAACCCCAAGTAATCAACTCATTAGGCACCGTAGAAAATTAAACGGTAGTAAGGATACTCCTAGACAATCTTACTATAGACGTTGGTGTTGCCCACATGCGTATGGGACTCTGGACGAGGACAAACCCTCGAGCAGTGAGTTGCAGCTCAGCCAGGGAGTTTCTGAGCTGTTTTCTGACCCAAACAGTGCCGGTCCTACTGCTTGTTTGGCTTCCAAATGCATGTTTGTTCATTCTGATGGGTTTACTTCTGAAAATGTGACTGCAGCCATGGTTTAGGCCAGCTTTGCCAGCAGGCCCAGGAAGCCCATCACGCTGCTGGAAGCAGAAGGGTTTTGCAGGCTTACGGCTCTGGGAAATTGATGCAGCGGTTTCTGTAGTTAAGCACTTGGGGGCAGGAGGTGGGATGAGTTCTGTTCATGGCAGAATGGGCATGAATGTTTAGTAAGTAAATATAATAGTATGTGGCTTTGCTAGAGCAGCAGATTGATGAACCTGAAGGAGCCGAAGCGAAAACTTCTTGAGCAGCAGGCAGCTGTTACCAGCAGCGAGTCGGAGGAAGGAGCTTGTAGGCAAGCTTAGGAAGAGGCCAGACTTCAGTTCCCTGGCTGGGGAGAGGGAGAAGATGGAGATAAGCCAGAAACCACGAGACTTTGTGAGGATCGGGGTCAGGGAGATGTTGGGATGAAGGTTGGTCTTGATGATTCTGGAAGTCTCTTCCAACCTAAATGATACTATGGTTCTGTGATTTACAGGGAGATGCAAAACATACCGTATCTGTATTCCATACTGCCACGCTTCATAAATAGTATTCCCAGTGCAGAGTGCTGTGGCTGGATATGCCTGAAGGCATCTCTCTTCCATCCAAAAGCACAATGGACTGTGCTGCTTTGGCAGCTGAGATCAGTCACATTTGTGACCTCTTGGCAGACGAAGGGAAGTCAGTGAAAAAGACAAAAAAAAAACCCAGCCAAAAGCAAGGTGCTGCCGCTGCCTGCATTCCTTGTATTTGGTATCCATGGGTAGGTATTGCACAGCAGAATTAGATCCTAAACCCAAACGTGTTGAAATCTTGAACTGCAGTTACCTCCACTGCAGGATGGTGGAAGATGCTGGAGGTGTCCATCAGTGATGCTAATTTACAGCAGGTAACGTGAGGCATGAAGTGTTGCGCTAACCTGCAGCAGTGTATTGGCCTTATCTGCTGGCATGGCCCAGAAGGCTCCTTGAACTACTTTATGTCTAGGAAACTTGAATCACTTGATGGTCAGGGTTTTTCAGAACCAATCACGTCACACGTGAATTGCTGACTTAAAGTTTGTGACCAAAATACACACCATGAAGCCAACTTCATCAACCCAGCTTCTCGGAACAGTTAACAGCAAGGCAGAGTTTGCTGAACAGACTTCTGGCTTCAGGCTATGCAAGAATTTGAAGTGAAAAACATGCAAAAAAAGATACAGCCATATTGAGGCAGGCAGCAGGAAGCATATAGTGTCCAACCTAGAAGGTTGGACCTAGAATTCACCTAGAAGGTGAATTCTTCCTGCTCATGAGGTCACGTTATTTGGAAACTTTGGAAGATAGATGAGCATATTTCCTGGAGTTAAAAGGAGAGGGGTTTTTTTTCTTGGTACATGCCACGCATCTCTTGGGGCACTTGTGGCAGTGTCTGCCCCATGCCTGTGTCCCCCAGTGTGGCATGTCAAGCATCCTCTGTGCTTTCAGGGAGGAGATCTGTCCCAACGGGCTGTGGTGCAGTGCTGGTGGTGCTGCCTGAGATGGATCACCTCCTCACCAGCATGAATGCCAAGTTTTGATGAAGACTTAATAGAGAGATGAGTTTTATTCCACAGGGCAGTCTCTCCCTTTATTTTTCACTTCTCCCTCAAATCTCTCCGTGCTCCACGGCCTCTAAATTACCTGTCTTTCCTCGAGCAATAACCACTTTAACATTTTTCCCTTCCCTAACATCCTTTCATTCCTCAAGCTTCTCTACTTTTTCCAGCTAAACTGGGCAGCCTTTTGGAAGGTACCACTTTGTCCTACAAACCTTTGTCTTGGCATCTTCACCCTCCAAAGCGCTTACCTCCAACTGACGCAGAGCAGTGAAGCAGGACTGGTTTGCACTGGTCTGTTAAGACCACTTGTCTTCGAGAATAGGAGAAGGTGAGATTTTTCAGACAAATGGACTTTTCTTGGCTTAAGCATCCTTAGCAGCAGGCAGGCTGCAATAGTTGTTGCTCAGAGTATTGCGTGATGTGGAAGCCCCTCATATGGAGAGGGCTTATGCTGCTTGCACATCATATTGAAAGCTGCAAACAAGTTAGAAACTTTGAGAA
The DNA here is from genome assembly GCA_013400335.1 of Eurystomus gularis. Lineage (NCBI taxonomy): Eukaryota > Metazoa > Chordata > Aves > Coraciiformes > Coraciidae > Eurystomus > Eurystomus gularis. The sequence goes on from VZZY01016453.1 coordinate 502,185, forward strand.
CTTTAGTTTACAGCTGGTCTGAAAACTCAAACTTTGGTAAAAGTTGAATGAAAAACTGCAGCAGATGTTTTTGATAATGGCAGTTTAATGTAATATGCAGATGCTCTCCAACGAGTCAGTTTATCCAGCATGTCTCAGAAATTAGCAAAATAAGTAACTTGGACTTTGAGCCAGAAAACTCAAATTCCGGGATCACTTATGGGCTCGGTCAGGCTTTTGAGGCACGATTGTGGAACGTGCTGCTAGTCTACTTAATGTGTGAGAGCACGATGTATTTTCAATTACAGACTTAGTGGGTTTCAACATGTCATTGCTTCCTGAACTGAGCTTTAACCATAAGGCAAAGCAATTAGGTTAATATCTTCAGAACTTCAACTCACTGCACGAATAGGAGATAAAATAAGACAGAAATTATCCTCTTTGTGCTCTCTTAGTTCAGACACTTATAACTGGGTGGCCGTGGCCTCTACCTGTGGCAGATGCTGTGTGTGGAGCTGTCAGCCTGGATCAGCCCGTTGTGGTTCATGGTAGGGGAGGCTCTGCTGGTGCTCTGGTGTCTTCTCCTGGAGGTGCCTCACTTTGCCAGGGCAGTGGCTAAGAGGCAACCATCAGTGGACCTTGCAGGACGTACTTGTGGGTCTGTTATCTTCTTCTAGCGCGTCCAGTTCTCACCAAACCCCAAAGGAGGTGGAGAAAAAAGCCTTCAGGTGGTTGATGTCTTAGCCAGGTCCCTGGCTGCTGCCACAGGAAATACTCTCCTTAAATTAGAGGTTTCTCAGAGGGCTCTGCTTTGTTTCCAAATGTTTCCTTTGGACTTTACATTTCCAAGCAAGACTTCGGCTCGGTAATTAGTGCTTGTCAGTATATTTTTTAATAAGAACTTAGGAGCCTGTGAAATGGTCCAGTTGTTGTTTGGGAAAGAAAAATCTACTGTGTGTAAGGTAATGTAATTACTTTTCTAAAGGAGCTTTTATTATGCTCCTAACTGCACATTTACTGTACTTGATAGACCAAAATAAAGCCAGAACAGAATGAATAAGCCATTTGGGTCCATTGGGTAAATAAAACAGCTAAAGTGTTTATAAATATGTATTTAGTCAGCAGAGCTGATTGGCGACTCTGCAACTGCTCCGGTGTCTGAGATAAGTAATCCACATTTAATAGCCTTCCATAAATATTTCCTTGTTTGTCACGAGGCAGTAGTTATTTATCCATGCCAGGCTGCTTGTTTGTTGTTTGATGAGATCTTTTGAGGAGTATTAGAGAAGTTTGTTCTGCATATAATAGAAGCACGGGTGTTACGTGTGTTTGTGAAGCAGCATGAGAGTGGTCTTCTCATCCCCATCTCCTTTCCATCCTCGCCTCTCCCTTGTAGGTGGTGTTTTTGTCACTCCTGTTACTCCTCCAGTTTTGGTGAGGTTAAAACGTGCCTTCCTTCTGCTGAACTTCTAATTTCTCTCTGCCGAAGTGGCCCCAACGATGTGACAATCAGTAGGGCTGAAGCTCAGCCTGGCTACTTTTTCTGATTCAGTGTAAAACTATTGGATGCATATTATGAAACTCATTTAGTAACATGCTCTACTAGAATGAAATTAGTATTTGTGAAAAGTGATTCTGGACCCATAGGATCATTAAGGTTGGAAAAGACCTCAAAGATCATCAAGTCCAACAGTCAACTCAACACTACCGTGGCCACTAGACCATGCCCTGAAGTGCCACGTCTGCATGTGGGCAACTCTGTAGGACCTATGGACTTGAAAGCCTGTTCCTTCCAAAGGCATAAGTTGGGTTCTGGCTGTTAAATGTGTTCAGCACGTTGGTCCAGCTCAGTCGACGTTATCAAAGTGTCTGTTCCTGTGGTTTGTTGTGTGCAGTAGTTGGTGGAAAGGCCACAGCTGAAATCCACCTTGTGCAGCCCGTAGATAATAGCATAAAGTTATACTCTTGCTTGGAACATAAAAAGTACAAGGAAAAAAGTGCAGTGTTTTTCATCTGCAGAATTGGAAGTTTTTCAAAATGTCATTTCTTACAAGATTTCAATTTAGTTTCTCCTTGCAACTGCGAAGCAGGTGACAATGACACAATGCCCCGTCTTCTATTTGTTTTGCTTCTCCCATTGAAATTCTATGATGTGAATTGCCTATAATGTGAATTTTTTCTTTACTTTCCATATTTGAATGTTGTAAAGGACTTTTATCTCAGATTTTTTTATTATCCTTTCTAAGTTTCCTCTTTTATTTCTCCATAGTACTTTTTTCTTTACCCGTATTTATTTTTTCAACATTACTAGTTTTCCTGAAATCATATAATAGTCATATTTAGGTTTTAACTCTTATTGCCCATTAAATACAGAAGTTCATCAGGGCTTTTAGCAGAATCAACATTGTGGCAAACCTTATTCCCTGGGAATAGAGGCAGCGAAGCCAGAAATTGGAAGCAGCCCTACGCAGCTTCTCGGCTGTTATCAACACGTCCAACTCTGTTGGCACCCGTGTCAATGAGGGATGATCCATTGCCAGGGACATTTGTATGAGGAAAACCAACAGTTTGTGAAAACAGAGGGTTCTTGCAATTAGAGCAGATGTCGAATGGAGCGTGAGGTGACCGTTTCTACACCCTGAGATGCTGATGGCACTTGCCTCGTGTGCAGGAGTCGGGATCTGGGCTAGATCTCAATGCTCTTCAACACTGAAATACGGCGACCTGTAGAAAACACTAATAAAGGAAGAATTATATTCTCCTAACGATATAATAACACTTTGAATGGAACCTCTGCAGCAGGCAGGAACTAAGCTAAATTAGTTGACGAGCCCGTGAGGGGGTTTATCCCATGGTAGAGCTCATGGCCTTTACCCTGTTATGTGCTCCTCAGGGTGGCTGGACCGCTGTGGTGGGTTTCTGATGCTGGGAGTTGGAGTGACACACAGCAGCCAGAATCATAGAAAAGCTGGAGAGAAGACTCCTGCCATTCTTGTAAAAATAAGATTGTTCCTGCCATTGTGATGGGGTCAGCTGGCCAGCCTGGGCTGCGGGCTGTGTGCTGGATATAGGGCTGTCGCAGCTTGTGGTGGTCTGGTCTCAAAATCAGCGAGTAGCAACTTCTCACTGTAAGGCACAGCATGGGGAGTAAGTCAAAGCCTTTACAAGTGTATTAAATTATCCTGGAAGCCCTGACTGCTCCTCGGTACTACAAAGCAACTTAATTAAAGGGAAACCTCACATGGAGGTAGCAGTAAAGGACCAGGGACAGCAGAAAGCCCTCTCTTTTCCTTTTGAAACAATAATAAATGCTTCATCTTTGGACAACAGCTCTAAATGTATTCCGAACAGGTCAGCTGGATGAGAAGCATTGCTAAGTGAGCATTTTTGGTCAGTCACAGAGGTAGCACTGGAATGTCCTGACGTTGTCTCTGGGATGTGTGGAGATACCGGTGAAGTAATCAGGCTTTGAGTGAACTTCAAAAAGATTCCTTTTTTGAATGTGAGACAATGCTGAAAATGACTCTTTGCCACCTTTTAATGTTCACCCAATAGAAATAACATCACCAGAACAAATCCTTGCTGCTGTTGGGCATTGCAGTTCTCCCTTCAAAGGAAGTGTGTTCATCAGGGCTTGTTTATTGTAGCCGAGCTGTGTTCCCTCTGATTAGATGACCCCATCATCTTCCAGACATCTTTAACTGAGCACCCTCTAGTATTTTAAACCAGAAATAATAATCACAGCCCTCTGTCTTTTTCTTTCACCCCTCTGCCTTTCCATCAGGCAGAAGGTCTAATGGGATTATTTCCCAAGATGATGTTTGTTCAGTGGAGGGTGAGAGACTGGTCTTGTTGTGAGAACAGCTCTGCTGGCCTCGCTGGATGCCTGTGCACAAATGGGCTTTTGCCGTGGTTTTTCTGTTTGGGAAACCTGAAGGATTATTTTCCGTTTCAGATATCACAGCAATTAATAGTGGGAATGACACATTTAATTGTATTCATTTACAGAATGATAGAATGGTTGGGTTGGAAAGGATCTCAAAGCTCATCTTGTTCCAACCCCCTGCCATGGCAGGGACACCTCCCACTAGACCTGGTTGCTCAAGGCCCCGTCCAGCCTGGCCTTGAACACGTCCAGGGATGGAGCATCCACAGCTTCCCTGGACAACCTGTGCCCGTGTCTCACCGCCCTCACAGTGAAGAATTTCCTTCTAATTTCCAATCTAAGTCTACCTTCTTCCAGTTTGAACCCATTACCCCTCGCCCTATCACTACAGGCCTTTGTGAAAAGTCCCTCCCCAGCTTTCCTGTAGGCCCCTTCAGATACTGAAAGGCCACAAGAAGGTCTCCCCAGAGCCTTCTCTTCTCCAGGCTGAACAACCCCAATTCTCTGAGCCTGTCAACTAAATAAGAACATGATGAAAATCATTAGAAGTATCCAACTTATTTTCCTTTGCATGGAGAGAGTAATATTGATCCCGTACGCTAATGGCGGGCTTTCCATTTTACTTCCGTGCGTCTGTAGCAATAATTTTCAGACCTTCCTTAAACCAAACCTGTGGGTTCATTCTGTCGGTGTGCTCTCGTGGGACGGCGGGATTTCTGTCACAGCAGCAATGCCGTTCCTTTCCAGAAGCTGACGGGGAGCAGGGAGGGGGGAGCGTGGCTCCCTGCGCGCGTGTCCCCGTTGCTGATGTGCCCATCAGCAAGCGGCTGATGTTAATGGTGCTCCCCGGAGAGAGGCAGCTCCAGCGGGAGAGCCATTAATATCCAGCCACTCTGTCACTGGGAGCTAAGCATGGTGCACTTACTTAATTTAGCCATTAAATCTTTTTTTCCTAGCGCAAACAAACACTCTTTTGCCGGCTTAAAATTCTCCTCTGCGACATTTTTGCTGCAAATCCGCGCTTTTGGGAAGGGCTCTGAGGAGGCGGTGGTGGGTCTCTGAGATCTCTCTTGAAGCCCTGCTGACCTGTGCTGGTTGGTCACTGCTGGGTCCCTTCGGGCTGTGTGGCCTTGGTGGCTCCAAGGGCTTTAAAGTCGCTAAGGATTGAAAGGTCAGAACTGCTCTGTTGAGTAAACAAGCAAAAAACCAACCCCAAACTAGATGTTTTTAGTTTATCCATGCAAAATCCTGTCTGCAATATGTAGAGGCACCCTGTAGTTTTACTTACAGCTAAAGTCCATATAAAGAAGAAAAAGATGAGCTAATAGTTATTAAAACTGGGACTTGTGCTGACTTAAATACAGCAAAATTTGTTTGGTTTTTTTTTTATTTTTTAGATTTCTGGCGAGGAGGGATGAGTTCAGCTTTTGCTTCTTCATGAACAGAGATGAAGCAAAGCATTGTGTAGTAAAACAATTTCCTCACTATTTAATGCTACACTTGCTGCTGCAAAAATAAATGTGCTTTCCACAAACACCACCTATGCTAGTGTTTATTTTTAATTACTGCAAAGATTGGTGCCACCACATTTCCCTCCCGGCAATGCCGTGTGGCAAAAACATCTAAGATTTCTGGGAATATACCCATAAGCTATCAGGAAAGTTCTCTAAAGTCAAAGGGTTGGGTTTCATTTAACAAGATTCAGTTAGTCCTTGGAGAGGACGCACAAACTGTCTTTTTAAAATTCAGATAAAAATCTGTGTGTTCTGTGCCAGTTATTTATCAGGCACTAGAATATGAACATGGAGGTTTGTAGGGAGAAGTAATATCACTTATTAGGCCAACTGAGATAGAAGGGAAGCCAGGAAGCTGTTGAGCACAGGAGCTGTTGGTCAGGTCTAGAATGTTAATGGCAATCATCACATACCGGCTTCACCCCCTTTATTCTTGAACAGAATTTGCTGATTTTAAAGTTACTGCAAACACAGTTGTCTCACTTGCTATCAAAATCTAATTATGTGTTTGCCAGCTATTATGATAAAAATGGCTTTCAGGTCTCCTATCCTTATCTCCCTTGTCTGGATTTTTATTTTAAGCTTTCCTTTTTGGATGAAAAAAACAAAGATAACTTTGGAGAGTGTTTAACGTGAATGCTGACTGACTGTAGGACTTCAGATAAGACTGATCTGGCAGCAGAAGCTTTGGGGGTAGACCATAATGCTGGGACATCAGTGGAGTCTGAGACTGGCGTATTTCTAACTTATTTACTTTATATTTTAGAATTTGACTTGGCATTTTGGAATTTTCGTCTTGCTAGTGGCATGGACGTGGCCTGCTGTGAGTGTCCTCCAGGGTCAAGCGATGAATTTGTCATTCTCTGGAGCATAGTGCTAAGGTTCTCATGCCTGTCTATGGGGGGACTTGATGACCTTGAAGGTCTTTTCCAACTCTAACATCGCAAATAAGTGTTAGAGAGTTCTTTTACAGCCGACTTTTCGGTAACACAACCACCGTGATTCTGAGACGTGTCCCATGAGGAGCATTAAGTGCTGCTGATTTCTTGCTGTCACCTAAAATGGATCTGCTCCACACGTGGATGCTGGCGTTGGGGCTGCAGCTGAGTGACCAGCGGGTAGTGCAATCTCTGTGTTAGCTGTCTGGGGTATAATTTCACCCAGTTAGATCTTATCTGAGAGTTAAGCTGATAGAAATGAAAATTCATGGAGCAGAAATCCAGAATGTTTGTTGGGGGTGGTGTGGCACCAGCTCTTTGAGCCTGCACCGGCTTGCAAGTGGATGGCTGCAGTTCTCCACTTGATTCTTGTCCCGAGACATCAGTCAGCATTTAGCAGGAATTAATTCTAATAGAAGTAAAAAAAGTAATAATAACTTATTCAGTCATGCTCTTGGGTGTTTCTTCCCCTAAGATTTTCATCTTTTCCATCCTCTGATAGGAAAAAAACCGCATGAAAACACGGTTCATTGGAGTGTGAACGTTGCCAAAGCCGGTACAACTCCTGAGATAAAACCAACTTTAAAGTCATTATCATAATTTTAAACTCCGTAACACGATCACAGATGTCAATCTCATGTCATCCGATAGCCATGATGTGCCTTTTCCCGTACAGAGTGGTAGCAAATCCTTTATTTCTCGGTCAGGGTTTAGCTTGTCGCTGCCAGCCAGTGGCAGTCTGTCATTGCCGCTGATCCAACTCTCTCGAGCTCCAACTAATGAAAGTCATGTGCTTATATTAAGAAAAAAGGCAAGAAACTTTAGTAGAATATCCTCCAAAACCCGAGTGTAGCGTTTAGTATTTTCTCCTGTAATTGGGGTCACTTAGTTGGCAAAGAAAGATGTGAACCTCCGAGGGAGAGGGTATTAGTGGGAGATGCAGTCCCACAATTATTTGTGTAATTGTGTAATTACTCGTCTACAAAAGGAAGGAGTCTTTACATGGTTTGAAGAAAGCACTTCTCCCTAGGTGGGACTAATCTGCAGCATGGTTTTTAGTGTCTGGGGGAGGAAAATAGACAGGAAGGAGCTGCTGCTACCGTTTCATGCTACTGTTTGTATTGTTTTTAAGATGAGGAGCAGAGCGGCCAATGCATTAAAGGCTGCAAGCCGTGACCCTGTGTCTTTCTAAAGCTTTTGCAGATGCAAACCCAAATACCATGAATTACACTCCGTTGATGCCTGAGAGGCTCCATCTATTCTGGTACTTCCAGTAGCAGAAGCAAAGAAGAAATTTATGAGTTGTTAAAAATACTCCTATTGATTCCTGGAGCTATATTAGTCTGAGCGATTTGGGACGCTTTGCTTTCTCTGTGTGCAAACCTCATTTCGGTTGCTGTTTTGTGCCTTTGTCATGATTTCGGCGAGGCAAATTTAAAAGGAGAGAGTAGTATCCATTGAGCTAATACAAGTTGTAAGCGGAAAAACAGGCGCTGCTTTGGAAACAGCAGCGAGGAGATGCTGGCTCCTCCGGGATGCTGGTGCTCCAATGCCTCGTCCTATATCAGCACTACTTGGGCTGAATGTATGGATTTACTGGATTTGTCTTAGTTATTTCATCGACAAGTCGCTTCGATTTGGCAAGTCAGGCTGTGTAACCAATGAGTAAACCCTATTGTTTGATCTTAATGGGTTTGGAGGCCCTAAGGTGGATCTTGGCTATCCTGAGCCTAAAACCTATAGCTGAGTGTCTTGGATGCAGAGATAATTTAACTCCTGTTCACACAGTTTTGAAAATACAGGAATTAACAAGAATTTCTTGTATTTTTATGTTGGCTTAATATATGTTCTTGGATGCATTTCGGCATTTTATATTGAATTTTATTGATTATTTGGATTTTACCCTAAAAGCTGTTATCTGAATCACGGCAAGTCACCTTTCTTTGTTGTGAAATGGGGATAACACTGAATAAACTTAGAAACATTGTGTGGGGTGGTTGACGTAGTTTTGGTATCTTTAAAATAAAGCTGTGAAGAACTCTGTGCCAGTGATATACTTTGCTCTGGCAGGCATCTGCTTCTGCCCAGCTTCAGCAGACAACACTTTGTGGGTCAGTGACAAATAGAGACAGCTACAGCAAGCTGCAAAAATTATCGATGGGTTGGGGACCACAGTGATAGTTGGGTCAGAACTTGCCTGACATCAGCCTGTGGGGTTTGAGTGCTCCTCAGCAGCATCCCTTGTGATACCTGCAGGACTTTTTTTCTCTCATTTAAGTTGTTGGGACAGGAGGGGCTGGGCAGGCTCTAAGAGAGGTTCCCCACTGATGGAAGTGCAGAAGGTAAGGCGTGTGACAGGACCATGGTTTGCCCATCAGAGGCCCTGAGACACTCCTTGCCCTGTGGGGACCTCTGTGGTTTGGGGGTGAGGTGAGGACGATCATCTGCTGCGCTCCTCTGGTTCTTCACCCAGCAGAGCTCCTCTCCCTGGCATAGCTCCAGACTGAAGCCTGATGCTGTCAGACATTAAATGTAAAGTTACGTGGAGATGTTACGTCTTTGGGAACGTAACTAAAACATGAGGCTGTTTATTTCTCGCCTTGTGTTGTACCCATGAACGATGCTGGAGGGTGTTGGGGCTGTGGTGGAGGTTAGGTCTGATCCAGGCTGGAGCAAAGAGGTCTCTGCTGCAGGGTCTGCTCTCAGCTGCACTTCATCTTCTGCAGAACCTGACCCTTCAAAAGCCCTGGTTCCTTGCTGTGCTTGACTGCGAGACTGCATCACATGCAGATGGGCAAAGTGATTCTTCAAGTCTTTTAAGAGTGAGCTTCAACATTTTCTTCTGTGACAGTAAATTTATGTGGCTCAAGGAAAGTTGAGTGGGATCCCTTGTGAAAGAGGAGCAGCAGCAGGATGGAAAGACTGCCAGGGAACCGGCCTGGTGGGAGGGAGGGAAGCCTGGCAGGAGGTGCAGGAGGGTAAGGGAGGTACAATTTCTGTCCTGTGGCCATTAGAAGGGGTGAGAGGGAGGATTGAGTGGAAGAGAACCGAATCCTTTGAAAGAAAAAAGCCCCAGCTCTAGTCTGGCTTACTGATCTGAGTCTTCATTGAATTAGTCACTCATGGAGGTGAGGTGGTGACTGCAGGAGATGGATTTGCTCTCTGCAGAAGTTATTTACTGGGCAGCTCCTGGTGCTTATCGGTGCTTTCCCCTGTTTTTCCTATGTGCGTATTTGGAGCAGGTAGTTTTTGTGTTGAACTCTGGCTGTTGCAGAAGAAAAAAGCTTGGCATCCTTAGGTGCACCCGTTGGAGCAAATCTAAAGGGAAGCCCAGGGCATTTTAGCATGGCAGATGTTGGCATCCGTTCAATGCTGAAAGATTGCTGTGTGCTCCGGTCCGCAGGGTATTACCAGCCTCACTTCTGCATGGGAAACCTGTCCTTCTGCCCCAAAGTCCCCTGGAAGACGTGGCCTCCTTCCCACCACCCTGCAGCATCGCTGTGGGCCAGACCTGCTGGTGGGGCTGCCTTTGCTCCTCCAGCCTGTGCTGCTCGCGGTGGGAGTTGTGTGCCTGGCTGTGTTTGCAAATTTGGCCTTTTAGCTGCTTGGTCTCCCGTTTTGTTGACGGCTGGAGAGATCATGCAGAACATACAGAAGGATGCGGTCGTGTGCAGTGAATAATTATGAAGTGCCTCGTTTGTGGTGTTGCTTGAGCCAGGTTTGAGAGGCAACCTTTGTGGTGTTTGTGTTCTCTGTTGGAGCAAGGGCAAGCTCAAAGAAAAAAGCAAAAGCGACAAAATTCAGCGTGGCAGCTGGTACCTCCAGGACCAGCACCCTCTTGTCTTAGACATCATCCTGTGCCCTTCCAACAACCCTCCCTGCATTTGATGGATAGCACCAAATCTGCTGGAGGTGGGGTATCTTTAGAGAGCTCCACTGTCAAAAGTCCCTACGACTTTTCTGCGTGCTGAATTATTTTTGATAGATGTTTCTGTGGCGCAGACCAGCCTCGGATGACTTTCTGCTGGACCTCGTCGTGATACACAGCTCTGCGAAGCAGCTTCTTTGCAGCTCTCTCTGGGGAAAGCCGTGCTTTACGCTGAGCGAGAGATGAGCTTGCAAGGTCTGCACTTAATCTTCCTTAAAAACAAATAAAAAAACCAGCCTGAGGTAACTAAGTGTGACCCTGGTATTTCGTAGCAACTTTAAGTAGAGGGAGGCTTTGTTAATACCATAGTGCTGGGCAACGCTCTGCGGCTGACATCTGCAAAATCTCTGCAGTTTTGTTATTTCATGATTACAACAGATCTTACGCATCCCTAAAGGTTTGGGTTTAGTCTGAAGGAAGAGCAGACGTGTGTACGTGTGATCCCGAGTCGTGAAAGGAGGATACGGGTGCGCGTGCTTGCTTTTTCCTTATGAATAGGAGATCTGGACAGAAAAAAGCTATAATTTCATGACCGTCTGAGCTCTTCCATTCAGTTAAACCAAGGGTTGCCCAAATGCTGCGGGTGCGGGAGCCAGTGCTGGGGATCAGGAGGTTGCACGTGTGCCTGCATCCAGTCTAAAGGCAATAATGCTCAAGCCAGGAGGACACGGCACAAACCCACCTGCTCATGATGTTTTCAGCACTGGCTGGACAGGATTTTGCTCCTGGTTGCCTACCTATAGGAGCAGGGAGAAAACCGAAGCCTTTATGGGTTTGTCCGTGGTTGTGGGGAGCACAGGACAGGGCATGTGGTGGCACGGGCAGGACCAGATGGTGAGCACAGCTCCTCATCTAGAGGTTGTGAAGATAATAACTCGCCCTGCGCTGTCCCTCCCGTCTCCCCCCTCAGCTTTGCAAAATGTATTTCACGTACGCAGTGTCTCCCTGCTTGAAGCAGTTATCTGGCTCTCAACAGCTACTTATTCTTTCAAAGTACTCTATTACTGCTAGGATTTGATTTTTATATATATACAATCATTTTGCTATTGTGCTGGTTGTGTGCGGCGGTGGTTGCAAGCGCTCCCTGCTTTCCCAGACTCCATCTCTCACTGCAGTATTGATATTTCAGTACGTGGTGGTGAAATTAATTAAATTATGTTCTCTATTTATGAACTAGTTTATTGCTTTAATTATTTACTGCTGCTGCAGCTAATTTGATTCGGGCAATATTTAGTTCTGTTTCAGTAACTTTTCATTTTAAAAACAAACTGCTGGTCTGAATTCATTGGCATTAACAACCTGTTATTGATTAGTTTGGCCTCAAACTGTGTGACGAGGAAAGAGAGGCTCTGTGCTGCGCTAAGCCTTCAAACCAGAGTGTTAATAGCACGTTAAAATACGTTTTTTTTCTGGGAGAAGTTATTTGGAAAGTATAGGAAGACTTGCAGGTGTCTAAGGAAGATTGAAGCCCCTCATTTTTGGTGGCTTGAGCTTGTCATATATGAAGAACAAAGAGAAAAAGGATGCAGAATTAGAAAACTGCATTCCTCCTGCTTTTGTACCTCCCTCAGCATCGAGGCATGTCCTTTACTACAGAGGTTTTTTTGTTGTGGATTGGTAATAACCTCTGTAGTGGTGAAATTTAGTCTGCTAGTCTCTTACGGTCTGCTCTCCAGTTTGGAGAGCTTAATTCAAACCCTATTAAAATCAATCAGGAGGTTTCCTCTTTCGCATGTACTTTGTTTCATGCCGTATCTCCAATAGTGACTTGCTGCCTTGTCATTACTTTTTGCTGACTGTTCATGATTTAAAAGACCGAGAGGTTAAATAGCCTCTCTTCCACCATCTCTGGTTACCTGCGAGAAAAGCTCAAGGGCTACGCTTGAAGGTCTTGTTTGTAAATTATAGTTCAAGGTCAATGTGAAGAGTTTCTTGAGGGACTGGAGCTGATCCTTCTTTTCCATTCATACCACAGTGGCATAGCTTACATTTTGTGTGTGAGACATCAGCACGGCTCTGGATTTGGTGAGCTGTCCTGTCCTGACCTTGCGAGGCTTTGCCCAAAAGATGAGCAGATTAACCCGTATTGAGAGGCACAGACCGTGGAGGTCGTGGGGATTTGCCATGGTGCAGATCTGGCCTGAGCAGTGGATGGAGGGGAGAGCATCAATAAGAGGGTTTTAGGTAAATGTCTGGAGTTTGTAGCTCGTGGGCAGCGTATGGTCTGTGCTGTCATGTTGTAGAACCCATAGCTCTGTGGTCCTTCCACACCAATACCTGCTATAGGTTAACAAATGTTTATATCTTAGGGATATAAATATCTTATGGATAGGGCGTTTTGATCTTTTCCCTGCTCACTCCATGTTGACTGGGTATTCGTACAATCATCTGGAAGATTTTAATGTCAGTTCTCTTGGTCTACAGTAATTTCTCTAGTCACAGACCTTCTCTTTGGAAGTGAAGAAGGCCAACGTGGTCAGAAGGTGGAGGCTCTTGTCAGGTGGCCATCATTGCGATGCCATTGGGTTTGTGTTCAGCCAATCTAAACTTGTTCCAAGTCCAAACGTCTCCTGGGGCTGAGCCATCGTGGCGGTCAGAGCGCTGCTGTCCACCCGTTGGAAGCTGAGGACTCTGCTCAGCTTTATGGTCCTTGAGTCACATCTGGCCAGCTTCAGTTTCATGTCTTTGCCTCAAATGAAGCATGTGCTTCCCAAAGGATACAAAGTGCTCTAAGTCCTCATATCTCCCTTGCCTTGCAGAGGTGCGAGTCATCCTTTTTCCTGCCCTTGAGCTCTTTTATGGAGAAGTGAAATGTTGAGGGAGGTTTTTCTGTAACCTTCTCCTTCCGCTGACAAATACCCCTTATTTATTCCGTACTACAGTGTGCTGTTTACGGCATATGCGGTGATATCAAACAGCTGCCACATCTCAAGCCAGAGGTAGCTGCAGCAATCCTGGAATGTCTGTGTAAGCTCACATCGAATCCCCGGGGATGAAGGGCTCTATTAAAAATGTAAGATCATTATCACTAATCTTGAAAGTGGACCGATGCATTTAACATATATAATTATAAACTTCCAGCCAAGATGATTTCATCTGGTGGAGCATCTGGGAATTATTTTTTCATTATCACGTTTCAGAGAGTGAAAGATCTTCCTATTCTCTCGGAGGATTTGGGGGGATTAGTTCCTGCTGTTTGCCGTTGCGTATTCCTGCAAATGTTTGTATAATTACGCACGTCTCTAATTCACTCTGTATCCTTTTGGGGGGGTTTTGTGTTGCCTTCTCCAGCGATGTGCTGGGATGGTCCCCTTTCGACGGCTGGAAAATAAGGGCAGGCTCTTCCCATGATCAGTTTGAAAAATGGTCTGACAACGTGTGCAGGAGTTTACTGATGCAGGAAAGTGCTTGCTTGTGCCATCAATTTGGGAATAACCGTACTGACTCAGAAAAATCACCTGAGAAAGTGATTTGCATCAACGATGTTTTCAGCGTGAAATACAAGAGTGAACATCTACTGATACTTGCACTGAAGGATTGTCTACGCTCCTTGCTGAGCCCCTGATAGCGCTGACCGCTCGTTTGCAGGGCTGGGGTGTAACGAGGTGTCTGGTCCTGGTGATTGAAAGTTGTGCTTCGTGGAAGAAGTGTTTCCTCAATAGGATTTCAGGATAAATGGTGCAGCCGGTCAGAAGTCGCTGTGAAAGTGTTTTTACCTGGTAAGAACAGCTCATCCCAGTTTGGATTTGGGAAGTACAAGGCTCTTTGCTGTTGTGACAACAAACTGTTCTATTGGAATAAAACCCAGGAAAGGCAAAACCAAAGCATCTAAATTTAAAGTTAGTACAGACTTCATTTCATCAATAAGCTTAAGTCCCTCACCCTCTGATACTAACTTTAATAGGGAACGTTCTCAGTTGTAACAGTGGAAGGTTGGTTGTGGTGGCCTGGGGATATTGTCACAGTTGTTTAAAGTCCAGTTCTTGGAGAAGAAGCAAGAGAAACACCCAGAAAGGCACAAAAAAGGGGAAAAGGTGTAGTTTGTTTGATACTTACGTAATAAACATGAGTATATCTGCCGTGCACAACCTGACTAGCGACCTGGTCTAGTGGGAGGTGTCCCTGCCCGTGGCAGGGAAGTTGGAATGAGGTGATCTTTGAGGTCCCTTCCGACCCAAACCATTCTATCATTCTGATTTGATGACTAATGAACGCCAGCGTTGGGTCTTTGAGGTAGGGTTTTGCTCTCTATTTAACTGCCTGGTTGTCACTTCTTACTTTCAGGAACTTAACTAGAAAGTAGAAGCAGATGAGGAGGAACACTGGGGGACACTGGGGTAAATCCTACACTTGGCTGTGGTATTGAGCTGAGGTGTTGACCAGGTAGCAGCTTTCTGGGAGTGGGACCAGGCAAGTGTCAAAGTGGTGGAAATACCTCGTAATGAAAACTGTTCGAGTTCCCGCTGAGGAAGGATCGTGGCAGGTTTGCCATTTTTTGCCAAAAGTGATCCGCTTCTGGCCAGCCAAGAGCGTTTAGATCACATCAGTGCATAAGGCTCTTGAATCACATTCTTCTGTACGATGTTTTAAGAGTATTACAATTTTTTCTTGTGATATTGCTTTCCTCTTTCCAAAGGGTTAGGCAGGAGATGCTGATGGAGGAGCAGGCAGAGCAGGCTTGCTTGGGAATAAGGATACTCCGGAGAGCCTTAAAAGGTACAAGTTCAATGGGAAATTTCTCCTTGTTCTTGCCAGGGAGGGAAGATGCGTTGGGGCTGCCTGCCAAGGGCAGGAATGGGGCTTGCCTGGCAGTTGGAGAAGCTCAAGGTTTCACACAGGAGGTTGGTGGAAACCTGTGTCCTCCTTTGTATGACACTAGGAGTCAATGGACTTTGCAAGAGGATGGAAGAATGTTCCTACTGGTGCATACGTTCTGGAAATCAGTTTTAAATCTGTCTTTTAGGAGTCTCCTCTCACCCTCTGAAAAGACCATGCTGGTGGTGATTTTCACGAGAGGTTTTTGTCCTTTTTTGGTAGAAATGGTACAGCACCACAAGCAAAAATAGTGATGGAGAAAGAGAAACTCACACATAGTTTGAGCAGTATGAGCATGTTAAACCTCAGAGTTGTTGAGGAAAGAGACTGTAAGGCTTGCTGGCTTTACCACGACCTCCGATCTCGGTGTCTTAAGTCTTAAAGATCTTTTCCCAAACAAGACAGGAGCAAAATAGAGTCTTTTGGTGGACTTGCGAAACTTATTTTACAAGGGTAAACTTAATTAATAGAATTCATTGACACTATCTCTTCCCTCAAATGTTTAACCACTGGGAATTGACTATTTTACAGTCCCCTAAATTTGTTCAGCTGTGGAAATGTTGAGGGTTTCTTGTGTAAGAACTTAACTGTTACGCCGATTCCAAATGATAGATCTCTACTTGTACTTGGAGATACCCAAGTTCCAAAGAAGCTTTTTTTTTTAAGGTGCTTTTTCTTAATGAGCTACAATGGTTGCTAAGCCTGATTGCACAGAGCCCGTCTCTGCAACTCCACATGGAGCCTATTCATTCCTCTAGAAACCCTTTCAAATAATTTCAAAGTTAGAAATTTAGAAGCGCGTACATTATGTGAAGTGATTCAATGATTTAACACTATTTAAAACAGAGGAACTCCTGTTACGCCTTTCTCTTCCCTTTTAAGCATTTCCATCAAGAGCATTTGAAATCAATGACTTAAACTCCTCTGTGCATCTGAATGTCTCATGGAAGGAGCGAGGATGTCGCTGGAAATTTAAATAATGACTTTGGAAACCAAGAGCAACATGAAATGAGTAAATCTGCCTGTCACTGCAGTCCCCGTGTGCGGCAGCAAGGGAAAAATAGACTTTAAAATGCACCTGGCAAGACAGTGCCCTTAGTGATGTTGTGCACTGAGTTACACTTCCCTCGATAGAGAAGTGAGGGTTTTATTCCCCGTAAGCACAAAGCACGTGATGAAAGTCAGGTTAAGTTTTGCATTTGTACAGCGGCTTGATAATAACTTGGAAACACGATGGTTAATAAAAAGGATCAGAAGTTAAAGGGGATATTAATTTTACTCGGTCTGTAATATTGCAGCGGTTATGTTCAATCATTTGTAAGACAGAAGGCTGTAAAAGACATCCTGCGATGAGGTTACAGTCAAACTAAACATAGCTGAATTCTGTTATTTATGACTATTTCTTTCCTGATCCCTAAGTAAGGTGTGATTGGAGTAAATATGATGGGAGACGTTTAATTAAACGGAATGAAGGAGTGTTGTAAACATCACAGCGTTGCCAATGAAAACAGAAAATTAATGTGTTGGCAGACCACAGTTAAGACTCTGAAATGCATCTCTGGCTCTGTCCTTCGGATGAATGTTTCAGTACCTCTGTGAATGGTTTCAAATTTGGTTCAAGGACGTCCAAGTGCCATAATGTCTTGCCCAGCCTCTGTCAGGGCTGTTGTGCTTCTTACGTTCAGTGAAAACGTTGCAAGTGAAGAATGTATCCCGTAAAGAGAAAACTGGCTAAAATCCACGGCTCTATAAAATGAAAATACGGTTTGCACTGGGAGGATTGATGAGTGTATTGTCACAGATGTCAAGCTGTTATCTTGGTAGTAGTAAATCTTTTTCTGTTTCCCCTTTTTGACATTTTCAGTGAAAACATCAAAATGCATGTTAATTGATCCAACGGTTGCTGATACGGTTCCGCTCCGTTCTCCTGTTTTATTTTGAAATTGCTGGAGCCCAAAACAGGGGAGGACCCCTCCTAGAGAGCACCTTCTCTAGGATGGTGCTCCTGCTAGAGGTATTATTTTGAATACCTGATAAAGCTCAGCCCAAAGTCTTCTGCTTCTCTGCAGTGGAGTTTTTATTTCTTGTCCCCACCATGCAGAACTGCTCTGTTGCCTCCATTTAGATCCCCCCTCCCTTTTTGGATCCTTTTTCTATTTTTTGAGGGTGATCTCGTCAGGCATGCTCAGATTGCAGTTGCCCATTAGACAAGCTGCTGTTGTCCTGTTGCTTGTAGAACCACCACGGGGAAGCTGCTCAGGGCATGTTGAATCCAACTCTCGAATGCACCTGCCTTTCACGACATGAACAAAAGCTGCATCTTTAAGCTTCTTTGCTGCTTTTCAAACCAGATTGGTGCCTAATTCATGGGAAGCTCATGCGCAGTCTACAGAGCCCGGTCCATAAAAAAAAAATCAACATTTCTTATTGCATGCAAAATGGATAGTAGGAGTTAGCATTCATAGAGGCGTCAGAGCTGTGGACTCACCAAGTTGCTAAGTACTGGCTTTGTGTTTTTGGAGAACTTTCTCCGTAAAACGAGGTGGAGAGGAGTTGAGGTTAGAACACCAAGTATACTGCACAGACAGATGAAACCAGAGGCCACTAAGAGCCCGATCTCTTGAAGTGTGCTGTGTGACAGAAGTACATGAAAACCCCTCACTGCAGGTCCCCGTCTGTAACGGTTTTAATGGAGCTTTGAATGACACCGTGCAGCGTTGCTGCAGCCTCGGGGTTTTATCATGCTTTTTCCATTGTATCAACGACTTCTGTGGGAACCAGACTCATCCTTTCTATTCTTTCTATTATTTTGGACATCAAACGTGCGGGATGCTGCCAGGTGGGCATCCCTGCCAGGAAGATGGCAGCATTGCACTGTACCCGTGCAGGCGCGTTGAGTTGTCCCGCACGGCTTTGCCCGCTCTGTAGCACAAATCTTGTGCCCGGCAATTAATTTGTGTTTCTGCTCTCCCTTCTTGCCGTTCCCCTGGACCCAGGCTGAGGGCATGTGCAGATTGTACCCCTGGAGAAGCTGGGAAGCATGGAATCATAGAATAGTTTGGGTTAGAAGGGACCTCAAAGATCATCTTGTTCCAACCCCCCAGCCATGGCAGGGACACCTCCCACTAGACCAGGTTGCTCAAGGCCCCATCCAACCTGGCCTTGAACACGTCCAGGGATGGAGCATCCACAGCTTCCCTGGGCAACCTGTGCCAGTGTCTCACCAAGCAGAACTGCTTGTTTCTCTCTCCATGTGTATTTAAATGAGTTGGGAGCAGAGCCCCTGCGCTTGACATTTTATCGATACTGTCTTCATTAGAGGTTCACTTCTGTTCATTAAAGTTCCCTTTTTAGATGTAATTTGTCACTTCCATTCAAATGAGAAGAAGGGTATCTGGAGAAACGGGGTGGTTGCATTATTGCTTGGTGTTGTCGATTCACAAGGAAATGGGTGGTGTCAGCACATTGTGTGATGCTCCTCTCCCACTGCTGGAGTTGATTAAGACAAGATTAAAACTCCACAATTTAAGACCCGTCAGCAGTTTTGGCTGGTATCAGCAAAACAGTGAGTTTCATGGAGCCATGCCATCCTTCTCTTCCTTACCCATGTCTTCCATTTGACTTGCTAGAGAGCAGCTGTGGATGTCACCTCTCCAAGGGCAGATTTCAGATCCAGTATCTAATTGTAGTGGTGGGTTTCTTTCAAGTCATGTTCTTTGCTTAAATCCAGTCTGTGAAATTTCACCTGATGGTTCCTGTAGCGTCTATTTGAATCTGGGCATCAGCGTGGTGACCCGTAGGCTACTGAAGTACTAAGGAAACTTAGGAAGATATTCAGGCTTCCTTAAAGGCTTCAGTAATGTTCGAAATTAGGAACATAAATGTTTTTAACGAGGAAGGAAGACATAGTTGCTTTTCCCTAGAACATACAGTATGAAAAATTGAATGAAAGTCTTACCAATAAAAATTTGGGTTTTTGCCATGCTCCCACTCTGCAGAGATGAGCCTTTGGAGGTAGGTGGTTGATCATGACAAAATGCACCATAGAAATACCAAGTCCAACCTACTGGTGTAGTGTGTGAACATGGCTGAGGGACCCAGCGTAGCTTTCCCTGCTCTCTAAAGTAACTATGCCTTGATTCATATTCATTAAGTCATGATAGAAATGCTCGGTGGCTTCTTGAGAAACAAATACAACATTAATGATGACAATTAACCCAATTGCTCTACCATGCAAAAAGGTGCAATTTTCCTCTTCATGAAAAATTAAGAGCAGCTTTGATCATTTGGAAAGCGTGAAGTAAACTAATGAAGCAACTTCAGTACATGACTTCAAACGTTCTCGGTAGGTAAATATGCAGCATCGCTTCTGGTAGGCCTGGGGGGATCTAACTACAATCTCAAAAATAGAAAACCACAGAAGAAATTACAATTAAATTTGCAATGCTTTCGAAGAGCTGGAAGGGGATGGTGTCGTGCTTGAAAATATATCATTTATTCTTTGGTAATATGTGGAATTTTTTTGCCTCTCCAGCAGAGATGGCACCAGCTCTCCAACTAAGAGAAGCTGGGGCACAGACGCTTTCTTGCTCGCTAATAAAAGTTTCAAGCACAGATTCAAGATCTTGACAGAACCAACTGCAACACGTGTGGGACGGTGTCTGGATGTGCATCGTAGGACATGCAGCAGTGGTGATACCCCAGTGTAGAGTAGGACATGCCCACTGTGTGGATTCATCTGGTGAGGAGAAGAGCTTGCCAGGTTGTTCCTGCTGGGATGTCCTGGGGATATCTGAGATCGGGAAGATTTAGGGGCTAAATTTACATGTTGGTTTGTCATTAAAAAGTGATGCCCTTGAAAGGGAAAGGTGGACTTTTGAGGCTAGATGTCTGGCAGAGCTTTGCTCGTGTGCTGGCACAGAGCTGTGGCTTGGGCAGCCTGCGAGCAGCTTCAGCAGGTGCTTCTTGGGGAGGGATTGTGGTTTGCCAGAATGCCTGAAGGTAAAGCCGGTCCTGCCTCGTGTGGCTTAAATGTCCTACAGGAATAGATCTGCATCCATTGAGGAAACAAAAGGACAGTAAATCACAATAGTGCCAACTGATTGCTGTGGAACACGTTTGTATCACTTTCATTCTTGAAGTTCATGGTTCAACTACTGAAGTGGAACCAAAGTGGAACCAAGGCCCATTCATACCCATTAGCATTTGAGAACTATGTTTATTTAAAAACCTTTCAGGAGATATAAAAATTTATTGCTGCTGAGAACCTTGCAGTAGAGCTGTGAGTAACTTCCTTTTGAGCTCTAACAGCTGCATCAAAATAGTGAGAATTAATAAGTGGACGTGCCAGCACAGCAGAAAGCCTCGTGGGCAGCTCCTGGCACACGTGTCTTCCTGCCTCGTGAAGAGTAGCAGCGTCGGATGGGCTGGGATGAGCGGGTGAAGGTGTGATGGGAGGACCTGTGACCCTTGGCTGCGCTGGAAGTTGGACCCAAGGCATAGTGTGACCAGGAGTCACGCTGGGATAGAAGAGGTGTCCATGCTGAAAGCAATACTACGCTCATAGAAGCTAGAGAGAAAACTCCCACCAGTAGAAATGCAAGTTTAAAATAACAAGACAGGCCAGAGGAACAGAGCAAGGAGAGTACACTTCTGAAAAGGACAACCCATCCAATGATTGGTTTTTTTAAGCTTCAGTATATGCATTGACGTGTCTAATTGAAGGAGAAAAGTGCCAAGATGGATTCTGAGAAGCATTCAAATGTTTTGATAAGTTCTGGAGCGCTTCAAGGGGTGGCTTGGGTTTTTTCTCATAGCTTGACTTGACGTGAAGAGTATCTCTGCAATGAGAAAGGAAATTGTATCTTGAAAAGGCATCTTAAGCTTCTGTTGACTGTCAATTCAATGCTAATAGCTGATTAGAGGCTGAGTTAAACTGAAGACATGAAACCTTTAGGGTCTGTTTAAGGCGTCACAAATATGACTACTGCTGTCTCTTGTCTTCATGCAACTATTTTTCTTAAGCAAAAAAAGTAGAACCATCATCTTTCTCCTAAAGACCTTACTAAAAAAAGGATGATTTGTACGCTAGCTTCTTTTTGGGTTTTTTTTTCCCCATTCGGAACATCTCCCCACTCAGTGATGTGGTTGTATCCTCTGTGGACAGGCGTCCTCATTTTGCACCAAGGTTGCTGACACGCATCTGATGGATGGCACCTGTACTACAGGAGGTCTGGCTGCACACCGAGCTCCGGGCAGCAGGGAAGGCTCTGCCTCGGCGATCCCCACCAGAAAAGCAGCGGGGAGGCTGTGAACACCTTTTGCATAAGGTTTAATTTAGCCACCTTGCTTTGCAGTGTCAGGACCCGGCAATATGTGACATCTGCTATCTGCTGTCACTGGGCAGGGTGGACTTGGAAAGCAGGAAAACAGATCTTTAGAGAGAGCCGACTCTTACAGAATTAATAGGAAATGAGGTATGGTGATCGGTGCTTTCAGCTGGCGAGCAGCGTTTCAGTTCACTTATGGTCAGTAATATTTTTCTCCTGCTCCCACATGGAAGTCTGGGTGCTAGAATAGGTCGGGATGAGGAGAAGGAATCCTATAATACTTCGGATTGTGATTTTTTAACCTCGTCACTGTGCCAAGAATCCACTTGCTATTAAGCACTGCGTTTTGGTAAGATGTTTATGCGCAAGGCTTGAGAGGAGGTAAGTCCGTTGTCTGAAAAATTCAGTGCTCCTTGCTGTTGTCCGCATCTCGCTCCTCCACCCTTTTCCAACACAGTCCCATACAACAGTTTTGGTGATTTGACAGGAAAATGTGAGGGATTTGTTCCCTTTGGCTGCTTGTAGAAACTCCTCTGCATCAAGGGTAACATTCATGAACGCCCACAGGACAGCGATTAAGCTCAGTAGGGGCAGTTCATGTTTCTGTGGTATTTTGAAGGAGTATGGTGATAAGTTCCTATATGATAAACTTAATGTGAAATCCATGAAGAAGCAAGCCACAAAGATGACAAAGTGGATGGGTATCAGCTTTTTGTGTCCCCAGATCGATCCTTCTTGCTCTTGCCATGTGGCAAAGCAAAGGCAGTGGTAGGTGGGATTCTCCATACTCTGATTTCTTTACTCCATACTGACCACCCTCTGTCTTCTAGACTTTACGTCTGTATTAATGGATGTTTGTTCATTCTTCTGTAAATAAATCAGGTAAAGAAGTTACTTCAGAGTGCAGGTCTACACCCTCAGCAAAGCTACATGCAGGTGAGACTTGCCAGAAGCAAAATCAATCGGTTGAAGTTTGAATATTTCAAAGAGTTCAGTGCTGCATGTGGGCAAAGATTAAAGATGCTGCAGTGCACTCAAGCCATGTTTTCCAGCTATAAACCGTATCTGATGGAAGAACATGGCTCAAATATGTCACCCAGAAATAAATTAATTAGTAGAAAGACTGGCCTCAGTCCTCTAAGAACCCAGCTCAGATGCAGAGCTTTGATAGTCTGTAAACTGTTGTTTGGAGGACGGAACTAACTAAAGCTTAACCCGTCTGAAACACATTCCCAGCTATTGGAATTAGCTGGGCTTTGGCAG
This sequence comes from Eurystomus gularis, assembly GCA_013400335.1. NCBI lineage: Eukaryota > Metazoa > Chordata > Aves > Coraciiformes > Coraciidae > Eurystomus > Eurystomus gularis. The sequence goes on from VZZY01016453.1 coordinate 524,837, forward strand.
GGCATGGGTGGTACTAATGCCAGGCTCTGCAGGGGACTTGCAGCCAAGTTTCCAAGTGTTTCCAAGCCAGATCATACACATGTCCCTACCATGGCGTGGGTGAACCCACTGCCGTGGTGTTCGGCTCCTACAGGGTCCCTGGTGTGGGTGGTTCAGCAGGAGCAGGACCTGGGAACATCGCTGTGGTGCTGTCCCGTTGGGATGGGGCTCTGCATTATGGCTGGAGGGATTCCCCGTAGTGCACAGACAAGCTGACGTGATGGAAATATGGGATTGCTCCTCTGAGAATCTCAAGGACTTCTTATTTGTTATTGGTTTCGTAAAGGTTATTTGTGTGGGTTTTTTTAAGGGTTTTTTTAGATTCATTATTGGTCCTTAAAGGTTATTACGTATCAGCATCTTTAAGGTCCATAATGTGCAGAAAAGCGCTATGAGCTCTTCTGTCCTTGAACAAATGTATTTCTGTTGTATTTAAAGTTTTCATAGAATGATAGAATGGTTTGGGTTGGAAGGGACCTTAAATATCATCTTGTTCCATCCTCCCTGCCATGGGCAGGGACACCTCCCACTAGACCAGGTTGTGCAAGGGCCAACCTGGTCTTGAACGCTTCCAGTGATGGAGCATCCCCAGCCCCCTTGGGCAACCTGTGCCATTGTCTCACCAGCCTCAGGGTGAACAACTTCCAAATTTCTAATCTAAATCTCCCCTCTTCCAGTTTGAACCCATTACCCCTTGTCCTATCATTAAGTGCCCTTGTGAAAAGTCCCTCCCCACCTTTCTTGTAGGCCCCCTTCAGATACTGGAAGGCCACAAAAAGGTCTCCCTAGAGCCTCGTCTTCTCCAGGCTGAGCAAGCCCAACTCTCTCAGCCTGTCCTTGTAGGGTGTTCCAGCCCTCAGATCATCTTCATGGTCTTCTCTGGACCTGTTCCAACAGGTCCATGTTATGGCCCTTTCTCTCTCCAAAGCCTATTGCAGAGCACCCAGATAAGTGTTTTAGGAGAGCTAGCAGGGAGAAGACATTGTTGTGGGTTTATGTTTTAATTTAAGTCCAAAGGACGGCCTTGGTCTGCAAATCCCCTGTCTTCTTATTGTCTTTTGTGATGTTAAGTGCTCGTTGTGAACGGTCTTTTCAACGTTTGCTAGAAGTTCTTAGCCGCACAGACTTCTTAGTAGTAAAATACATTTAAATTCCCTCTTGGAGAAAGGGATTAATTTTATCCTTTACATTCTACCATAGTCCTTCCAAATTTTTAGTGGATAAGACATAATTTTTTCTGAGTTTCGGTGGGATAACACTTGCTAACTGAATGCACTGGTTTTGGAGCCTTTCCATACAGCTGTATATATTTTCTCCTTTTCTGTGTGCATTTTGTATTCAGCAGTAATGAATTAAATCTTTCCCTTCACCTTGCTTCAGTGGTTGCTGTCTCTAAATACTTACCTGTGACGCAGTGTCGTGTCCCTTTGGCTTGCAGGATTCCCAGCTTTGACCAGCACATACACCCGCGTGGCGTTAAAAGCAGTTTAAAATACAACTAAATATATGCATAAAACCCGTATGCTTTTACTGGATGTTTTCAGAGCTTGCTGCTAAGTGGCGTTACATTCTTCTGAAATGAGTTAACCTGAACGTGAAAACGTCCCAAACAGTTCTCAGCCGTTAACCACGGTGGATTAAAGGGTGGCTTTAGGTACCACCAGGCTATCAGGATTTTTGAAGACTGTAGGAAGGTGGCTGCTGCCCTTTGAAGAATAAGGATTTTATCTGACAGCGCAACGTTGAGTTCTGGCTCGATATTATTGCTTAGAAACTTCCTGATCCCAGTCTTGCAGCTGGGCCTTCAGGATCTTCTGAACTGATGAGGATTGTCCATCCACCGCTTGTGCTGTCAGGAAATCCCTGTTCTCAATATGGAAACATCTCCCAGTTCTTGTTTCCAGGGGCGGGAGCCCTGCCCAAATCCCAGCGGAGGTTCAGCACAGAAAATGTCCCCAGCAATTTAATTTTTCTTATCTCTTTTCCTTTTTCATTCAGAAGACACTACAGTTCTGGCAAAGGCTGATGCTTCTTTTGACGCTGATGGTGTCTGACACAGCATTAATGTGTAGTCAGACATGAAAAACAATGCAAGTAGCATTGATTTGTTGTTTTCCAGGTTGGTTAAGTTCCTTCCCATTGAGGAAAGGGATTTAAATATAGCTTGGCAGGCTGGGGGGAATAAATACAACCAGGAGTTCTTGTTCTTGCTGATATTAGTGGCAAAGCTCCCACTGCTTTCAAGGGATTCCAGGTGAGACCTTGATGATGCTTCCAGAAAAAAAAATGGATGTTTAGTTTCTCTTTCATTGTGGTAGGTGTGAAATGCAGCATCTGCCATCCACACTTCGACTCTGCTTTCGTGAAGTTCTGCAGTACTGTATGTGGGGCGCTGTGAGATTTTGCCCGTGGGAGCTTCTCAACTTCTAAAGCTTCATTTTTTGTGCTTTTATTTGAAGGGAGAAACCCATTTCTGCCACGTAACCTGGCTCCACCTTCACTCCTAGGGACATACACCAGTTGTGGGAACATGACGGGGCACAGGAGAAGCAAGGTTGAGTCTTACTAATGCATTGCATCTGGTGGTGCTGATTGGAGAAGAGCTGAGGACCACCTTCGGTCCTGGTCAATCCAGCCAGGAATAATCTCCAGCTACTCTAAATCCCTCCAGTTGCTGCCTTGCTGTTCCTCAGGGCAGTCATGTAGAGTCAGTATGGAAGAGACTTGGGAATAACAAGCAGGAGGCAAAATACCAGGCAGAGGTGGGTGTCCCAGGCGAGCAAGCTCCAGAGCGTTACACTAGCAATGGCCAGACAAATCCTATGGTCTGATGCCTGGCATGACCCAGCATCAGACCAGTGGGCTTGTTTCCCACTGCTGGACGTTGTTTCCTACTGCTGAGGACACTACCTGGTGTGCTCTTGGGAGAGAAGAGGGCGGCCAGCCAGGACGTGAATGCTTGGAGACAAGGTGGGTGAGTTGGCCAATGCTTGTCAAGCAGTGATGTCCTTTCTGTGCTGGCTGCTCTCTCCAGAGTGTCTGAGATGATGGGCGGTGGTGTCTTCTCACAAGTAACAAGTGATAGAACAAGAGGAAATGGCCTCAAGTTGCACCAGGGGAGGTTTAGGTTGGACATTAGGAAAAATGTTCTCAGGCACTGGAACAGGCTGTCCAGGGCAGTGGTGGAGTCACCATCCCCGGATGCATTTAAAAGCCATGTAGATGTGGTGCTGAGGGCTATGGTTTAGCAGTGGTCTTGGAAGAGTAGGGTTGTGGTTGGACTGGGTGATCTTAAAGGTCTTTTCCAACACAAATGATTGTATGATTCTATGAAGGACCTTGTTGGAGGCGTGGTCTGAGACAGGGGTCCAAGTCCCTTCTGAGGGCTGGTGTTTCCCCAGAGCGTATAGCAGGGGAGACTTGAGTGTGCACTGGTGACCCAGGGGACAGACTGGATGCCAGGCTCCTTATGGTGGCAAAAGAAAATAGAAGTGAGATGCGTGTGCTGGAAAGCCTCATTCTTGCTCTCCCTCAAATAGGAAAACAAAATAAGCTTTGGGCAGGTTCATGCTGGGTGGTGGATGCTTCCAGCTGCTGGAGGAGCAGCTCTGTGCCCTGGGCTGTGCTCATCCGCTCTCATCAGCTAGGTGAGGCCCATGCTTGGTGGGGGCACATCCAAGTGTGATCAAAGTACTTCAGGGACTAGTTCTGACTTGCAATGCGGGACTTCTCTCCCTGCCCAGGGCAGTAACTCGGTGCTTCTGCAGCAGGGATGCTTTGTTCTCTCCTGAATGTGATTTTTTGATAACTCTTGACCATCTGAGAACCTATACAGACCGTTGCAGCTGTGTCAGCCCCATGCTGGACGTACCCTTCTGACCCTACTGCTTACACCGACCTCAATATAAAACTTCCCTAACTCTTAGTTTTGCTTATTGCTCGTAGCGAGGCATCCATCGCTCTGCTCGTCCACGTTGGCTATGAGATGACTTGGGAAAAACTGAAGGGAAAGAGGAATATTTTTAAGCCTTCATGCAGAGATGCCCTTTGGTGCTGAGAGGAGGCTGCAGAAATCCTGCGCTTGGTGGTTCAGGTTGGAGTATGGGCTTTTGGTGTGGTTTTCATTACCCGGCTGTAGGTGATCTAGCTCAGAGAGAGAGGTATTTTATCAAGTTGCTCCTCTTAAGTTGCTCAAAATGTTTGCTGGCTCCAGCTATGCTGCTAATTTCAGCGCCCTATCAGGATAAGGTGGCAGCAGGGATGTCATATATAGTGTTTTGTTAGTCAGGGGATGACACAGTCCAGAGCGTTCACCGGGCTTCATGGGTGCGTGGAGGTTCAGGCGCTCAGAGAAGCGCTGGAAATGCCTAATTGAAATTCTTCTCCAGCTACTGGAAGAAAGAAGCTAAATCATAAGTAAACCAAAATTATGCTCTGCCTTCTTTGCAGGTTTCTCTCCCCACCTCACGTAGCAGCAAAACGCGCGTTGTAAATCCCACGTGAAGCGCTTGACGCTGGCGGTTCTCGCGGCTGCGTTAAAAGGGATGCTCGCTGCCGTATTTCCAACCTGCACCTTTTATTTTCCACACTGCTCCTGGGTGCAGCTCGGGGAGAGAGCGAGCGGTTTGTCTAGACGATGGGCTCTGCAAGCTCGGATAAGAATATTAGATCATGACCTAGAGAAAAGGAAAAGAAAAAAGGGGGGGGAAAATCCTCCCCCATAACTCAGGTGTCCTCATTCCCTTGGATAATGGTACGCGTGAAGCTGAAGACCCATCTCGCTGGAAGCAGTGAAATTAAAAAGTGCTAGTGCTGCTGGGGGGGGAAAAAAAGAGATATTGAGATCTTTGGGGTTTTTCTTTTTAAGGTGGCTGGTTTCTGAGGGTTCACCTCTGCTTAACTTCCGTATTTTGCTCTGAAGGAGAGAAGGGAGCAGCTCTGTGTCATCACTTCCCATCATACCTGCTCTACTTTGCTGCTGACACTTCTTAGCTGAATCAGAGGGGGGAAAAAAATACCTTTTCTTGTTGTGTGCGCTCACCAAGTTTTGCGTTTCAAGAATAAATTGGGGCATGTCTCATCATCTTTGCACCATGGACGTGCTGAATCTGCACATGGGAGGTAGAAGAGGACTTTTTGACCGAAGATCCAGGCTCTGTGCTGATGCTGACTTTTTTTTTTAGCGCAGCTTAGCTACACTTGTCAGCTGTGCACAACGTGAAGGAAGAAGAAAAAATCTGCAAATCGGGTATTACAGCATTAACTGCAGAAGAGTGGTGTTTAGACTGATAATGGCTTGGTGGCATCATGGTTCTGTGAAACCAAGAGGATGATGGTGATTTGCATTAACTCCTTTTCCTTTAGGGATCTCGGTCTTCAAGTTCTCATGCGATTTCTGCAGAATTCACAGAATCACAGAATGGTTTGGGTTAGAAAGAACCTCAAAGATCACCTAGTTCCAACCCCCCTGCCATGGGCAGGGACACCTCCCACTAGACCAGGTTGCTCAAGATCCCCTCTGAAGAGTTTGGTTCAAGAGCAGGAGCTGTGGCCAGGCTGTAGGCTTGGCTTTGGCATCCTAGGTTAGGTATTCACCAGATTTACTTCTGCGTTTGTGGATGTTACCAGCTATATTCTGCCTCTTTAGGGTCATCCTATGACTAGTTGCAGAGGAATTGATCAGAGAATGAATCGGTTGAAAAAGCTGATTTACAGGTGGGGCTTTCGGCCCATTGCCAGTGCCTGGCCCTGCTCTTGGGTTCATGGGATCCTTAATTTTGGGGAGGTTTAGGTTTTCCACTAAAAATAATATGCTGCGGATGAACCTGAGGATGGTGAGAAGAAGCAGTCACTGTTGCAGCTTTCTCTCGTTTCAGTAAGAAATATTGACTAGGACCCGGTTTAGATTGAGCGATCAATTAATCCCCCTCAGCGTGCACACACGCTGAATTAATTTGATAATCCCTTGTGTAAAGCCAGCGGGAAGAAGAATATTTTGTTGTTAGTTTACAACAGGAAGAAAGTATATCCTCCAAAGGTAAATGTCACCCTAGTGATCAGAATTCCCAACAGCATCTCAAACTTTGCGTCATCGCTGGAAGACCGGCTGTATTTTCAGAATATTTTCCTTTCCTCCTTTCATTTTCGAGGTAGCACCTTTCACTATTAATGGCATCACCAACGTTTTCGAGGGGTGGAAGGGGTTTTTTTGTTGGATTTTCTTGCTTTTCTTCTTTTTTATGTGGTTAGTACCGAGTCGTTTGTGCTTGACTGATGGTTCCTGGAGAAATCCTGCATTAAGGAGGCTGCTGGTGGGGGGAGGCTGGGGGTAAGGGAGGGTTTGCTCTGCGCCGTAATGGAGCTAATGGCATTACGGTCAGGACAGCTTGCGGGTACATCTGGTGTTAAACTACCGTTATTTAAACTTTATGATGCGAGAGACTGCCAAGTCTCCCACTTGCAGCATATAAATTATGTCAATTGCTCGTGCACTTTTTTTAACCCTGAGTTCTCTTGAATTATGGATGATGGACAGGGCCAGAATTTGCTGTCAGCGTTCCCTTGTGACCGTGTGTGTGCTGAGCGCGCCGAGCAGGCGTAATCTCCGTGTGTGCAGTCAGGGGATGCATAATGGAATCGGAGCCGTGACCGTATCGCTTGTACCCTCCCCACTGAGGGAGTTAGGACATCTGAAACTCGCAGCTATTTTGGGGTAGAGTGGGTGCTTTGATGCCAGGCTTGTGCAAAAAAAAAACCCCAAAAAAACACATCAAGGCTGGAAGGGTTTGTAGCTGCGAGCTCTGTGTCCCAGATGGGTTTTGAAAGCCAGCGTGATGGCCCTTTTCAAGAGAGAGCTTCATTGTGGAGATGATTCTTCATTGTGCATTGAGGAACGGCTGAGGGAAGTGGGATTGTTTAACTTGGAGAAGAGGAGGCTGAGAGGAGACCTCATTGCTCTCCAGAACTACCTGAAAGGAGGTTGTGGTGAGGTTGGTGTTGGGCTCTTCTCCCAAGTAACTAACGACAAGGACAAGAAATAACGACCTCAGCTTGTGCCAGGGGAGGTTTAGATTGGGTATTAGGAAGAAGTTCTTTATTGAAAGAGTGGTCAGACATTGGAACAGGCTGCCCAGGGCAGTGGTCCAGTCACCATCCCTGGAGGCGTTCAAAGAACAAGTAGATGTGGCACTTTGGAACATGGTCTAGGGGCCAGGGGGATGTTGAGATGAAGGTTGGCCTTGATGATCCTAGAAGTATTTTCCAATCTAAATGGTTCTATGATCAGAGACTCTCTTCCCGGCTTCATGGTAGGGAGGAATATTATCTCCTGTTTTTAACGACAATATTATGGTTGGCTTGCTTTGGAGTCTTCAAGCCCATATATGTTGTGGGGGAGCATGTTCATCAAGCCACGTGCTGAATAGCCTTGTGTGGGGAGGGAATGGGTTTGACTGGAGCAAATTAAAGTCATCCCACCAGAGCCAATAGACCCTTGCAGAAGCTGCTGCCCTTGCTGGGGTTTGTGCCTCCTCTCACTGCTCCTCAGGAAGGGAAACCTCTTAAGAGACGTTAATGCAGGGTGTGGATATTGCGAGTCGAGGCATTGCCGCTTTTAAGATAATTTCTGCAGTGTTTACTGAATAATGTGTGTTTTAAGACGTACTAACAGCAGGTGATGGTAAATTATATAAACCAGCTACAGACACTGGCAGCGTCTACGCTCCCGTTGTTGCAGTTGGATTCTACATAAAATTTAAGACTTTTTTTCATGCTTAAATATGAAGCAAGCTTTGCTCTCTAGTATATTGATTTTACAAGCATTAGCTCTTTAATCAAACAGCCCTGAAGTCTTGCACTTCATTAACTGATCCTTAGGAGTGAAATGCAAACTATTTGCACTGTCCTTGTTGGTAGCGCTTGAAATGCCCCGTGCTGGAAGATTTTAGACAAAAGTTGGGCTGGGAGTGGAGGTTAGAGCTATGGAAATGACTGGCTGGAAGAAATGTGAACGGTCAGGAGTCATGGCAAGAATTGCTAAGGGAAAAAAGACAGGATTTGGTTGAGAAAGTCATAGAATCATAGAAAAGAATAATGATTGGAAAGGACCACCAGGATCATCAAGTCCAGCCTTCATCCTAACATCTCTCTAGCCACTAGACCATAGTCTCAAGTGCTGCATCTACTCGTTTTTTAAACCCCTCCAGGGATGGTGACTCCAGATCCCTGGGCAGCCTGGGCCAGTGCCCAACCACTCTCTCAGTAAAGAATTTCTTCCGAATATCTCATCTAAACCTCCCCTGACGCAACTTGGGGCCATTTCTTCTCATTCTATCAAGTCTTTCAGGGCTGTGAAGTTGTATGGAAGCCAACCTTTGTTTGGCTCAGAGGAGAAGGGGGGTGGGATGAAGAATCCTTTTACGTGGCTAAATAAATCCTCCTGTGGGTCCCGTTGCAGGAGGGCTGGCTGCTCTCGCCTGCCCATCGCTGCACGCCTGGCTGTCGGGTGCACTTCAGCTGCTGGTATTTATAATACCAAGGGTAAACTGTTTGCACGCGTAATTATGAGGGCTTATTAATGCTAAGCCTTGTACAACAAACACATTTGCAAATAATGACTTTGTAATGTTGCCTAAGTCATTGCTTTTAGAGCATTACCTTATTAGAGTCGCTTTTTTTGAAGTATGCCATCCAAGCTTTATTTTCTTTTAGGTTTTCTTTTTTTTTCTTTCAACGCTGCTGTTTTTGACGTTCAGGCATATCCAGCAAGCCACCAGTAAGGTATATCAGCTAAAAAGACTCTGGAAGGACTTCCAAAATACCGAGCTGTGTCTCTCCACAGTCTGGAATCTGTCACTGAAGCACATACATAAAAAATACTTCGTTAGGCGATGCATTATAGAATCAGAGAGTGGTTTGGGTATATAGGACAAATCATAGGATAGACTCATAGAATGCATTGGGTTGGAAGGGACCTTCCAAGGTCATCTAGTTCAACCCCCCTGCAGTCAGCAGGGACATCTGCAACTAGGTCAGGTTGCTCAAAGCCCCATCAAGCCTGGCCTTGAACATCTCCAGGGATGGGACCTCCACCACCTCTCTGAGCAACCTATTCCCATGTTCTACCACTCTCATAGTAAAGAACTTCTTCAATCTAAATCTGCCCTTCAACGGGTGCAGTTTATTACGAGACGACAGAGCGGTGCTGGCTCTTCACCGCAAAGAGCCGCTCGGTCCCCAAGACACTTTGCAAGCACAGACCTCTCGGAAGGAAACCACTTAATCCTTGGGTGAGCAAATATGATGGTGATGTTCTGTGCTTTGTTGTGTGCTATGATCTAATTGAGATTTAATGCATTCTGCCTTGTCCCTGCGGTGGACTCCCTTTGGAGCATGCGGTACAAAGCTCGGTGTTAGCAGCTTGCTTTGCTCTATCCCAGTTTAGGTCTTCAAAGGCATCCAGGCACTTATGTAGTTGGAGTGCATGACATAGTTGTGCTGGGAAAGATGCACAAGAAGGGAAGAAACGGGATCCTTGCTTTTCCTTTCCAAATGCAATATTTGCTTTACGCGAGAGTTTTGATTTATGAGTCTTTCATTCCCCCACCCCTTTGTTTAATACCTATATATTTGCTGCTAATTGTGCTAAATGCATCTGCACCTCACGTGGTGGTTTCTAATCCCACAGCAATATTTCAGTATAAAATCCATTTAAATTGCCAGCAGAAACGAGCGTGACAAACCCAACGGGAGAAAGTCTCAAACAGCTTTTGTAGCCCAGTAGCTTTGTCTGAGGTGGCCCCAGGATGGGGTTTGAGCCCGCAAAAGCCACCTGTGCCAGCTTGGATGTCCTGGGTTGTCACCCTTTCATCTCTGACCATGGACTTGCTTGGGGTTTTCAGATTACAGAACAAGAAAAATAGTCTTTTTCCTCGCCCCTAAGCCCCGTTCCTGGGAACCTGAGCCCTGTTTCTAGTGCAGAAGCTGGTACACGGGAAGAGATCTTGTAAATTTTAATTTTTCATACATTTTATCGTCTTAAGTGGCTGCTGCTGAGACAGTTACGACTTTAAAGGTGAACTTTTGGGAAACTCGACTGTAGTTCAGGATCACTACTGTCGCGAGCTGTTTGCTTTTTTCCCATTTTCCCTTTTATTTTTTTTTCCCCTCTCCCATCTTTGCCGGCTGGTCATTCACTCCATTTCACGGTGGGACTCGAGGGATGTCTTTTCATTGACAGTTTCAGAGCTTTTTTCCTTGAAAATGGGCACTGTGCATGTTCTTCCACCTGAGTAACCTGGCGGCAGCCATTTAGTGGCCTCCAGTCGTGTTGGAGTCTGTAAATCACCCTCGGGGATCCCTGTGGAGACCTGCTCTGCAAATATAACTCCCGTTGGTGTTGGTGAAGATCAGGGACAAAGAGAGTTGGCAGCTCTTGTTTGTACTTTAGCTAGAGACGAATATTTCCATTGAGAAGTAGAGGTTTTAAAGTCAGAGCTGTGCTACGTTTAGTGCAGAAAATCTGCAAATAATTTTAAACATTTGCTCCATCTGTTGGACAACCCCAGCTTGTAGCAGCTCTGAAGTTGTTTGAATCTCCCCATGCTGGGTGTTAACGGGAATGGGAGCAGCTGAACACATGCGCAGCCATAGGAGACTTGGAAGCATAAAAATTGAATTTTCTCCTGCCTTTTCGTTTCCTGTAGAGAAAATAGGCCCCATCAGTACAGAAAACTTTGGCAAGATGGTGTTTGCAGTCCAGGGCTGGAAATCAGCTGCCATCCCCAGAGTGTTGTTCAGCAGAGGACTTTGCACCTATAATCCTATGGTCCATGAGCACAAATACCAGCTGGATTTTGCCTGCTGGATACGTTCTCCCATTACAAAAGGGTCAAAGTCATTTTGTGCTGCGGTTGATCTGATGGAGCCATGCGCGGAGAAGATGAGGGTTGTCCAGCCATGGCCAGGGGCTGTCAGGAGCTATGGGCACAGCCAGCCCTTTCCGAGCTGTGGTGTGATGTGAGGAGCCAGGCTGGGGATGAATGAACACAATTTTTGGGCAGACATAGGTGCACACAAGGCTTGTGGGGATGGTAGTGGGTCCTGCATGGACCTTACAGCGTGGGAGAACCTGAGTGCCTTGTCAAGGGGCAGCACCGATTTCTTCTCTACTGATGGATTCATCATTTGAGCTCTACGTGTAGGGAAAGAGGGCTGTGTCCTCAGCATGGGATGTTCCTGCTTGCCTCCCTTTTCTCCTAGAAGTCCAGTATAGTGACTCTCGCTTTTTTTCCTTTCTTGCATTTCTTTTGATGTGGTTCATCATCACATCTTTCCCTCCAAACTGCCAGAGATCTGCATGTGCTGAACCAAAGGAACCCGTTGTAATGACAGATGGGGAAGACAGACCTGGGAGCTTCTTGAATTGTCCCACCATTTTAGAATGAGCGGATTTACTTTGTTTTTCCAAGGCGCTGAGGAATTGTTTTGAACTATAAGCTGGTGGGAAAGCCTAATTCCACTTCCTGCTCCATGCTGGGCACCCTTCAGCTAGTGTCTTGGCTTTATACTGGTGGCACTGGTTTACTGGGGCTGTCACGGCGCTTGTCTAACCTCTGTTCAGATGTCACCTCTGCTTTGGCCTCATGGCAACACGACGTGTGAAATGTGCCCTGTACCCAAATGCTTTTTGTTCCATTCCCTTTCTTAAAAGAAGAAAAAGCCTCCTAATGCTGCTTTTGCCCAATATACTCTGATGTTGATGACTGTGATTGTGGCTTATTCCTGCTTTTTATCCCAAGCTTTTCCTTTTCCGCTATTAAATGTGACCCTCTTGTCGTGCCTTTGTATCTGATGGGAAACAAGGTTTTTGTTTTGGTTTTTTTTCCCTCTGTCAGTGCTTGTTGTTATTCCTTGTACAGAGCGCTTTCAAAGGGAAGGCACTGAATATGTGTCCTCTTATTTTTTCATCTACCCTTTCAGATGGAGCTCTCCACACGCTTGCTTGGTTTGAGTGGACGAGGAGTGCTCCCACAGCCTGGGTGCAGGCTGCTGTCTCTTGCTTAGGAGCAGGATAAGTCCTGGACGGACTCTCTGCATGGCTGTGAACCACCACTGATGCCATGTGAGGAGATAAAGCTCGTTGTAGGTGTCTGCAGGGCCTCTGCCTTGGACAGGGCAATCACCCAAACCATATCTGTGGCCGTGCAAATTGAGAAAATTCAGATTAAGCTTAAAATCTTTGAAACAAAAACACACCCGCTGCAGAAACCCTTAATCCATTACGGATTTGTGCCGATTTTCACCTCTTCTGGATTTTTCTTTTTTACGTTGTGAATCTCGACCTGAGAAAGCGATGGTATTCCTACCCAGAAGAAGAAAAAAAGCGGCTAATGTTCGTGTTTCAGTGCTAATGCTCCATTTCTGCACTGATACCCTGCAAGCCGCTTCTAAGAGTGTGTGAAGTTTAAAGGCTTTTCACTGTGAAAATAGCTTTTTAGTAGGTTTTTCATTTTACTGCGTTATCTTTTCAATAGCCTAACTCTTCCATCAAGGAAATCCACGTTTAAACGCTTCCTTCAGCAGAGAGCAAATATGGAGGGAGTAAAAGGTTTGTAATGCGGTAGAAATGGCGTTAATTCTTCTGTCCTCCTTTGTATGAGAAGTAACTGCTGGAGGGTAAGTGGGGATAAAAAAAATGTCTTTAGGAGCTTTAAATGTTGATGCATATACTTCTTGCAAGTCAGGGTGATGTGGCAGGACTGGCAAAGGAGGGTGGATGTGTACTGGGGGTATTTACCTCAGGAATAAGAAGAGATCTTGGAATCTGCTATTCAGGAGCAGGTTTTAGACTGTCTTAAGAAAGAGATAAATCCTCAATCACAGTCAGGGTAATTCCCTTTATTGATGAGAAAGTAAAATCCTCGGGAAGGGAGGTGAAAAATAACGTGCCCTAAGGACAGAGCCTCAAAAGGCTTGGTATTAACCACAGGCTCTTAGGTCTGGGTGCATTTCTTGACAGAGACCAAAATGCCAAGGTGTTGTCCTCTATAAGATGAAGGTTTCTGTGCGTTAATGTTGGCCCTAGATGGACCAGGCAGTGAAACGAAATCATGTGTCTACAGAACGCAGAAGCACTGGGGTAGGACGGTTAGACAAGAAATAGAAAATTAAACCAGTGCAGAACTGCAAAATTAGCATAAGGTGCGGAAGAAAAATGGATGCGCCTTAGAAACCAGCGTTTCACCTTATTTCTTAGTCTTGGAAAAGAACTTCATTAAAGGTAACAGAGAGTGGGCAAGGGGAATGCAAACAGTTATCGATCGGTGTTGTTCTGTGCCAATGTTTCAGGCTGGCTTCAAGCTCACGGAGCATTTACTGCTCACTCATGCTGACCAGAGCTGGAGTCAAGCTTGAAGGCACTGCGGTCTCTTGTACTAGAGGATGGGGAGTTGCTGAGGCACGTCTACAGTTGGGAACTGGGGGGTACGTTGTAGGTTTTTACACGTTTTAGTGACATAGCAATGAGAACTGGCTCGCTCTGCCTTGTAGTTTTTGCTCCATGTGTTGAGAACACCTTCAACTCACTGCTAACCTGACTTTGAGCTGCTGAGATGATCCCCATCGCTGGGCAGTACCGTGGTCATTTAAGGGCTATTTGGAGTCTCAATGAAATGTGTACACTTGTCTTTTGTGACTGTCCTGCTGGCAGATGTCGGTTTGGGGTGATTTGCTGTAATTTTAAGTCAAACATAGAGTCCTTTAGGTTGGAAAAGACCTCTAGGATCAAGTCCAACCTTTGTCCCAACATCTTCCTGACCCTTAGACCATGTCCCGAAGCGCAGTTTTTGAACACCTCCAGGGATGGTGACTCCACTACGGTGACATACTTTATTCCTGATAGAATTTTGGTTTTGATAGAATTTTGATGAACCTTATCCGAGAACCATCACATGACGCATTTAAAAAGACTGTTTTAAAGACATATCCTGTTCTTACTAATTTTAAAGGCAGTCCTGTATGTTTTTACATTTGCTTCTCATTCTAGCAACCAGCTAGTTTTGGAAGCTTCCCTTTGGGCTCAGAAAGCTGGGTGGGTTTTCAAGTAAGGAAGTATTTAGCAAAAGATGGGATTACTGCTGGCTCCATGAAGCTCTGGCTCTCTGCCCACTTCTTGCTGTCCTTCCTGAGGTGGGACACAGGCCTGGACATGTTGAGAGTGATGCCTGCGATGGACTGATCTGCGCATCCCAGGCAGTGCTCCCCTTGCCCCTTTTTAGCAGCAAATTTAATTTCTCTGGTTCAGGGTTTTTGGTGTCAGGGCTCCAAGAGCAGAGGATTAGGAGGAAAGATCTCATCGCTAGCTCGTGGGAGGTCCAGGAGGGTCTGAGTCTTTCCTCTTTGAATTTCAGGTTTCTCTTTTGTTTCAGAGAAGCGGAAAGAAATCGTTTCAGCTTGGGTGTGAGCCAGAGCTGGTGGGGACAGGTTTGAGCAGTGCTTTGCTCCAGCTGATGAGGCATCGATTTCTGTACTCAGAGAGGGGTTTGATTCATGTTATGGTCAGAAATGGTTGGATCTCTTCCCGCAGCGGTTGTCTTAAAATATAAAGAAAGATATATAGAAACACCTACAGTTTTCTTTTAAAATACATTTCCTGAGGCGGTTCCAGCAGCTTCAAAGAAGCTTGAACTGGAAAATGGCCAGGTCATGGCTGGGGTGTCTGGTGGGGTTTGTGGCTGGAGTCCCACCTACTGTCCTGGCCCCTCTCTTGTGCCAGCGCAGCAAGTGATTGGAAAACGCTCATTGCTTTCTCCTCACTGTGCCACTGACCTTCTCTGGGGTCCCTCTGAAGCCTTCTCACAGTAAGTACAGGCATCACCATGGATGCAGCGTACCAGAAGGACTGTTCTCCCTTACCTAGAAGGAAATCACTCTCCGCATCAGCTGCTGAAGCCTGCGCCTGGGTCAGACTTATAAAATATGCAGAATATCCTGCTGAGCCATATGGGTGAGCTGCTGGTCACCTGTGATGCTCTTGGAGACCACAGCAGGGTTGTAGACAGCAGCTAAGAGACCTTTTTGTTACGCTGTACTTGCCAATCGCTCTTCAAACTCACGTTCCCCAGGGCTTCACCTTTTCCCTAGGTTATTTTTCTTTGCAAAGCTGAAGCAGCAGCGGAGGAAGAGTTGGAGGTGGTGCGAGGGCAGAGGCTGAGCAGCTGCTGATCCATTGCTGCAGGCTCCTTCCATGGCTTTTGTCTCCTTAGACCATTTACATGCTGCAGCTTTCTGAAATTAGGTGATTCATTAAGAATGACGAGGGGGTGCACGTGCACGAGCAAACATCTCGGCTGCAGGGAGTCAGCGAGAAGGTCCCTCCACTGGTTATTTCCCTTTCTGAAGAATGGCTCAAAATTGATTTATAAAAACGTCCTTTCTTCTGCATCCCAACGCTGATGTAGCACATCCTCGTTCCGTGGTTGTGTGATTGTAATTCTCCCCATAATGGGCCTGTTTGGCTCTTGCCTCACGCTTGTGTTATACGGCAACGCTCCTACGCTTGTAATCTATGAGGCTCTAAGGCATCTAGTCGGGAAAACATAAATGAAATGTCTTAAGGAAAAAAAATATGAAACGACACTGTGCAACCTCAACAGTTTTCCAGCAGGAAGTTTAGGCTGATTTCAAAGTGATGCAGGAATGGCACTAATCCTGCTGCCGGGGCTGCCTCTTCCATCAAGGCAAGTAGCCATGTGTCAAGCCCACGTTACGCTTCACCCAGAAGTAAAAACCAACACAAACCCCATTACAACTAAATAGCTTTAATACTACTTTTTTTCTCCTTTGCTCTTCATTTATTTCCAGCAAACGGCAGCTTTTACAGAAGAACATCAGGGCTCAGAAATAGACTCACAGAATGAATCCGGTCCCTAATTTTCTGCCTTTGCTTACGTGTAGTAGTAAATGACAGAAGTGTTGCGAGTTGTACGTATATGCAACTATGGATAGATTTCCTCTGGAAACTTTTATTCTTGGAAATTAATCTATGGCAAGGCAGTGGTGGAGTCCCCATCCCTGGAGGGGTTTCAGAGCTGTGGAGATGTGGTGCTGAGGGACATGGTTTAGAGGTGACCTGGCAGTACTGGGTTAATGGTTGGACTTGATGATCGTAGAATCATAGAATGTGTTGGGTTGGAAGGGACCTCCAAAGGTCATATAGTCCAACCCCCCTACAATAAGCAGGGATATCTCTAACTAGCTTAAGAGATCTTAAGACCTAACTAGCTTAAGAGATCTCTTCCAACCCAAACGATTCTATGATTCAATGACCCCATAGATTTGTTGTTGTAACAGACTGAATGGATTTGTCCTCAGATTTGCAGGCTCGTGCTTGCTTCCTTTTGAGGGTAAGAGCTTTCCTTTGGTAAGGAAGAGTTGCTGGCTTGAGAATTCTCTTTCTGGGTGCTGGAGGAGGTGTGTTGGGTGTAGGGGCTCATTGAGGTGGCTCTGCCATAGATTCATATTTTGAGTATTTGCCCCTTATTTTTTGCACCGTTAAATGCTTGTGATGGTGGAGCTGAATGAACCCCTTCCTCCAAGTCACAAAGTGTTTCTGAGTAATGCCAATAACCAGGTGGAATATGGAAGTTACTAGAAGATCTGGTATTTAATTACTGTGTATTTAGGTTGTCCCCAATGCCAACTCCCTCCTTTTCTAGCAGTGAGGAAAACAGGTGAAGATCTGACGTTTCCACATCTTACATTTTGGGGCTCTGCTTTAACACAGCTTTAAAAACATCTTTCAAGAGCGTACCTTCACTTGTAAGGTCCGAGCGTGTGATGTGCACCTCTTCAAGAGAAGGAAACCCTAATGGAAGTGCTGACACTGGCATCACGGTGATGACGCCGAGGTCCTTCTAATCAATCACGTTGAAACCTCGTGCAGTGGCACTTGCACAATTCGGTGCAAGTTGGATGATTTTTTTTTTACTAACAGCAGAATTCAAGAATAATGTAATAAGGAAGCTGAATGGATATTAATTATGAAAACTCGTTATCTATTCCTCTTCCAAGCCAAAAAAGAAATAATCAGAATAATGGTCTTTTCTTGAGACAAATGCGGTGATGAGCTGGCTTTCTATTTCTGTTCTTTTTCCTCAATGAGCCTTAAACTGATGCACTGAATGAGAAAATAAATAGGAAACCAAAAACATCTTTCTGTTGAATCTGAAATATCATTTGGTTTGTGCATATGTAAAGGGACAGCAGGCATACAATAAGCAAATGCAATTATTTTCTGATAAATGGGCTTATTGCAAAGTAATGAGTCAAAAAAATAGGAAAAGGAGAGATTTCTGGGCGACTGTAGGATACTGCTCGGATGAAAATTGGGCATCTTTTGTTCTTGAGCCATCGCTGATGTTGCAAGATATCGTGATAAGCGATGGCCTTGCGTGGCCCAGTACTCCCAGTGTATGGATTTCACCCTTCTCCAAGTAGAAGAGGTCAAAACCAGGGTAGAATTGTTAAAGTTTTGCGATCAGATGTTGAAAAATAGGTGGAAGTGAGAGACTGCTGCCTTGTGCCAAGGAGGTTTTGGGGTAACACAACGTGGAGGTCTTTGGGTTCACGATGAGTTGTGGCTCTGAAGAATGGAGGAGCCTGGGGAGGTGTGAACATCTTGGGGTGGGGGGAAGGCCTCAGATGGGGTGTCTGGGGGGAAAGGGGAGCGAGCAAAAGGTAACATGCATGGACAGATGTCAAGGTTAATGATGCAGACAACTGGGAGGATCTAGATTATTCAGCTTGCCTCCAGCAGCTCCACTGGTAACGTAATTGGAGAAATCGCCAGGAAAACAGGCAAGTCATCTATAGTTATTTCATTATTGGATTCACACCTCCTCGTGGTCTCTGCCATGAAAACTTCATTGAAGGAATAGCAGAAAGATGCATGACACAGAGTTATTGATTTCTCCTGCCTTTTGTAGTAGCCCGCAGAGTGCTAGGGCTTGCTGTGCTGGTCAGAGGATAAAAGACCACTGGAAACAAGGAAGAGGAGTAAGGCTGGCTCCGAGAGTAAGAGTGAAGGAACGGGGCAGGCAGGAGACAGATGTGCAAGATTAAAGGCAACAGGATTGATTTTGAGCAGTGACCTATGGGGATTTTATTGCCTCCCTTCAGAAGAGCGTATTCTTCTGATATGGAGTCCTACCAAAAAAACCAAAGTATTAACATGATCTGTTCCCTCCAGATCTAACGCTGGCAAGGTGCTGCATTCATCAGACTTTGCAAAACTGAGATAATTAAACACACAATCAAGGGAAGTACACGTTCACTGGGTTGTTCACAACATGTAAATATGGGTGCTCAGGGAAACATTAAATTAAATCCTTCTTGTCCAGGCAGGCAATATAGTGGTCATCTGCTGAGGTTGTGGTGTTTCTTGGCTGACTGGTTGTGGGGACAACAGGACAAGGTATGGTGCCAACGGGAGCCATGCAGGAGTCCAGGAGCTTTAGGTCTGTATCTGTGTGTGAGTAACGTGATAAAATTGCCTTCAAGATGCAGTACCTAGCATAGGTATCTTCAGATAAATATCTAGGAAAGAGCAATTTCATGAATTGCCTCTTTAGTAGCTCTTCCAGGAAGAGAACAATCAAGCAAATTGCACATGGTGGAGCTCCATGGCAAGGATCTAAATGTAGATGGTCTCGTATATTGGCTGGTATTTCTTCCTCAGTAGAAATGATGTTGGGGTCTTTTGATTTGTATGTGTCTGTTGGCTCTTTTTTCATGTTAGAACGCTCATGAACCACGATACTATCCCCCAAAATAATACTGAATGAAGCTTTTGCTCTCATAATGGTTAAATGGATTTGAAATGGGACCAAAATTAGGCTAATTATGCTAGGATAGCATAGTTACTTGAAATTTTGCAATGCCTTTTCATGGTATCGCCTCTAATGGGTTTCATAGTCCTGATAGGTACAGCAAGCAACATTACTCCCCATTTTCAGATGCAAACATTTATATAGAAAATTTTCTTATCATTTCTGAGTGCTTTCTTGGTGCCTTTTGCAGAATAACTGTGCGTTGTTAGTCAACGTCGGTTGAGCAATTCCAGTTTGTATTTGACGTTAAACGGTGGACACAGAGTAAGCAGTTGTGGCTTCATTGGTGTAATTCCTGTTGCAATGCTCCTTTCCAGAGGAGATTTTCTTTTGGTTTTGGTGTGGTTTTTTGTTTTTTAAACTCTGCAAGCATTGCCCTGAAATAAAGTGGCCATCCGGGAAGGGTTGCTAGTTTTTGTTCTGAGGAGGCTTTCCATGTCATCATAGAATCATCGAATGGTTTGGGTTAGAAGGGACCTCAAAGATCATCTCCTTCCAACCCCCTGCCATGGCAGGGACACCTCCCACTAGACCAGGTTACTCCAAGCCACATCCAACCTGATTATCCCGTCTTTTGTTTTGTGTAGAGCATCTAAATTAGTAAAAGTGCCTGATTCAGTCGTCCTCTTCCAAAGCTGATATGTCCCTCTTGGTCCTGCTCGAAGATGTGCCCACACATACACAGTTATCTCCTGGACCTTGAAAGAAAATAGTTTGCATCCGTGGCAAAATGTATGCTTGAAGCACTTCTCATTCTCTGTATTATTCTCCAGGATAAATCAGTGGTTTTGCTTTATAAAAATAAATAAATTACAGCACCAAAGGCTAGTAATGGAGATAACGAATGCGTTGTTGCCATGCCCCTATTCCAGAGGATTTACCATGGCTTTTCTGCCTCTACACTTTCATAACAGGCATGCAATGAAAAGCTGAGAAACTCATAAAGCAAATTATGAAATTCCTGCTTTTTTTCCTTTCTTATTTTATTGCGGTGCTAATGCCGTACGGAGCAGATGCATTTAGAAGCCAGGTGCTGTCATCACACGCCTGAACTTCTGTTACTCCCAACCGTGTGTTATTCAAAATGTGGATTAAAGATGTGCTGGGGAAGGAAGGTTTTAAGGTGCTGCAGCATCTGACTTTGTTTTGTGAGTGGAAGTGAAGTTGTGGCAAGTGAAGTGTATGGGAAGTGTCTGCTCACGTGTAAATGCACATAATCGGTGTGTGAATAGCTCATAGAATCATTAAGGTTGGAAAAGATCTCTGAGATCATCAAGCCCAATCATCAATCCAGCACTACCATGACCACTCGACCATGTCCTGAAGTGCCACGTCTATACATTTTTTGAACCCCTCCAGGGATGGGGACTCCACCACTGCCCTGGGCAGCCTGTTCCAGTGCCTGACCACTCTTTCAGTAAATAAATTTTTCATAATATCCAGTCTAAACCTCCTCTGGTGCAACTTGAGGCCATTTCCTCTTGTCCTATTGCTTCTTACATAGGAGAAGAGACCAGCACCCACCTCTCTGCAAGCTCCTTTCCAGGGAGTTGTAGAACTACCTGGACTAGATGTGTGTAAATACCCCTGTGTGTCTCTGTATATCTGTGTGTGCGGGCAATGTATATTTTTCAGCAGTAAATAGTGCTTACAAGTGTGACCTTTAGACCATAGAAGATTATTTAATGTGGGAAAGTAAAAATGTTAGAGAACTGCTGTGAAGATGCTGGAGGAATAGCTCAGGTGAAGGGGTGAGGTAAATCATGATGGAAGTAGCAAACTAAGTTTAGAGACTGAAAAGATTTATCGTGGTATGGAGAATTTGATATTATTTTCATTATGTTGTAACATTTACAAGGTGCAGTGTTGGCGTAGAAGCATCCCCTTGTTTGACCAGTCTCCAGTGGCCCATAATTGGTTTCCAGTTTTGGCTCCAGTCCTGATGTAACATCTAAACTTCTTCCTTCAGTGATAAAACTGGATGTCCAGGTGCCTGCAGGCTCACTGCTGCTTGAAGGCAAACTGGCTTTTTGCATGTAAATGTAGTAATTTACATTTCTGCAGCGTCTAAGCAACTTTTTATGAGCAGCGATACAACAGAGCTGTTGGGTTTTTGGTTTTGCTGCCTTCTAAGATGGGTTTGTCTGGTGGGTCTGAGTTGAAGTCAGCACTGGTCATGAACCCAACCTTCCCTTGAACTCTTTGGGAGTTTTGCAGAAGTAAGGAATAGGATTGTATTGGGGAGTAAAAATAGCCTGTGAGTCTTCGTCTGATCTATAATATATGTAGTGGCCTAAAAAGGGTAGATGAGGTCTCTGTCTTCAGGAATTAATGAGCAGCCAGAGGACGCATTTTCTCCAATGTGACAATAAGATCTTAATTGTCTTATTCAAGTCCTACTTTGAGATGAAGGCTGCCTCGTAACCACCCTTACAAAATTCCCAAACTCAGTTATTTTACTGCCTGCGTCAGGCTTTTGTTGGTTTTCCACAGGAATCCCAAATTTCTCAGGGGCAGCCAGAAACCAGTTTGAGAAGTTGTGTTTTCATGGGTGTATGGGAAGGAGCTTCCTCTCTCCGTCCTTCTGGCTTTACTACCATACAAGAACTCAGGCTCTGGCCATGTTGGGTGAACTTAATGGGTGTTGAAAAGCGGCTTGTTTTGCAACGTGGTGAACTTTTAACCTAACTAAATGACTGACTTTGCAACTCATAAATGAAATACATGATGCCTATTTGCGTGCAGTACAGCAGGGCGTGTAAATACAGGGAGCACTTCCTTGGTAGTTTCACTTGGTTACCTTTCCCATTTCTGATTTTCATAATCCTTGTAAGAGCGGGGAATTGAGTCGCTTTTAATACCGTGACCAAAAACCAGCCATGGCAAGAGCGTTTCGTGCTCCTGAGCTCCACGCTGGTGTCCTTCCTGGCTTTGGGTTCCTGCCCATAGGATCAACTGGAGCAGTTGGATAAGGTCCCTTTCTGTGTTGTGTGGTGCTGCTCTCCATTAATTACCTCAATAAAGACAATAGTGCTTTTACAGTCAAATATCTTCTCTCCTCTCTGTTTCTACTCACTCTGTTCCGGTTTGCATCCCATTATTGTCCTTCCTGGGTGCAGAGTCTGTCTGAGTGGGCTTGTGGGGAGCTCTCGTTCCTCAAAGGATTATGCAAATAAATTGAATTAAAGAGCCGCTATCAACGTTATCAGATTCTGGCAAAGACATCCCATGGTAACACAGATTTCAGAGGGCTTTAGTAGAAGCACATCAGGATTCCTCAGTATGGGAGTCTTTCCTTTGTGGCTGTTTGTGGAGCATCCTTCCTACCCCCTTACCCAACTTAGGGGTGTTTAAAGAGGACTTCTCCTTCTGGGGACACAGAATAACCCAAACTGGGAACAAAATGATTGAGGCATAAATGTAGACAGACTTTCTGCAGTTTCTCCATAGTAACCAGAGTGGATGTAGAGAAGCTGAAGTATTTTGTCTTTGTTTTTGTTTAATAAGCTAGTGCTTAACCAAATCTTTGTATCATTAAAAAAACTTAAAATTTCCATTGCAATAGGAATTGTGTCTGTCTCCAGCAGTGCTAAGTTGATATTAAAAATCTAAATACCAGAAATACTTGAGGCTCCCAGAGGGTTTTTGCTGGTGCCTGCGGTAGATGTTGGGGCAAGGTGTGACTGTGGCCTGCCCAGATGTGACCTGCTGCATTAAATCAGAGCAGCCCACCATGAACAAGGAGGCAGGAACCACCTTCAGCGAGAAGCACGGTGCGATCCTTGGCTCCTGCTCACTCCAAAAGATCAATTTTTAGCAATCGAGACAGCACAGGAAAGGCTTTGCTGTAGTTCTGCCTGAATTCCATTTATACAGACAATAATAACTCCTGAATCTTGATTTTTAAATATCTTAAGCATCAACAGCAGCCTCCAGAACATATCTTTTGAGGGACGTTGCAATGGATAAGCCAAGTGCCTGTACAGATACAGGTTCTGCCACCAAGAGGAGGAGGAAGAGGAGGAGGGTGTTTGACTGGGGCTTCCTCAAGCCCTCATCCTTCATCCTGCTCTGCATCAGACACCATAACTCCAGATGGCCTTGGCAGTGAGGTCTCCAGGAGGTCACAAAATATGCATTCCTGAGGATGATTTGCAGAAATTCTGGAACAATTAGTGAAGTAAATAAAGAATATTCAGATACTCCTTCCAGGGACTGTAGTTTTTGCACTGCTCAGAGATGCTCTGACCTTCTAGTTTATTACAAGTCAGGAAAAGTCAATATTTCTTAGCTTGCCAGGTTGGAGGAATTTTAATGAGTTATTGAGTCAAATAGTTAATCCTCCAATAACAGATTTCTTTTCCCTTTTAGATTTACAGCGATAAAAACAAAGGCTTAATAGGGACCAAGAAAAATGGGGTTTTGTGGAAATTTTTCTTTGTCTTTGTGTATGCGCTTTAACCCCTTGGCCACTAGTAGATGAAATGTAGCTTCAACACTGAGGGATGTCGTATTGACATAAAATGCGGGGCAGGCAGGGGCTGTGTCCACATTAGCAAGGAATTCAGCATGATAAAAAAGGCTAGATGAAAGTAGGGAGTGCTGATGCTCCTCGCATCTCCATTACATGCGGTGGGAGGTCTTTGGGTGAGATCCAGCCTGCTCTCGTAGGTTGAACTGTTCTCCTGCTTGAAAAGTCTTTGAAGGGAAGAGCCCTGGGTGCATTGAGGAGGATGTTCTGGTGCTGCAGGACTTGTCCCCTTAGACACTGGAGCACATCTGGAGCAGCGCTTCCGCTTGAGCTTCATCTGAAAGCCAATGCACACCTAAACCTTGCTGAGAGCCAAGCCTACGTGTGGTAAATGTAGACATCAGGGATTTGCTTCAAAACCTTCTTGCTGGTCCAG
Organism: Eurystomus gularis; assembly: GCA_013400335.1. Lineage (NCBI taxonomy): Eukaryota > Metazoa > Chordata > Aves > Coraciiformes > Coraciidae > Eurystomus > Eurystomus gularis. The sequence continues at coordinate 548,670 of VZZY01016453.1, forward strand.
ACTGAGTCACTGGTGAGGCTGGCAGTGGATTGTGCGCTACAAAACGTTGATTCCTGCTTTAATTAGGCCTTTTGCAGCGTCCCTTTGTAATTCTCCGCGTTGTGTACTCCAATTAGCATAGAATAATCTGATTTCCTGAAACACCCTTTGTGGACTATAATGCTAATTATTGCTCTGAGTAGTGGCTTGTTTGGAAGTAGCCTGTCCTGTGTGAGTCATGATAATGTTCTGTTGTAAGCGTTTAAGTGAGGAAGCTTCAGAAGCACAAAATGTCATAGCACAAGGGCAACTTCCTTAGCCTCTTAATGGCGTTGAACAGCAGATAGTACAGTAATGTTCAGAACATTATAGCCAATGAATTCTTGGAAGTAGTAGAAAGTTATTTTTCATCATATGTCATTATTCAGAGCGTGGGGATAGATCCTGACGGCGGCTGTTACAGCGAGAAGCGTCTTCCCATAATAGTCCCTTGACTTCAGCGATAGAATTTCTTGGGGGTATTTTTACAAAAGCTCTCAGCAATTACCTGTCTGAGCTTTCCCTGTGTGAATTTTAGCCTTGGGGATGTTCTGCCTCTGGCTCACACGGTGGAAGTTACACTCTGAATGTGGGCACCAGGACAGAAGCTGAAGTTCTGGCACTTAGGGCACTTTTCTGCCCCAAAATGAAGCTCTTTGAGTTTTGCAGCTGGAGGAACGTGGATCTTCAGAATTGCTTTCTGAATGTAACTCGTGGCCAAAGGTTGGGCACTGAAATACTCTCACTGGATTTTATTCTAGGGTCTAGTTTCACAAAGGGCTCCAACAACGATCCATCCGTTTTCAGTAAAGGATTCGCAGCCCGTGGTTGATGTGATGAGCGGGAGATGGAGCTCTGGGAGCATAGAGACACTCTTCAAACTGCAGCTCTTGAAAGGGCTGTCCTTTTCTCCCCAGAAACCTTGTAGCTCCTGCTCCTGTAATGATTGTGCGTGTTCTCTTGGGCAGATACGCTCACACTGATGTTTTCTGCTCTTCCCAGTGCTTTACGGGCAGGATGGCCTCCATGCATCGTGTGAGAAGAAGTACTGTGGCCGGGGGAGCAAGTGCGTCGTCAACAAGGACACCAACCAGCCCGAGTGCAGATGCGTGGAAAATTGCAAGTCCAGCTACATGCCCGTGTGTGGATCTGATGGCAAATTTTATGAAAATCATTGTCAGCTGCATCAAGCCTCCTGTCTGCAGAGGAAGAAGATCTACATTATCCACAGCAAGGACTGTTTCTTCAAAGGTAGGACATCGTTAAAAAGAAATACTTCTGTAGGACTCGTCTGACCGTAATCCTGCTAAGTGGCCGAAGGGTTTGTTTTATTTCTAAGAGATAAATTTTTCAAGGGTGATTTATTCCAGGACACTGTAGAACGTAACACAATGTTTTATGCAGCTATTAAGCTGCTGAGTGTCATCACCACTCAAAATGTAATCAAACTGGGAACTGGTAAATAATTAACATCACTGTATGTGTTGTCTGTGCCGTAGTTGTGCCGCTCAGTACTTTTAACTGCCAGCACAATAACTTTTTATCATCCGGTTCATCTGGTAAGGCTTTGAAAAAGACAAAGACATTAAGAAAAGGTGTATGGTATTACAAAATTTTGTTGAAAAAATGAGAAACACAAACCTACTTAGGCGAACGACACGGGCAACGGAAAGGAGCTTCTAATATTTAAGAGGAGTGGGAAGCATAGTGCCAGAAGAGTTGTAAATAATTCTAAAGGCAGCTGTGATTACCAGTAGGATGCATCCATCTTCAGCTGTTTTACTGGTTCAGTAGCAAATGTCATTATCATCATTGCACCAAATCACCGACGGGATGGAATCCTGTGTCCTTTCTGTTAGTATTTTGTATGCCATGGACTGTCCTGTCACAAATCAAGTGAGGCTGCAGGAGCAGGAGCCTGTGATAAAATGCTAGGGAGTAGAAGAAGTCGTAAATTATTTTACTTCTAATGAGAGGTCTTATATAAAAGCCTCGCTGGAGTGTATCTTGAAAACTCATTGTCAGATACGACTCCATACACCTACAGAAAGATTGGAGTGGGTTGTCGCAGATGTATCCGGTGACATTTACGTGATCAAATATGAAAATTATTCCTTTATCTTCAGCTCACTGGGCACTCGAGCCCCTGAGGAGCTTGGCTGTGTACAGAGCTATCCATCACAGGTCCTCGTTTACTAACATGATGCTAGAAGAGCCTATTTAAGAAACAGGAGCCTGTTCAAAGAGTCTCATTAATGTATCCTCGTGATACCCTTTGCAGGTAGAAAGCATTACCGTTCTTGTGCCTCGGAGGAGGTCTGGACACCAAGACGGGCCCAAATTTCCAGAGCTATCTAGGCACTGCTTTGCACAGCATGGCAAAATCTGATTTACTTTGGAGGTCTGGCTGTAGATGGGGCAGAGGAGCTGATGGCAGAATGGACTTGGTGAGCACCAGCTTTGTCGCAGGCGTGCTTTAAATTGACCAAAGTAATTAGGTCTAGGATCAATAGACCTTGTTTGAAGCTAATCATGGAAAGGGGTCACCTAAAGGCATGTTTGGAGGAACAGCACATGAGCAGGTCAAGGTGCAGATGGATTTTTGGTTGTCACTTTTAAAAGGAGCTTCTAAAGAGGACTTTTGTGCCTTGCTGGTGTTTCTGTGTCTGGGTATCGAGTCGGATCAGGGCTTGGATCTGGCTGGAAACTTCCTCCATCTCTGAATAAGATACGGATGGGACTGCAGCATGAGAAACCTCCTAAAGAAAGGGGAAATCTTAATTTCAGAGGTGCTCAGCTGCCCACTGACCTCACTTGGTGCAGGGGTTTATTTCCCCTGACTCCCCAGAAAACATCTATTTTTTAATTTTTATTTTTCCTTCAATCTTGTGCCTAGCCCACCTTTTACAGCGGCACTTCTGGCTTGGGTTTTTATTCATTCCTTATCACATATAGTGTTACAGAAAATGAGTTCTCATTGCTGTAATCAGCGGCTCTGCAATGGCTGTATTATACCTAATGATACAATGTCACGCTTGAACACTTTCCTGGGCGCACCATGAAATGATGTCAGAAAGTAGTAGTTTTGTGTCCCAGTTTAAGGTAACCCTTAAACTCTTGCCATGGAGCAGTGCTTAAATCTGCTTTTCAGCAGAATAACAGCTTTACGGCAGGGAAGAAAGAAACAAACTCACTTCTCTGCCTGCATGAATAAATAAAGTACTCCACACCGCTGTCTGCAGAGATAAAATGTAGGAGGGGAAAAAAAAAAGTTTGCCTTAAGGGGGGAATAATCCCGCAGAATGGGACTCCATGGGAATATTTGGCTGCAGCCCATCCAGTTCCTGGGTAACCTCCTGCGTAGCTTTTCACTCCTTTCTACTTTAGTCTCCTATTTGTAAATCAAGAATCACAGTATTTTCTTTGACCTAGAAAATTGTAGTAGAGCAATTAAGCTGCAGGTTTATAAGCGGCGGTTATAAACGTAGAAAAAAAGCACCAGACTTGGGAGAGAAATCCTTGAAAGGTTCCAAAAGTGTTGGTTTAGCTGGGAATCAGGTGTACGTCTGCCAGTGGGCACGTGCTTTGTTTGTTTTCAATCCAGTTTAATTGTTGGAGTGCCGTTAGTGGGGCTTTGTCCCAGCTGACTTGTTCTGTTAAGACTTAAACCCCTGCGTAGAGCTGAGGGACGCTGCAGATCGTGTCTGTGTGCTTTGCCAGTTTACCCAGTTAGCAGGGTCAAACTGGATGGCTTTAAGGCCTGGCAGAGATCAAATCCTCCTTTGAGCCAGGTCTATCCACGGTAAACTGATAACAGAGCAAAGGGCTTGTTTTCTTTTGTGTGTTTTGGGGAAGGATTTTTGGGGCTTTTAACTTATTTGTCACGTGAAGTGCTTTGTAAATCCTGGTGTAGAGCAAAATACTTGTGCGTGGCTAGAAGCATTTCTTGGTTGGTGGTACCTCACTGGCATTTCATTCTGTACTGGCGTTAGCATTAGGAGGAGCAGAAGAGAATTTGGCTCTGGACAAATGACCCATTTCTCCTAGAATGAAATGTCTCCTTACAACCTTGAGAGTCCAAGAAGTTAAAAAAACTTCCAAGGCAGGAGCACATGGAAATGTGGGTGAAGCAATGAGAGGTCCCGGCAGGAGACATCTCCCCAGGCTTCATCCCGCACCCTCTGGTACAGCACAGTTCCCCAGTGCTGCCACGTGGTAAAAGACAAATGCCATCCCTTTTTCTTAGTTGGCAAAGTGAATGATAAATGAGCGGAAAACTTCACTTAGGAGTTTGGAGCCCAAAGGGCAATACCATAAAGCAGAAGTTCTACATCCAGAGGTCTTGGGAGAAATGTCACTCCTAGTCATAGCTGCTCAAATTCTCCTTGATCCGGTCGTCATCGCTGGTATGGAACATTGTTTTTTCCCTAGGAAGATGTTCTGATTAAGACTTCTTTGCTTTGTGGTGGATTTTTTTGGTTATATATATTTTCACTCTTTTGTGAGCTTCCGTAGTCCTTTGACTTGAGTGTTGGTGATTTTGAGTGGGTAACAAAATACATGAGGATAAAATGCTTTTGCTCTTTGCCATAGAGAAGGAAGAAGTTAATCTCCCTTGAAAGCACTCCCAGTACCCATGAAAACCAGAAATATATCTGTGCTCATAATGAGAATTGTCCCACATGTCCAAAATGAGCAGTTGGCCTGGAAACATTCGCTTTCGAATAAATGCCTTGGATAGTGCAGCTACATCATTTTAGCGCGGTGATTTGGACTATGCTTTGCTTTCCCATAGCAGTAGTCCCCATTTTCCCATTTCTATTTATTTTTCATGGAATCACAGGATGGTTTGGTTGGAAGGCACCTCAAAGATCATCTCGTTCCAACCCCCCTGCCATGGCAGGGACACCTCCCACTAGACCAGGTTGCTCAAGGCCCCGTCCAACCTGGCCTTGAACACCTCCAGGGATGGAGCATCCACAGCTTCCCTGGGCAACCTGGGCCAGTGTCTCACCACCCTCAGAGTGAAGAACTTCTTCCTTACATCTGGATGCAGTACTCCAGACGGGACTTCCTTTTTGTTTGACTTTTTACACTGACTCTGTGTCTTCACTCTTTTTTTCTCCCATTATTTTGGGCCAGCAAAAGCTGCTCAAACCAGTTTTGTGCCCCTTACCTCCTTCCTTTCTCCAGAAACATCGGAGCTATGCTCTTCTCTAGCAGTCTACATATATTAGAGAACTCTGTGTTTAGAGCTCTGCTTTTCCATTTTCAGGATTTAGGAGTCATGTCCATTCAGTTTTCTTTCCCTCCCTGCTCTTTTCTGTGAGATCAGCAATCCTAAAGCTCCTCGGCATCAGCCAAGCCCCTGCTAGAGGAGCTCATCCCTTAATTTCTCCGGTCCTGACATCCTCCCTTTATCCAGGTGAAGGGTTTTTTATTAAAAGCTCAGCTTTTCTTGCTGGGCCGCACAGCAGCTTTGTACTGGTCAGATGTAGTTTGTGCTCTGGCATTAATTCAATCCAACTTAGTTGACTGAATTCTTGAACTTTCCATTACATAAATGCACTCTACCTGTGCCGATTACTTTTTTTTTTGTCCATTCAGTCCAACTTCTGCTAAAGCTCTAATTTTATGAGATCTGTCAGAATTTTATCTGGAGAGATGGGGCACTACAAAAGCCCGTTCACGCCTGGTATTCCAGTCCCGTTGTCCTTCTTCCTCCTGAAATGTCAGGAGTAATTATTTTCAGTAATTTGGTCCCATTGCTTAAAATAATATATTTATTTCTTCTTGTAAGCAAATACATGACAGTAATTTTTCCCCTCATAGAAGGTCAGCTCTTGCCCCATAATAAGCCATATTTTTGTACAGATTTTGTACAGAACTTGGAAAGACATCCCTATGGAAAACCACTTGCCTTTCTCCTCTCCATGACACATGGTCACGCTGCTGGGTTTGAGCTTTCACTGTTGCTCAGAACAACATTTCATGCCGTGAACTGTATATATAGTGTTCCAAAGCGTGTGTGTCTATGTGCTGGGTTGTGTGTGCGTGTGCACATGCGTGTGCAAGCACGTAAGCACACTGATAGAGCCAGGATAACTTGTTCTCTCATGACGCTTGTGCACGTACAGTGTAGAGGATGGAGCCTGGCTCTGCGCAAGGGGGGGAACTGAGAAATAAGGGGAAAAACTGAATTGAGGCCTGGATGTACGGAGTTTTTTTCCCATGAGGATGGCTGGGTGGTGGGGCTGGCTGCCCAGGTGCCACCTTCATCTCTGAGGGCTTTCAAGACCTGGCTAGGAACAGCCCTGAGCACCGTGGTCTGACCCTGGACAAAATGTTTAGATGCTGAGACCTCCTCCAATCCATAATCTTCTGATTTTATGGCCTTAAATAGCTTCTTTCATTTTCACCTTCTTGTCGTATCTTTCCTCCCATTCTCAAAAAGCTTCTAATTACAAAAAATGATAATCTTCTGCATGTTGGCAGAAAATTTGCTATACTTGAATGTAAATAAATTACAATATTGGAAAAAAAAAAGCCCAAACCCAAGCAGGCTAATAACTGGCACAACGCATCGCGGTGGTCATCTCGAGTAGATATGACTTCGGCCTCAGGTGGTGGTGGCTTATTTCCTCTCAACTCTATTTCTTGTCCATGTGTTTGGTGCTTTTACTTATTCTAGAGAAGAGCATCTCAAAACATCTCCATGAAGGTGTCGAACGCTTTGCTCATTTAGCGCAACAGGCAAACCCGCTCCGGCGGCTGGTTTGCAAAGGAATCTGCTCCATTTAACACCCTCTCTCTTTCCAGCTGGGAAAAAAAAAAGAAATAAAAATTGTGAGTGCGAGCTAATGGCAGATTTCCCAGCTGGCAATTAATATTTGCCGCTTTAGCTTCGCAGCGCTGCTGTCGGCGGCAGCGCGATGGGTTCAGAGCTGTCGGGAGACGTGCAATTAATCCCGCTGGGGTGGCCGCCGGGGTCTCCGGCGTGTAGGTCTGGCCTCTACTGATCATTTCAGTGGCCAACGTAAATATATTAGGAGTTTCAAATGTTATAAAGGGAGATAAACGCTGTATCTAGTGGAGGTTTGTGCTTGCTCTCAGTAGAACTGATGCAGTTCCTGCTGTACGGAATACTTCGGGGCTTTCAATACCAGTGGGATTCCTCACTATTCCCATGCTGCTTTTTCAGCTCCCTCCTCTGAGGCTTTTGGGGAGGGATCAATTTTACCAGGTTTTTCAGGTTGAATCCTCTTGAATGTGATCGACAGCCTAAGTCCTTAGAAACAGGCTGCGCTAATCTTTGGGGCAAATTATGGAAATTCCATTGATCTGTGTGAGGATGTGAAGAGGAGACAGCCTGCTCTGCCAAAAGGAATTTTGTAGGGGTATATCTAAGGTCTTAAAGGAATATTTTCCATTTTAAAAGATCTTTTCTCACATTACTGGAATTTGTGGAAGGGCAATCTAAGAGTCAGTTGTGAAACTCTCCCTGAAAGAGTTGGGCTTTCATTGGAAATTAAATGCCAATAGCAAGAGAGCATGGAAATTTAAGTGTAAGAAAAAGAATCGAAATCAGAGTCTTTGCTAAAGAAGTCCCACAGAAAGTCCACAAAGATGAAATGGATGTAAGAATTAAAAAAAAAAAGTCTTTGAGACCTAATACATATTAGTAACAGGAAGCCTTTGCTCAGGACCTCATGTCCATCATGGTGGGTTCAAAGGAAGGTGGGGCTGGAGCTCTGCAATGGACAATAAATTTGATATAGTCAATGAAAAGGTGAATTCTGCCCATGGTAACTCCTCACAGCGGTGCTGTTACCTGCTTCTGCTTCACCAAAACCAAATCTCTTCTGTGACTCTACGTAGGCTGGTGACAAATTTCCGATACTTTTGGTAAAGCTGAAATAGGGGGAAATGTACCATGGAGGAAGCTAGCGGGGAAAAGTGGTGTTCTCTGAAGTGATCCCTATCCAGCGTTCCTGGTGTTTTTATAGCTCCAGTTTGAGGGAATGGCCATTTGGGGAGTGCAGGAGTGGCTGTAATGTGGCCTTTTGTTTTTAATAGGAAATTGTGTAAAATTTGTTTTTTACAACGGTCCTGACTGGGGCCTCGTGAACAGTTTTATTCGGTGACTGTTATCTGTGCAGTCTTGTTTAAGGACCAGTCTATTAGTCTCCTCCAGTTGCCAGTCTTGACATGCATGGCCGTAACATGTCCCATAAAATCCAAGAACTTCATATCACTTATCAAAGGATGAACAAAGGAATAAAAGGATATTTCAGCAGCATTATCAACTTGTTAAGAAAAAAACTCAGAACTCTTCTTTCTAATTTCATAGAATCATAGAGTGGTTTGGGTTGGAAGGGACCTCAAAGATCATCTCGTTCCAACCCCCCTGCTATGGCAGGAACACCTCCCACTAGAACAGGTTGCTCCAAGCCCCATCCAACCTGGTCTTGAACACCTCCAGTGATGGAACATCTACAGCCTCCTTGGGCAGCCTGTGCCAGTGTCTCACCACCCTCACAGTGAAGAACTTCTTCCTTACATGTAGTCTAAGTCTCCCCTCTTCCAGTTTAATGCCTTTACCCCTTGTCCTGTCACTACAAGCCCTTGTAAAAAGTCTCTCCCCAGTTCTCTTGTAGGCCTCCTTTAAGTTCTGAAAGGCTGCAATAAGGTCTCCCTGGAGCCTTCTCTTCTCCAGGCTGAACAAGCCCAACTCTCAGCCTGTCCTTGTAGGAGAGGGGTTCCAGCTCCCTGATCATCTTCATGGCCTCCTCTGGACCCTCTCCAACAGGTCCATGTCCTTCAATGTAGTTTCTGAAGCCCACAGTTAATGAAATATGCAGCCTGTCCACCTTGCTGGAGGACCACACCAACACCAAGCACTGTTTGGGAATCCCTGCACTGTATGAACGTAAAGGAAGGTATGATAAGTGCTTAAGAAAGGGGTTTAGGGAACTGTTTACACGTGGAAAATAGAGAAGCTCAGCCTAAAACTCCCTGACATGGAGGAAGGCAATGATAGCATGAGGTGATCTCAGCTGAAAGCATCCAGAGTTGCATCTTGATACTGTTGAGGGCAGAGAAACGAGATACAGCTTATTTTTCTTTAGGGTGGCATCTGCTCAGCTGGCTCAACACCCGGTAAACCTTCACTGCAGCGGTTTCAGGAGAGCTTGAGAGGTGCTCGTGATGCTTCTTCTGATGCAGAGCTTAGCAGTTGTGATGGGAAAGAAAGCAGAGGAAGAGGATGGAGAATCAAAGTGAATATGAGAAGAGACACAGGGATGTGGCTTCCATTTGCTGGTTGGAGTGCCTGTGCAAACTTTGCAACTGCTGCTTGCAACACTCTATGTCAAGGGATATTTTTCTTTCATTTTTACCTGTTTTTGTGTGCTGTTGGCATCTGACACGTGCTTGTCGTGATCTGCTGACACTCTGGGCTTGCTGTGTCCACCGTACTTAAATGTTGAAGAGCTCTATGTAGGAAGCATTCAAGAAACCTTTTTTGCTATTTTATTTAGTTGAATTTAATATTAGCTCTCACTGTTCCATCAGCATTTTCCCAAACCGCTCTAGGTGGTGAATAAACCGCAGAAATGCCAGCAAAGTGGGACATGATATTACGAAGCCATGATTAAAAAGTAACACGTTTACTGAGCCTCTGCGTTGCTGAATCTCTCACAGTCCTGAGAAGAGCTCGGGTGCTCAAGTTTACCTGCTTTTTCTCCCAAATGTCATTAGCCTAATAAAAGATATTGCTTTTCCCTCTAAGCCCTGTGCACATTTTAGCTCTTACACCATCGTGGTTGCACCAACCCTACTACAACAGCAACTTTTTATTTTTTTTTAATTTTATATTTGCTATTGCCCTGATATTTTGATTCTGTCAACGTCTACATCCACGGTTTTCCCAGTGGAAGGGAAGGATGAATGAGTAGATGTGGTGCTTCGGGACATGGTCTAATGGTCAGGGAGATGTTGGGGTGAAAGTTGCACTTGAGAACCCTAGAGGTCTTTTCCGACCTACGTGATTCTCTGATAGCACGTGTCATGTCTTACCCAAGCAATTTCAAGTGAAGTAAAACAAATATTGCATAAAATTGGAGAATGGGTAGTTTTTTAATACTTCCTTCACTGGCAGAGATCAAGAATTCTTATTGCTGTTTAACTCAAGTGATTGCTATGTTGGAGAACCTTCAAATTTCAGTGCTGGACCACAGCAATCCAGCATTATTGGAATGCTCTTTAAGTGCTTCTTCCTAGAAGGACATCAGGTGGGAATTCAGGATGCTGGTTCAAGAGGGGAGGAATTTATGAATGTGCAAAACATCACCTGTGGAGAATATTTCCTTGTGACCACAAAAAGCAGAATATTTCTCCAGGTTGGGAGGTTCATGTGAGAGCAGGAGGTGATGAGGAGGAGGAAGGAGCCTGGAGTTGGCCTGGTTGGGAGCAAGTGCTGAGCGTGGACCTCAGAGGATGAAGGGACACAGGGAAATCACACACAGGTCACTTGAGGTGATTGTGGTTAGTTCAGTTGCATGTAAAGAATATCCTATATTGTGATTTTTCTCCCAGTTTGGGGTTTCTCCCCAGGGCTGGCCACCTTTGCTGACAGCAACTGTAGTTCTGCAAGAAACCAAGTCCTGGTTTGTATGAAATTACTGCTGCAAAAAAGGCTCAGTAATTTGAACCGATTTCCTATGAGCCACTGTTAGACTGAAAATTAAAAACATGAATGTTTTTTGTTTTTTTTCCCCTTATAAAAAGTGCTGTAATGTTCCCTAAAAGTACCAGTTATTTCAGAATGAGTAGATTGTGAGCACAGGAATCAGGAGCTGAGCTCTTCAGTGCTCTTGTGACACTTGTGAACTTGCCTTAATTTCTCTAAAATGACATAAATTGTGCTCAGAGAAAAATTAGGGATTTAATTAAGGGCCTCACAAGTCACCTTTTAAGCGGTAACGTGTGGTTTGGTACCAGGCTACTTTATGTGGGACACCTCCAGCTCTGTGCTGAGGGGCAGGCCAGGAAAAACCTTAATTAAATAAAAAATAAATGAAAAAAAAAAGAAACAACAAACCCTGAGAGAGACCAAGAGATTGCTTTAAAAAGAAAACTGGAAAGGTTAAAAGGTAGAGATGAGCATTAAAGATTAAGATGATTAGATTGCGGTAAAGGACGCTGGAAAACAAATGTATGGAATAAATTTTAGGGCTGTGGAGACTCAGGCAAGGAGATTTAGAAGTGCTTTAAAGATAAAAACGACTGACGCTCGAGGATAGTTGATTAAAAGCTATTCAGCACAAATGCTAATTTTTCTGGCCGCTCGGTATAAAAATCCATGGAGCAAATTGAAATTCCAAGTGCTAGGGAATACCAACAGGCTGGATGCTGCAGATCCAATTAAGTGGCTGCGAGGAAGGGAAGCTGAAGTTTCCCCTGGCTTGTGCTCCCTTCCTGCCTCTGCTCTAGGACGGAATGGGGCAGGGGGAATCTTAAAGGTCTTTTCCAATCTAGGCCATTCTGTGAACGGGCACTTTTTGCTACTATGCTCGAAGGGGCTGAATCCCACCGGAGATGTCCTGAGGTTAGAGGAATCCTGTTTAAAAGAAGCGCTCCTCCAGAGCTTCGCGGCACGATGTACTGATAAATCCCTTTGGAATTCCCCAAAGGCCGTTGTGGTTCCCTGGTTGCTTCTTTGCATGTTGTATTGAAGCTGTATTTGTCTCGGAGGCACTCAAAGTGTTCCCTCACCCACGCGAAACGAAGCCGTTCCCACGAACGTTCGATCTTTCCATGGTCACCTAATGAACGAGCCGCAGATTTGGTCTCTGCGAGGGGCTTGAAGGTTCTTTGAGCAGGAACTTTTCTATTTTTTGCTAAAAAGCTGACTCACGGAGAGGAATTTCAATCATAAAGTGCAACTTTTGGGGTGTCTGTAGGGATGGGGGCTGCGGTGATGGAGGGGGATTCACGCCCCATCCTTCCACCCAGCGCTGATTTGGATGGTCACTGGGCAGTCCAGGGATGCAACATCCAACCCTACACATGCTCGTTGAGTTGCAGGTCCCGATCTCCCGGCTGCTCCGTGTGAATTAGCACCAACGCCGTCACTGGCACCCTCCTGTGGGGTCTGCTCTGCTCCTGGAGTGTCCGTGTAAGTCCCGTTACCTCTAATTGAGCAGGGATCAATGACAAATTAAGGAGTGAGAGGAAGGTTTCCAGGTGAGATTTAAACGGGAGGCTTTTGCTGATAATATTTTGCATTTTCCATCAAAGTGTCCTAGAAAGCTTTACGAAGATTGATGATTTAGACCTCACAACACCCTTGCATGCCAGGAAAATAGTAATCCACTCATTAGAGAGGAGTTGCAGTCTAGAAGAGAGCCAGTGACTTTCTCAAGGTCATAGAAATGGCTCTCGGAGCTCTGATTAAGTCACCCCAACTTTCAGCTCCCTCTCCCTATAAAATCCCCTGGCAAACTGGTTTTCCCTTTTGTTGGGTGAATGAGGGGCATGTGTTTTCCTCCCTCCTCCTTGCTCCCTTTGTGTCTGACACCACAACTTGCTGGGAAGGGTTTGTGCTGGGCTTTGGAGGAGGTGATGGTGCCCAGCACTGCCGTGGTTCCTCTCTGTGGGGTGAGGACACGTGCAAGGACTTTGCGGGTGCAGCTCAATTCTGAAGGCCCTTCTCCAACACCAGCCTGTCTCCTCACCAGGAGTTTTCCAGTGGAAGCCACGATTCCGAAGGCCAGATGTTATGATAGGTTTATTTTTCGATTAAATCTAAAGCAAGCCAAATGCTGCAAAAACATTAGCAGTGAATATTTAGTTGTATTTTTGTATGTTAGCACTTCAGCTGTATCTGTGGCCCTTTAGTTTGCTATTCATGAATATTTTAGCAAATTGCTTTACTAACAGGAATGTTGCCAGGAAGCAAACGTTCCTGAATATTTGTAGAAAACGGGATTTAACTTGGTATTTGCTGTTACTTGCCATGGAAGCCCTGTCTCAGTGCTCCTCTGGGAGGACCAGCGGAGCCAATTAAAGCAAATCTGGTTTGGAAATGTGATTCTTCGAACATGTCCCTGAACAAAGTCCATCAAAGACTGGCAGGCAGCTGGATGGGCTGTGGAGAGCTGTCCCTGGGCTCAGGACCTGGGTGCTGTGCAGGTAGACCAGCAGCGACAGCAAAATCTCTTGCAGGCACCTCTGATGTTTGGCCTTTTTTTGGGTCAGAGCTGTGCTCAGCCTCTTCTGAGGGAAAGATTTAGAAATAAATATTTTCATTTGAAGTAGCCAATGTAATGTGAAGGTTCTTGAAGGCTAACTGGACTCTGGGTTCTGCTGCGTTCCTCCGGCTTGAGTTGTAAAACAGTCTAAAAGAAAATTGCCACGGTGCTATTTTCACGTGGCCGGTGTTGGAGTATTTATACCTGAATTCTAGAATAACGTGAAAAAAAAAATCAAGTGCCATGAAAACACAGCTCAAGGACTCCAAGTGCTGGGAGCTGTACAAAGGGCTGTGGGGACCATGGGGTGGGCATCACACGCTCACGTCCTTCTGGGAGGAGACTTCAGGGGTGCTCCTGAATTGGGAGGTAGGGATTTTCTGTTCACTCAACGCAGAGGATCACCTCTGTTCCAAGGATTCCGTGGTTTAAGAGTACAGAGGCATCACCGCAGTGCGTGGTGAGGGATCTCTTCTTTCCTGTGGGCTCGATGCCACTGGTGACTCAACTGTTGGGGTGCCTGCTTCTGGGAAAGGAGGTTGAAGTAAGGAATATTTACTATTTAGAGCATAAAATCCATGCTCTAAACCAGAGCCAAGTGGGTTTGTTCTCTTCATACTCTCCAACAAACGCAGCCCTTGTTTGTGGGGTGGGTTCGTGCTGGTGCCGCGTGGCTGATCCTGCTCTGCTGAGCTGGCATCACCCTCCTGCGTTTGTCCTCTCAGCCCTGAGAACGGGGTGATCTCTTTAACAAGCCATCAGGCTGCTGCAGCCCTCCAGCATCTGCCGGTTTCTGATGCTGGATGGTTTTCATGCAGTTTGCTCAGCTTGGCCAGGACCTGGAGCGTGGATGTGCGGTGGGGAAGTCACGCTCGCAGCGCTGCGCTTCTCCATCCACGGCTTCCCGTTACTGTCCCATTTGTTCCATACGCTGGTTGTCGTCAGACTTTATTCCTCGCCCTGCTGTAGGCATGCGAGATATGTGGCCATTTTCCAGAGAAAATTATGCATAAGAATAGTTTCCCAGAAGCAGAAACTCAGGGGTCGACCGATCGAAATGCAGCAGGTAGAACTTGAAGAGCGTTTCAGAAGAGCTCCGCATCCAACGTGTAGGTGAGATGCTCAGCACATCTGGAAAACATCTGTCTCGGACTCATAATTTGGCGTTGTCATTGTTGGAGTCGACGTAAAGCAGGGCCTCGTGGAAAATGTTTAGTACTCTCGGATGCATTTTGTTTTGTTTTGATGGTAAAACAGCTTGTTAGGTCCAAGCAAACTGGCAGAAAATCTTGCTGAAGCTGTACGGCGTCGAGGAAGCGAAGGGCTATTAAGACAAAAACCTCAGCCCTTCAGAACCCGTGAGATTTTGGCTGCATTTTCACTGGAACAGAACTGACAGATAATGAAAGCGTTTTGTGGCCCCACGCTGGCTTTCAACTGGGTTTTATTTTACGTAATGAGTGGGTGGAAACCAGAGTGCAGTTACTTTGGGTTCACTTTAGCGATGTGAACAGGTTGCAGGCTGCAGTTTTGGACTCATCAGTTATAGCTAATTCCTTTGGCTCTCTTAAAACTGAAAGACTTCATTTTCCTTCGCAAGAGGCGATGTGGGCATGGGCAGAGCTCGGGGCTGCTCCAGTTCCTGCTGAGCAGCCACCTCCAAAGTGCATTCTTTTTCTGGCCGGTGGGATTTTTGATGGAATTATTTTAAGCCGGATTTCACCACTTGGTGAAAATTTGAAATTATTCACTGAATCACAGAATGGTAGACTTAGGAAAGGACCTCTGGAGATCATCTCGTCCAACCCCCCTGCTCCAGCAGCTCACCCAGAGCAGGGGGCCCAGGATCACGTCCAGGCGCCCTTGGAATCTCTCCAGAGAAGGAGACTCCACAACCTCTCTGGGCAGCCTGGGCCAGGCTATGGCACCCTCACAGCAAAGAACTTCCTCCTCCTGCTCAGAGGGAACCTCCTGGGTTCCAGTTGGTGCCCGTTGCCCCTTGTCCTGTCACTGGGCACCACTGACAAGAGTCTGGCCCCATCCTCTTGCCCCCCATGGGCCCTTTAGCTCTTGCTCAGCATTGATCAGATCCCCTCTGAGGTTTCTCTTCTCCAGCTCAGCAGCCCCAGGGCTCTCAGCCTTTCTTCAGCACAGAGATGCTCCAGGCCCCTCAGCATCTCCACAGCCTCTGCTGGACTCTCCTCAGTAGGGTTTCTTTTTGTGCTTTCAGGAACACTGCTCTCTTTTATTATTTTCTTTTTTTTTTCTATATTGGGCTGAGGTGTTTTTTTATCATCAGATAAAAAACGTATATGAACAAATATTTGGCTCTTTTTGTCCTTTTTTCTCTTCAGTCTTACTGCAGAGTATGTGCTCTGGAGCAGAGGCCAGATAAAACTACTTAACTTTTGTTTTGGAAGCTTCAGAAAAGATCAAGACTTCAGAAGAGTTTGAGAAATGCTTTGTTACCCTGTTCAATACTATTATGGCCAGGAGAGTGGATCTTGTTTGCAATGGCATTTGGTCTGTGCTGTCTTGTGTACACAACTGCAAGTCTTTGGTAACCTAAGCTCTGGGAATGTAGTAACAGATCTTATTTTTGCTAACGGCTGTCCCAAAAGACCTCTTGCCCATGGGAGCCTAACTTAAGGAAGGAACAGTCTTGAATCCTCAGATCTTGGCCCCTTGCTCCTCAAAGGCTCCAGAAAAAGCCATCATCCGCAACAAGGAGCTGGAGAACTCTGACATTTTCAAGTAATCAGGTAGAATTACTGCATCTCTAAATATCTTCAACCTATTTACTGACATTTCCTTCACATCACCTCATAATGTTCATTGGATCAGAAAACAGCCTNAGGTGTTTTTTTATCATCAGATAAAAAACGTATATGAACAAATATTTGGCTCTTTTTGTCCTTTTTTCTCTTCAGTCTTACTGCAGAGTATGTGCTCTGGAGCAGAGGCCAGATAAAACTACTTAACTTTTGTTTTGGAAGCTTCAGAAAAGATCAAGACTTCAGAAGAGTTTGAGAAATGCTTTGTTACCCTGTTCAATACTATTATGGCCAGGAGAGTGGATCTCGTTTGCATTTGGTCTGTGCTGTCTTGTGTACACAACTGCAAGTCTTTGGTAACCTAAGCTCTGGGAATGTAGTAACAGATCTTATTTTTGCTAATGGCTGTCCCAAAAGACCTCTTGCCCATGGGAGCCTAACTTAAGGAAGGAACAGTCTTGAATCCTCAGATCTTGGCCCCTTGCTCCTCAAAGGCTCCAGAAAAAGCCATCATCCGCAACAAGGAGCTGGAGAACTCTGACATTTTCAAGTAATCAGGTAGAATTACTGCATCTCTAAATATCTTCAACCTATTTACTGACATTTCCTTCACATCACCTCATAATGTTCATTGGATCAGAAAACAGCCTAGAGCTACATCTGCGAAATGCTTTGTGAAGTGGCTTGATCTGGGAACGCAACACCTTTAAGTTTTCTATGGAATATTGTATGTCTTGTCTTCTTTTTTAACTTCTATGGTTTTCCCCTTTTATTTTTCTGATTTTCTTCTCCTTTTGCTAAACCAGCAAACATTTAGGTACTCTTAGTGCCAGGCAATAGACTGCCGTGCTCTTTGAGGAGATTTTCTTAACCAAACATGGAATCAGCCCTTAAGAAGTGCAGAGATCCTGGCTTAGTTACTATTTTACCCATATTTTAAACACGTGCCTTGTGTAGAGAGGCCTGTTGGTCGGCCCACAGAGCTCGGAATTGCTGCTGGACTCGTAGCTACCAAGAAGGAATAAGGAACCACCAATGTAAGTCAGGATGAAATATCAGTGTAGGGTAGAGAGGAGCGTTGTTAGTGGCAGTGTCAGGTCGCTCAAGTTCTTCCTCAGCTGTATCCCATGGGATAAAAAACCCCTGGTGGCTTCGCTCAAGTTCAGAAGCATATCTCATGACAAGTTAAAAGGAAATATGAAAAGCATTGTGAGTGTTTGGGAGGGAGGGGGTTAAAAGAAATATCAATATTTATTTGAAATAGAATCATAGAAAGGTTTGGGTTGGAAGGGACCTCAAAGCTCATCTTGTTCCACCCCCCTGCCATGGCAGGGACACCTCCCACTAGACCAGGTTGCTCAAGGCCCCGTCCAACCTGGCCTTGAGCACCTCCAGGGATATGGAGCATCCACAGCCCCCCAGGGCAACCTGTGCCAGTGTCTCGCCACCCTCAGGGTGAAGAACTTCTTCCTAATTTCTAATCTAAATCTACTTTCTTCCAGTTTGAACCCATTACCCCTTGTCCTATCACTACAAGCCCTTGTAAAAAGTCCCTCCCCACCTTTCTTGTAGGCCCCCTTTAGAAACTGAAAGGCAGCAATGAGGTCTCTGGGAGCCTTGTCTTCTCCAGGCTGAACAACCCCGACTCTCTCAGCCTGTCTTCACAGCTGAGGGGTTCCAGCCCTTGGATCATCTTTGTGGCCTCCTCTGGACCTGCTCTAACAGGTCCAGGAAGAACATTTTGTAGGGACATGACCATTATATTCAAACTCTGTAGATGGCTGTAACTTGTATCTTTTGGGATGATCTTTGTAGACTGCTGTGGTTTTTGCATGCTAGAGCTGGAAAACCTCCTAAAAACTCTTGTTCTAAGGAAGGTAAATTAAAAAATCTAGGTCAGTGTGTTGAAGAAAGTACTTGTAACCTAAAATAACGTTCCAACTTCCGGTCTTGGGCCGAATGAGCTTTTGAGTGAGGAGATGTCATCTAAAGCCGAGCTGAGTGAGGTTTATCCCTATTGAGACATCTCAAATAGTGAATAAGCAGGAGATTTATCTCTGAATTAGTTTCTATGAGTCCTGTATGCTGCGTGAAGTGATGTGTGTTTCTAAGGCACCTGAATTAATTTTTTTTATAAGGGTTTGCACAAAACCCAAACCATTTAGCATTGCCATACATCATCTGCTCTGAGATCAATGGTAAATAATGTGGAGAGAGGAAGCTCCAGAGCGCTTGGGAAGACGTTGATCTTAATTTTTCTGTCATTATTGCATTTGCCTTGGTATTTGTTACAGGAGGGATAAAAACCTAAACCTCTGAATGTTTCATAACGAGAAACACAGAGTAAGTAGAATATGAGCTATTGGTTTATTGCCATTGTGTTTCCACTGGGAGTTTGGTTATTTTTGATGAGGAAGGCACGAGTCGATGGTGAAAATTGCTCATTGTCAGTAAAGGCTCTTTGTAGGAATTTAGCTCCTGTAACCAATAGAAGCTGGAAGCTTTTTTTGGTCTTAAGACCATGAATTCTCCCCAGATTTTCTTAGCAGCAAGGAGCCCTGAGGGTGACGCACAACCCAAGCAGGTTTGGTCAAGCCACCCGCACCTGAGTCGCAGTTCCCTGCTCACACTGACTCCATAAAAAGTCGCTTCGTCCCAGTCTTTGCTCTGATCGATAGAGCAAAAGGTGCAATAAATGAAAAAATAGATTTTGTTAGTGTAAAACAGGGAGGAGAGGTGACATGCCCTTTTTTTTTTTAAGGCCATTTGATGCTTTTCTGTGTGTTGTTCATGTGGTGAGGGATCATCTCAGCAGTTTTGACCCAGGGGGTCTTGGGTTTTGATCCAAGGGATCTGGGATCCAGTGCAGGGATCCGTGGTGGATCTGGCCAAGGGATGGGAAGCCATCAGCCGTGCCATGGCAGGCGCAAAATAAAACCAAAATAAGCTCTTAATTTTCTGCCTGGCCATTGTTGGCCTGTTTTTAGTGGTTTCTTCTGAAGAAGTTATGATTGATTGGGTATTTTAATTAGCTGCAAAATCGCTCCCTACTTGATTAATTAACTTCTTCATTCTTTATGCTTTCTTCGTCCAAGGGAGAGCCTGTGTCAGCGCTGATTGCACTGCCTGTACCACGGGGGAGAATCCATGGGAACAGGCTCTCCCTTCTGCTCCCTGGGTTTTGTTTTCAATTCTTTGTGTGGGTTTATGCACTAGAGTTTTTTTTTCTTTGTGAATCTGCTTATGTGCAGATTTCAACTTGAAAAAAAAGAGAGTTTTCCAGAGCAAAGTGACACGAGCCTTTGCACGCTGCCACGTTTGAGCCCACCAGCAAGCTAAATAAGGGTCTTCTGCACAGATTTTTATCCGGGTCGCTCTCTGATGGAAGGCCCAGGGACTGTTGTACCACGACTGGTTTTCTGTGGATGCTGTTCCCAGGTGTGGTAGTCAAATGCTCTAAAGTCACGAGCATCAGGAGACAGGACAGAGTCTCCTTGCTTGGGAAGCACTGAGAAGATGCCATGCTTGGGTGGAAAGTGGCAGGAGAAGAAGCTTGAGTAGCATTTCTAAGAACACCTTGTGCTCTTAGAAAATCCCCCTTCAGAAGTAATCCTTCAGTTATCCTGAGTTTTTAAAAGGTCTCAAGCAGCCCAAAGGAGGAGTTCATCCTCGTGTGACAAAATTCACCCCAAGAAGGTCATGTTCTCTCTGTTAACGTGTCCAAGAGTGTTATCTCTTATTTCTTCCTATGTCTCTCTGCCACATATCTTGGGGCAATCTAGAAGATCACAGAATGACAGCATGGTACAGGTTGGAAGGGACCTC
Source organism: Eurystomus gularis (assembly GCA_013400335.1). Classification (NCBI taxonomy): domain Eukaryota; kingdom Metazoa; phylum Chordata; class Aves; order Coraciiformes; family Coraciidae; genus Eurystomus; species Eurystomus gularis. Next base: position 568,540 of record VZZY01016453.1, read on the forward strand.
TGGAGATCATCTTGTCCAGCTCCCCTGCTAAAGGAGGGTCACCTGGAGCAGGTCAGCCAGGATTCTGTCCAGGTGGACACAGAGATGCTCCAGGCCCCTCAGCATCTTTGTAGCCTCCGTTGGCCTCTCTCCATTAGTTCCTTGTCTCTCTTCACCAGGGGAGCCCAGAACTGGACACAATACTCCAGATGTGGCCTCACCAGGGCAGAGAAGAGGGGGAGGAGAACCTCCCTTGACCTGCTGGTCACACTCTTGTTGCACCCCAGGACACCGTTGGCCTTCTTGGTCACGAGGGCCCGTTGGTGGCTCATGGTTAACCTGTTGACCACCAGGACTCTCAGGTGCTTCTCCATGGACCTGCTTTCCAGCAGGCCAACCCCTCACCTGTACAGGTGCATGATGCTCCTGGTCCCACTTTGCAGCTCCTCAGTCACCTCTAGACATCTCTGTTTCCATGCTCTACTGGAGATGGCATTTCCATTCTTTTCTTGCAGCTGTTCGGTCTGTCTTTCAAGATGATCCTCCGCTATTTTAATACTTCTTGTAACAAAAATGCCAAGTTGTTGGAATTCTGTGCATTAGCATAGAAATTATTAAAGCAGCCCAGCACTGATCAATAATGAGTCATCCGGGGTGGTCGCAGGCATGCTCTGGTTGCCTACCACTGTTGGACAAGGGTTTTAATCCTGACTAAACAGGTAACATTTATGCGAATTTACTGCTGGGAGACTGTATTCAGGTGGGGTGCTGATGTTCAGAATTTCAATAAAGTATTAAATCCCTTTTAAGCCATAAAAAAAAAAAAGAAAAAGTTTATGAAGGAGAGTCACTGGTATCTTTTAATTTTAGTTCTGTGAATTAATTTCCCCTCAAAACACCGCTGGAAATTAATACCTCAGTAATCAAGTTTGTTCTTTTAAAACAAAATAAAATTAAAATAGTTAAAGAGCGTAAAATAAGACGGAAAATCTGGGGGAAAATGCAGTTTATAAAAAAAACCCCAAACTTCTCAGCTCGGAGGATTTGAGTCAATGCAAGAAGGGATTCTCTGCATGAATAAACCGCAATATTTTTTTTTAAATAATTGCTGTTAACACTTTTGGTGACGACCTAAGTACAGGCTGGCATATGGTCTGTCGGCGTGAAGCGCTGATTTCGAGTTTGATATTATATACCAGGTTTCAAGCTGTTAGTTATGAACGAGAAGAAGCTTTATCTAAGCAGACAGGTGGCAAATGTTCAGCAGCTCGGCGGGCAGGTGGGATCCACGCGTGCTGCTCGCCGTGGAAAACTCGTGCTCTTCCCACTACCTCATCAACCCCTTTTTCCCCATCTCCACTTTTTTTTTTCCTTGCTTTTCCCACCGGTTATTTGCCAACATTGTGTGTTTTGATGGAGGAGCTCCCGTGTCCCCAGCCCAGCGAGGGCTTTGCACCTTTGGCGTTGTTGTTCCTCTTGGGGCAGAAAATGAAATTTCCTTGTGTTTTGGGGGAAGGAGGGGAGGAGGAGGAGGCACTGTCTGCTTTTATACCAATGAAAAACCTGCTAAAAGCTACAGGTGAGCATTGCAAACCAACCCTGTACATTTTGCTGCTCGAAACATGTCCTATTTATTGTTGTAAAAAGCCAGTTCTGCTTCCTCCATCACTGAGAAAGCTTGCGTGCTTGAGTAGCCACTGGCTACGTACCTTTTATGTAATTTCTTTGTGACTGTTGCAAACGAAGATGCTCATGGCTGAAGCTTTAGTAGCCAGCTTTTGAACAGAAAATACTGGCAGCTTTCCCAAATTTCTACCATCTGTTGGGGACGGCCGTGAAAAGTACAAACTTGCACCTACTCTACAAAAAACCATCCAGGTAGGAAATCAGGGTAATATAAAGAATATGTGCAAAGTAATGTCAATGGGTTCTATGCAACTGCTCGTTGGGAGGGACAACTTCCAGGTGGTTCAAACCCACCTGTAGCTTGGGCAGAGCCCCCATGGACCACCTACGAGTATCTCAGGTCCTTCAAGGGTTACTTGCACGTCCTGATGATTTTCAGAGACAATTTGTGGAAATCACTTCATCTACCAGAAGATGCATCCAAGGTGCTCGGAGTAGAGACGTGAGAGGAGCCATCGTGGAGCATCATTTCCAGGCTTTTGCTGGTGAAGCTGTCATCTGAAAAGGATGCAAGAGGGAACTCGTGGGCATTGTGAAGTCCTCGCTGTATTGTGCGTAGCTCTGCAAATGAGAAGGTGCTTGTGAGGTCGCGGTGAATCCAGGTGAGTTTGTATCACAAAGCCATGAGAAACAGCACCAAGGATGAAGCGCAGAAGCTATCTGATACAACTTCTGGTCGGAGAGGACAGCATGCAGCCAGCAGAATCCTTTGTGGAAGTTTAAGAAAAAGTTTCTTGTCTTTTGGGGTATTTTTTCTTGTTTCTTTCCGTCTTTTTCTCCTCTTTCCTTTTTTTTGTCTTTCCGTCTTTTTTTCTTCTTTCCTTTTTTTCTTTCTATCTTTTTCCTTTCATTTTTTCTTTCCATCTCATCCTTTCCTTTTTGTTCTTTCCTTTTTTTTTCACTACTTTTTTTCTTTCCTTCTCTCCTTTTTTTCTTTCCATCTCTCTTTCTTTTTCCTTTCCCCTTGTTCCCCCTTTTCCCCTTCTTTTTTATAACTCAAGGTGTGCTGCATTTTTTCCTGGGGAAGCTTAGCAATGAGCCGCGCTGACTTGAGCAATGAGAAATCCAATCTGTGATGTGAGGAAGACTTGAAGACTTCTCAGCTGGAAGCAAAGCTCCTTGCCAGGCTCACGGCAGCAAAATTTTGTCAGAGCTCAGCGAGCGAGAGAAGATGTTTGAAGCTGTTGAGAGCAGCTGGAGCAACGTGTGGAGGAAAACCCTGCGCTCGTCTGCGGGGTGCTGGGGGTTCGTGTGTGCTGGCTGTCGAGCTCAGACATCAAAGGCTGGCTGTGTCTTGCAAAAGATGAGTGCTCGGGGTGGAAGGAAGTTGGTGTGTGCCCCGAGTCTCATACAGGAGCTGCAGCAAGGGTGAACCTGGTGTTGGGGACGGTGCGGTGGCTTTGCTTAGGCTCAGGGCTTCAAAATACTGCTGCTCCCTTGCTTCTCGCCATGTCGGTCTCTTTAATCTCTGTTTTGGGAGATCCTGTCTACTGAAGGGAAGGATCTTGGCTGGGTAAGCCTGGGGGTGTTTGCCAGATCTGTGCCACGGAGAAGGAGGTGAGGATTTTCCCATAGCCAGTTGCTGTTAGGTGAGGAGACAGGCAGGGCAAGAGTAGGGTGTAAAGAAAATGGTGCTTTATACTTCGTGTCATAGGATCATTGAATGGTTTGGGTTGGAAGGGACCTCAAAGATCATCTCATTCCAACCCCCTGCCATGGCAGGGACACCTCCCACTAGACTAGGTTGCTCAAGGCCCTGTCCAACCTGTTCTTGAACACCTCCAGGGATGGAGCATCCACAGCTTCCCTGGGCAACCTGGGCCAGTGTCTCACCACCCTCAGAGTGTAGAATTTCCTTCTAACTTCCAATCTAAATCTACCCTCTACCTCCTTCCTCAGGAGGAGTATTTTTCTTCAACGCCCATCATTTGTTGCACACAGCGCACCCAAAATTTTATATATACAGCCCTTGTAGGAATCTCAGGTGCTGGTTTTGAGCATCTTTTAAAGACACCGTAGAGTAAGAGGGGAGTGCGGCAATATGAATAAATACATTTTTATGTGCTCTAATGATGTAGGTTTTTCATTGGGCTTGGGCTTTTGGGGCCTCGTACAACTTTCGTTGAAGTCAGGATTTAATTTTTTGCTTTTGCATTTTATGAAGGTTGGATTGAGCCTTTATTGTTGAGGCTTCCAACAACTGCACTGCAATAAATACCTGAAAAAGCGAAGATAAATGTAACTTAGAGAATGAAAGGCAAGTATGTGTATTTGTGTGAAACGCGTGCTCATAGCTTGTAGTCAAATTTACATTAAGTAGCTGCTTTTAAACACTGTCTGCAGAAATCCCTTAATATTAAATAGATAAATCTTGATCTTCAGATTCACTTGTAGAAATAGCCAATTATATTCTTGATACAAAGTAACTTTACAGGGTTGTGGACTCTATCTAATGCCTTGTCGTTTTAATGGATTCTGCTTTAATTGCTCGTATCCCATGGCTGAAAGCAGCTTTTCCTCATTCTTCTGAGGACTTGCTGCTACCATTGTGGATGCGTTAATACGTTCTCAGCTCGAGCTGGCATATCTCTTACCCTTCCACTGGCCAACAGGCAGGTTGCCACGTGGAGGAAGGGCAGGGGTTTGGGTCTGAGTTGTCCCCATGTGGTCCCATGGTGTAGCAGGAGCTCCTTCTTCAGTTTGATGGTTGAACATCGTGAGTTGAGGGTTTCTCCTGATGAGTTTGGGTTCCTCTCGGTGCCCAAATAATGACTCTACAGACAGCTGGGGGGAGCTCAAAACCATGTCCATGCTCACCAGTGGCACTGGGAGCATGAGTTGGTGGGTGTGAGGATGAAAGCAGAGAGTTATAGATGGTGTCTGCTTAAGACTTTGATATCTTGTAGTAAAATCCTACCAGCAACTCGATTCACGTCGTGTCTTAAACTGCTTGTGAAATAAATATGACTGACGGATCCGCAAGTAGCAAGGCGCAGTTTGTGCACGGAATATCTTTCATTCCAAGCAACCCGGAGGTAAAAATAGATGAAAAGCTCCGAGCGCCAGACTGCCTCGCGACGGTATCACTGCGTGCGAGGGATGAGTGACGTGTCCTAATCTATTTGGGATGGCAGTCACTCAGGCGCTTCTCTGTGCTGATAATGAAAACAAAGTGACCAAATTTGATTTGAGATCTGAAAATGGGGAAAGCGATACGGCAGCTGAAGTGTATCGTTTACCTTAGGAAGCCTCCTCGCTTGGATTTCCAGGGGAAAATTCACAAGAGAAAACATCTCCCTGTCTTCAGCTCGGCCCCCCTAGTACGGGAGATGCAGGGATCTGCGGTGAGCTTGCCAGTGCTGGCTTAATGGTTGGACTTGGTGATCTTAAAGTTCTTTTCCAACCCAAATGATGCTGCGATTTCACCAGGGCTGCAGTTGAAGGCACATACAAGAGTTTGCAGGGCAGTTAGCCTTTAATTTGCACCACCGTGACAAACCTTCATCTTGGGGAATTCCCCTGGTAAAACACACAGCTCCGTGTGACAGACTTGTTTTCCATCACTTTTTTTCACCCTACTCTTACGTATTTTCTTTCAAGAGAGGTGAAGGTGCGTTGCCTGGTCCCAACTGTCTTCCTGCTTTGCTGGTTTGCAGTGTCGAGTTATTTCCATGGACTGGGGTTTGTTCTTGGCTGTTGGGAGCTTGAGCTGAAAACTTCTTGTGTTTCAGAATCACAGAGCGGTTTGGGTTGGAAGGGATTTTTAAAGCTCATCCAGCCCAACATCCCT
>VZZY01016453.1:574117-646427 GCA_013400335.1 Eurystomus gularis
GGTGTAGTGGTTAGAGTGATGCTAGGAGAAGGTTGGACTTGGGGTCCCTGGAGGTCCTTTCCAACCATAACAATTCTGTGATTCTGTGATTCTGTGTGATGTTCTTCTTGGAGGCTGCGGTGAAGTGTACGGTATCTGTTAATGGGAGCTTGTGATTAGTTCTGGTGTTATTAGAATACTTCATTCCTATTTCAGTAGCTGTTGTTTTAGATATTGAACACTGAAATACTCAATGATTAGATATTCTGTTGAAAAAGGGGAACTGCACTACAGCTAAAAATACCCCCGAACGGTGTATTTATGGCTCTTGGCACACTTTGGTGCTTGTGGGTTGTTTTCTGCTGGGAAAAATATTCGTTCTGTTGTATTTTATGAAGAATTGGTGACACCTGGTGATCGCTTATAATGAGTCCTCTCAAAACAGCCGACAAAAATAAACCTTTTAACAACAAAGATTTGTCTTGCGTCTGGGAGGGTGGCTGCAATTAGCACAAAATTCCTTCCTGCTGCTCTGCTCAGGAATGCTCAGCACCCGACTCTGAGCAGAGACTCTTTTTCAACATATTTCCAAATGAAAAAGGTTGTTCCTCGGCTCTTGGGTCTAATTGAGTCAAGGGCTATCCAAATGAAGCAGTGGTGATGCTCTGGTCCTTGCTCTCCTTGAAGTCAGATGGGAGTTGTTCGCAGGATCAACGATGACAATGTCTTAAGGTAAATGCGTTTGTGTTCCTGGGCTGTTGTCCTTCAGAGTTTGTCACTTGAAGTGTAATTACCCAAAAACGAAAGAATTAAGTGGATGGAGTGCTGCACTTGAATTGATCTATGAATTGATCAGGTGGGGAGGTGTCTTAGCCGCTCTGCCTGTGTGTACGTGTAGTGCTGGTCTGCCCAGATGGCATCAAAGAACCCATAGCGTGTGTGAGCGTGCTTGGAGCAGACAGCGAGAGAAGGCTCTCGGGAGACCTTATTGTGGCTTTCCAGTATCTGAAGGGGACCCACAACGGGCCTTTTACAAGGGCTTGTAGTGATAGGAGGAGGGGTAATGGCTTCAAACTGGGAGGTTTAGGTTAGAAATTAGGAAGAAGTTCTTCACTCTGAGGGTGGTGAGACACTGGCACAGGTTGCCCAGGGAAGCTGTGGATGTTCCGTCCCTGGAGGTGTTCAAGCCCAGGTTGGACGGGGCTTTGAGCAACCTGGTCTAGTGGGAGGTGTCCCTGCCATGGCAGGGGGCTTGGAATGAGATGATCTTTGAGGTCACTTCCAGCCCGAATGATTCTATCATTCTATAATATGTAAGACTCTTTTTAATAGTGCCCAGCAACAGGACAAGGTGCAGTAGGCACCAACTAGAACCCAGAAGGTTCCATCTGACCAGGAAGACAAACATCTTTGCTGTGAGGGTGTCTGAGCCTGGCCTAGGCTGCCCAGAGAGGCTGTGGAATCTCCTTCTCTGGAGAGATTCCAAACCCACCTGGATGTGATCCTGGGTGACCTGCTGGAGCAGGGGGTTGGATGAGATGGTCTCCAGAGGCCCCTTCCAACCCCTACCACGCTGGGATTCTGAGATAGGGGCTTTTATCAGCAAGATGATCACCATCATTTTTGCCTTACGTCTTTTTTTGATCAACGTCCAAATAGTTAATATCATTTTTGGTACTTCTGAGCGTGGGGAAGGCTGGACTGGCCTGGTTTGTCAGTAAGGTAACCCCAGGGTGTTTTTTAATATCTTCTAAAGGGAAAAAAGGATATTGTCTTGACTGTAGAACATTGCGGGTTTGACCGGTAGTGTGAATAGAGGTGATTTCAATATGTTGCCTTTGTTTGCAAAACAAAGTAACGTTTCAAAAGGATTTTTATTTTAGAGCAGCTGAAGTTACTTTGACCTTGTAAAATGTTTTGGGATAGCTTGAGAATTTGACTACGCTTTTATTGTTTGAATTTGGACATGTTTCTATTCAGTGAAATCCATGCGTATGTCAGGCGTCTGATCACGTTTTTTATTTTTTAAATAATAACCGTGCTCACAAAAAGCCATCGTTTTATTTAAAAAAAAAAATTGAAGGGAATTGCTACCCATGGGTTAATTAAAATATTCCATTGAACATGCAGAGTCCTCTCTGAATGACTCCTTGTCTCTCTCTCTCTGCTGTGCTTTAAAGCTGTCTTAACATTTTTAAATAAACAGAAATTAGCATTCAGAAAAAGAGAAAATACCCCTCAAGTAAATTACCACCCCTTTTGCACAGAGCAAATTTTACTGAAGAGATTCGGGTGCTTCAATTCATTGAAAGAGGGTAGAAATAGAGACGCGTGAGGCATCTTCCCAGAAACACCTTTTAAACTTGGTTTTACCTGCAGTGTGTTTGGGGGGGGACACGGGAGCTTTTGGGGGGCTTCGGATGGTGCCCACCTCTGGAAAAACTTCAGTCGGATTTATTTTTAAGAAAGATCTCTCCAGATCATCTGAGTTGCGCAAGAGTAAATCCTGCCGACGTAATCCCTGGAGAAACCATGGGCTCTTGGGAGTAAAATGAGACGGGGATCGCAGAACTGATGGCCGTGGTAGCATTTCTTTTATTTCTTTGATCAAATAAGGTCTGGTTTTACTACTCGATTTTGTAGCTATTTTGAAAATAGCATCTTCCTAATCAAAGCTTTTCTTTTCCATCCACCTGACTTTCTCTTTCCAGTCCTATGAAGAGATAATTGATGGCAGAGGCTCGGCGTTGGCCCTGGCCAACCGTCCATTGTTTTCTGGTGCTACAAATAGATGAAGCTATTGATGGTATCTCTGGATTAAGTGAAAAACAAAGCAATAGCTGGCTCCTCACAGACTCGGGGTAATGCACATGCTGATAAAGAAACCAGTAAGTGTATCCTGTTGGAACGGGTCCAGAGAAGGCCACAAAGATGATCTCAGGGCTGGAACCCCTCTGCTACAAGGACAGGCTGAGAGAGTTGGGGTTGCTGACCCTGGAGAAGAGAAGGCTCCAGGAAGACCTTCTTGTGGCCATTCAGTGCTTAAAGGGGACCTACAGGAAAGCTGGGGAAGGACTTTTTACAAGGGCTTGTAGTGATAGGACAAGGGGTAAAGGCATTAAACTGGGAGCGGGGAGATTTAGACTAGATGTATGGAAGAAGTTCTTCAGTCTGAGGGTGCTGAGACACTGGCACAGGTTGTCCAGGGAAGCTGAGGATGCTCCATCCCTGGAGGTGTTCAAGGCCAGGCTGGATGGGGCCTTGAGCAACCAGGTCTAGTGGGAGGTGTCCCTGCCATGGCAGGGGGTTGGAACTGGATGATCTTTAAGGTCCCTTCCAACCCAACCATCCTGTGATTCTGTGATCCTCACGGGCATTTCATCTTGCTGGTTTGCCAGGGGAGATATCAGCACAACCAACAGCGTGGAAGAAACAGCCCCTTAACAACTCCTGGTCTACTCTGTGCTCTTAGGTGAAACTCAGAGCAGTGTGTCCTTGGGGTGGAGTTTCTCAGTGGCTAGATGTGGGGCAGTCCTCAATGTGTCCCCTAATATTTTGGACCCTTTAAAGCTGCTTTGCAATAACGGGACACTGGATTGTGCTGGACCGCTAGCAGAGCTAACTCTGCTAGTTAGCTCTTCTCTCTCGTGTGTTTTCAACTTTCTGCCTAATTTCCACCAAATCTAACAACAGAGGTACAGAAACTCAGCCGATGGGATTCATGCAGTTTGAGAACCTGTTGTGGTTGTCCACAGGAGGCCAATGCTGAAGCTCAACTTGGTGAGAGACACTGGAGAATCGACACAAGAGGGAGCCACCGTGTGTGAAAATACTTGGAAATTAGCTCAGAAAGACCCAGTGCTCTGGGAGCAACTTCTTGTCTGTGGGATTGCCCAGGAGGAGCCACCACGCTTTGGTGCCAGGGCTTGGAAGGAAGGGCATTGAAGGTCTCTGGTGTTCTTGAATGTCCCCAGGGAAGGACAGTATTTGGGGTATGCTGTCCCCAGTTCCAGTTTCTGCTGGAGCTGCTCGGTTGGTTTAGGTTTGGTTTTCCAGCCCTGTGGACAGCAAGGAGTGATGGATGTTGAGACAGGAGAAGCTTGAAGGATGGATGGAGGCCAAGTCCAGGCCCTCCTGCTCCTGACCTTTAGATGTTTTGCTGCTTATTCCCTCTCAGCTCTGCATAAGTTTAGTCTGGATCTGATGGGCACACCTTGTAGAGGAGATGTGACAGCAGCAATAGCTGACGAAATATGGATGTTTTCTTCTCTTTTTTTTTAAGGCATAGGAGGAGTGGGTCTGTTTTTACTATTTTATTCCTTTTCCAAGAGATCAGTGCCCAAGCCAGGCACCTCTGTCCCCCGCAGCAGCCTCAGCATGGATCCCCGCCTCCCATTTGGTTGTTAAATTGAATTATTTTTTGCTTTATCTTTGAAAGCAAAACCACGTTATCATCTGCTGAGCGTATTTGCAGATTCCCATTCCATTCCCATTCTTCTGCAGGATACCACGTGGCAAACCTTAATCAGAAACCTGTACAGCTCAGATTTGTGGTGTCTCTCAGTCCTTAAGATTTTCCTATTAATTAAGATTTTAGAATTAAGATTTCAGGTTTCCCTTCTGCATTTCATAGCTCATTTTAGCACCTTCTTTTGTCCAGCTGCTCTGTAATTTCTTTGGTACTCTTTAAGACCTCAATCCTCATTGGGCGTACAGATCTTCCTCAGCCTGAGACAAGGGCACATCTCCAAGTGCTGTGGAGGCAAAGCTCTTGGCCCAGGTGGGACCTTGGGGCTATGGGGAGAATTCAAGGGAGGCTGCAGAGGAGCTGTGATGTTCTTACCACCTGAAGTCAAACGGAAAGCTGTGTTTGACCTCACTTTATACATGTCTTTTGTCCCCCACTGTTTCATCTGGTGATATGTTGAATATACTTCCACATTAGTACATATAAAGCTTATTGTGGGTAGCAGAAGGGCTACTGGGCCACCTTTAGCTCCCATCACCCCAGGAAAGCGTGTTGTGGTGCTTGAACAAGGCATCCCTTTCAACTGAGAAGGTAGACCTCATGTTCTTACTTTTTGATAGTATTTTTTGTTCTCCAATTAATTATGTTGCCATAAGAAGAGCTTGGCTGTCTCTGAATCATGGAAGGCTTGGTTTCGCTGCTGAAATGCCCAACGAAGGGTTGTCAGTACTTATTACTGTGGATAATTGCACGTGGCCTCTCTTCCAGCTGTGCAATTTCCCCTGTCATTCACTTGTTTTGCTATTTTTTAGTGGATTATGTTTATGAGCATTTATTACCTATCATAGCAAGCACTGCCAGGAGTCAAAGACCTGCTCCAAGTCCTGGAGCCAGTGTCTTCTCCCTGGTCATGGACACCCCAGTTCTATCTACAGGGCTGGAGAACTCAACCGCTTTTCTGCATTGCTCACCAGCGACTAGGCTGGATTTCAAAATATTGTCGTTATGGTATTTTTGATGCTACCAAAACCCTGTAGATGGTGGGGAAAAAAGCAATAGAGGGGTGAGAATCAGGGCATGAGGAGACTGCTCCCAAAACGTGGAGAGAGAGAGGGATGAAAGGGGGTTTTGAAGTTATCCTATAGAATGAATTGGTGTTAGAAATAACATATATTTCCTTCCCTCAGCCCCATTTTAATTCTTGATTCTTCATGACATTGAGGATGTTGCTTTGTGTCCTCTGAAAATGAAGATATCATCTTTGGGGTTTTTTTTGATGAGGAGATCATCTGCCCGTAAGGGAGATATCATCTGCTTGATTCATGTTTGAAAAGTGCATGCCCCGGAGAAACGTTCCTTTCATCCCATTTTAGTTATTTATTTAGAAAATGGAAATAGAAAAAAAAAGTATTTTTAGATTCCTTGTTTCTAACACTTTATCTGGCTAGGAAAGAAAGAGATGCGAGGTCCTCTGAGAACTTCATGGAGCATGTTTCTCCGGGGCTGCCGTTGGGGGTTCCAGGAGGAGATGTGCGTGACATTACCTGCGTTGGTTCCTCCTCACACTCCTGCTGAGGTGTTCGCTGCCTGTGCTGGCAGCCTCCTCGCAGCAAAGCAGGGTTGTTTCAAAGCTTGCCAGGTTCTGGATCCTCCAGACTCACCCTCTTGCTTTCTGTGCTCCACCTGCCAGCGAGCACCCTGGAAGGCAGCATCTGATGTCCTCTAATGGCTGATTTGTTTCAGAGGTCAGGAACGGCAGCTCTACGTTACTGCATAGCTCCTTATTCATCATCTGGATAAAAGGGATACTCTTGAAATAATGCTGGAAGAAAACCGGACTTTCCTGAAGATTTTTTTATATATATGCAGGTTAGATCCTCCCGATCTTGATTGGTTTCAGTAAAACCGTTCTGCCATTTCTGGCATCTGTAAAACCATCTGCTCTGGGGAGAACGTGCCACCAGCAGAGGTGGGCAGGTGCCGGGCCAGGTCGGGAGGATGCTTCTAGCTTGTGATTGTGGCTGGTTGCTCCAAGGAGAGCCTGACACCCCTGGGGATATTGGGAGGAAAAGGGCTGTACAAGGAAGACTGTTGGAAATTTCTTACCTTGAAGGACTGGAGCATTTTCTTTATAAATTTTATTCCAGTTACGGTGCTGGGAAATGTCTGTCTTGGTCCACACAGATTGTCTGAATCCATATGAGTCCTAACTACCTGGATTTATGTGAACAGACATTTAATTGAACTGTGTCTTTTTCTTCTTGTTAATTCATTGTTCTATTTGTGAGCAACGGGAAAAAGCACTGAGGCGTCCAGCCAACTTGAAGAGTGCTGCGGGCGATATTAGCTCATTCTGTCGTGTTCCTTCCTGTAGGCTTGGCCATCTTTTCCAAAAACCTTGTTGTCTTACCTGCAGTTTTACCCTCTTGGGGTTACTGTTGGTTTACTGTTGGGTCTAGAGCACAAGTGTGGTGAGGAGCAGCTGAGGGACCTGGGGATGTTGAGCCTGGAGAAAAGGAGGCTCAGGAGAGACCTTCTTGCTCTTGACAACTTCATGAAAGGAGGTTGAAGCCAGGTGGGGTTGGTGTCTTCTCCCAAGGAGTAAGTGATAGGACAAGAGGAAGTGGCCTGAAGTTGCACCAGGGGAGGTTTAGGTTGGATATTAGGAGTAATTTCTTTTGTGCAAGGGTTGTGAAGGGCTGTGCCAGGCTGCCCAGGGCAGTGGTGGAGTCCCCATCCCTGGAGGGGTTTCAAAGCTGTGGACATGTGATGCTAGGGGACATGGTTTAGTGGTGACCTGACAGTGCTGGGTTAACGGTTGGACTTGATGATCTTAAAGGTCTATTCCAACCAAAATGATTCTATGATTCTGTCTATCCTGTTTTCTGCAGACCAGATTTTGAATTTGAGTCATCTCTATCTACTTCTCAGTCAGCCCAGTGTGGTCAGAGGACTGAGAGAGACTCTAGGGTGGTTGGCACCCAAATTGACTCTGAAGCTCATCAGGAACCATCATCACTGAGGATTTTCTTTTTTACTGGGAGGTGCTTTGGCTTCTTCTATGCTTCCCACATCTCCAGCACCTTGAAATGACATTTGACACCTTTCTCCTGAACCACCAGGATTGGCTCCACCTGCAAGTGGTGTTTTTGCCACTCCAAAAAATCACGTCTAGATCACCTCAAACCAAAGGCAGCTCTCTGAGGTGATTTGAAGGTACCCCAGGGCTGAAGCTGGGGGAAGCAGTGGCTGTGTACGTGAGGACAGAGGCGGTGGTGGGTCATGGCATGGATTGCATCCTCCTCCTGCTCAGCACGTGAGCGTGTTGAGGAGGGTGGTGGAGGAGAGTCAAGTTGTTATGGAGCAACGTACGCTCCTGCTTACTTGAGCATGAGAGATGGGAATGGCAATGCTGAGATGCTGACAGGCATCACCCGCTGAGCCGTTGCCTTTGTGCTGCCCTCGGCATCAAATCAACAACTATTTTACGTGTAAAGCTTGAGGCCTGCGCAAGTAGAGCCCAGCCTGCACTAGCAACACAGCTCCACGACCTGCCTGCCTTGGGTAGGCTTCGCAGACCGGCGTGTTTGCTGTGGCTGAATCATTGCACTAAAGAGGAATCGATAACCTATGGGTTTTACAGAAATACAGGGTGTTTTCTGTCTGGTCCAAGCAGCCATGACTTGGGTGCCTTGTTCAGATATTGTACCTCTTACAGGCATCGCTGCCTGGCAGGCTGGGTAGCAAGTGGCTGAAGTATTCACTTTTAGTCATAATTTAGGTCAGATTTTGTGATCTATTAGCTCCATTAATTTATTTAGGAGTTATGAGCACCGTTATTTTGGTAAGGATATATAGACTGTAAGCGTGGTGTGAATAAGGCCATTTTTCATTATTTCTGTCCAGTTTAATGAGCTTATGTTGTAATTTCCAGATCCTGATTTGAATTTAATAGTGTTTATAGAAGAAATACACGCCCAAATTGGCTCCAGATGTGATTTGTTTCATTTGGTGCTTTTTCAAGATGGTTTGAACAGCTGATGTATGAGTGTGGTGGGAGATTGCCAGAAGAGCTGCTTTTTGATTCAAGTCAAAGAAGCAAAAACTCTTCATGTAGAACAAGACAGGATTTTTTTTTTTTTTCCCCAGTGTTTAAAAAGAACCCCTAATTATGTATTTTAATGAAAGGAAACTTCTTTTGGCTCTGCATTAAAATGAGTGTCAAACATAAACAGTTCTCCTGCCAAGGGATATTGGTTGCCAGGCGTTGAAGCCCTCAGGTTACGAGGACGTTCAGGCTGGAAGGGTGTCGGAGTGACCAGCGTGGATGAGCTGGGAAGAGATGGATCCTGCTGAAGAACACCATGTATAGATTGCAAAGAAAAAGCAAATGATTGAGCAAGTAAGTCCACAACAGGTGCTGGGGATGTCTTAGAAGCTGTTGCCTTTGACTCCTTAGAAATACTATAATACTCTAATATTTCTTATAATACGCTAATATTTCCGTAAGGAAATATTCCCTTAAGGCACGAGAAATTCCTAAACTCGCAATACTTCCATTCCTAGGATTTTTATTTTATTTTTTTTTTCTAATTTAGAACGTAGTTTTCTGGGAGCTTAAACTTCCTCACGCAGGGGACGTTCCCTGCCAGAGCAGCTGTATGTCCGAAGCTTCACACCTCTTAGGGACGCAGCAGCCAGCTAATACAGTTCAGGGCACAGTTTCTGGTGATAAGGACGCTAGCAGTGATTTACCCAGCAAGCAGCTCCTCCGTGTCCTCCTATCTCAGACCCACTGAGAGCCCGGCCCGTGCTGTTGCTGCACCGTGTCCTTGTGTGTGCAATCACGTGCGTGAATGTATAGAAAGGAACTAACATGATCTGCGTGCCCTGCTGAGCTGGCTGGATTTTGGGCAGTGTGCTGCCAGCACGTTCAGGAGAGTTTAGATTGAAAAATTCATGAGTTTGGAGGTCATGGTGCTCCCCACACCCACTTCGGGCCTTAGCGGAGGAATGACGTAATTTGGCATCTTCATCGTCTGAATCACAATACGTGTTTGAGTGCATTTTAATTAAGCTCCATATTTAAACTTGTAAGGAGTGAAAATAATCCTACCCATATCGATCAGTGTGTTTTCCAGGTTTCCATCCAACACATGCAGCTGATTATTTCTTTTCCGTAAGTTTAGTTATGAAACCCTCCAACCGCAGTCTAATAAAGACACTTTTCATGGCGTTTTCCAATCCACGTCACGTGAGGTGGGTTGGGAGGGTTGTCTACAGAGGAGGACACGCTGGTGATGCCCGCTTCTTATGGGGAGAGTGACTTTCCTTTTCTACAGACACAGGCAGTGAGGTTTTCGGAGGAGTGACATTCATGGCCGTGACGGTGAAATTAGGAAAAGTTTTTGGCAGCAGCTTGTGCAAAGTCCTATGAAAAGGTGGCCTCAACTCTTCCTCCCCTCTTCCCTCCCATGAGCCCTTGATATGAATTTGAGGTATTTTCAAGCTCATAGGTAGTGTATTAGGAAAGCTGAGGTTTGGATAAGCCAAAGCCGTTGACTCTGAAGCTGAGCCATTTCATTGATAACATCTGCTGATCACAAAAGCATGAAAAAGCTGCTAGTGTTCGGAAGTTTGCTTTGATATGTGGACTGATCCCTTTTTTTATTTACTAGCGCAATCTTTACGAGGTTTGACGCTGTCCTACAGCAGTGCCATCATGGTGGAATGATGGAGCACGTTGCCGATGGCATCTTTGCTTAGAAATGGTCATAATCTGTCAACCTTCTTATCTCCAAGGCTTCTGCAGTTGTTGTTTTTCAGCGTTTCATTCCTTGAAGGAAATGCTGTAGCTGCAGTCTTGCCTTTTATGACTTGGAGTCCCATCTGCAGATACTTCTGCCAGGTGTTGTTTTAAATGTGCCGTTATCACCATCTTGAACTGTGCTATTCGTGTTACATCTCAGGTTCTTCTCTGGTCTTCAATGCATCCCCCCTGGCAGCGGCACAGCTCAGTGAGCACGTGGGAAGTGAAGTACCAGCGAATCTGGCATTAGGCAAATACCTATTAACATTTTTCTTCCTTCACCTCACAGATATATACCCGTGGGAAAGGCGTGCTCTTGGAGCATACCCCTTTCTCCAGTATAGCTTTTCTAAATGTCTTTTGAGGAGTTAATAAATTAAAACTAGGAAAGTAAATTGATTTCAGTCTCTCTCTGGCTTCTAATAATTTTTTCTTAAAGTTCAAGCTTAGCTTTCTTAAAACATCTTTTAACCTGAAAGACTGTGGAGATCTTCTACCTGACATGAAAATGTAATATTTTTTTTTTGGAAGACTAAATGAATAGAAGCAAAGGAACTGTTTTGACATTTGAATATCTCTAAGAAAGCAGTTATGCCATAATATGTCACCAAGCTCACAAGACAAAAGATCTCGATGTAGCATTGCAGAGAGGGGCTGTCCATTAGCAGGATGGGAATGTGCATGGATTCCCCAGGGAGGGCATGGCTTGTAAACCTCTGGGGTTGGCTTCTCACGGAGCTTCTCATTCTCAAGATTTCCTGTAATGGCTTCCTCCAGTAGGTCTAGGGAGGTTCTCCTCCCCCTCTACTCCGCCCTAGTGAGGCCACCTCTGGAGTATTGTGTCCAGTTCTGGGCTCCCAGGTCAAGAGAGACAAGTCCAGCACAGGGCTCCAGAGATGCTGAGGGGCCTGGCGCACCTCTGTGCCGAGGAAAGGCTGAGAGCCCTGGGGCTGCTGAGCTGGAGAAGAGAAGCCTCAGAGGGGATCTGATCAATGCTGATCAAGAGCTAAAGGGCCCATGGGGGGCAGGAGGATGGGGCCAGACTCTTGTCAGTGGGGCCTGGTGACAGGACAAGGGGCAATGGGCACCAACTGGAACCCAGGAGGTTCCATCTGAGCAGGAGGAGAAAGTTCTTTGGTGTGAGGGTGTCAGAGCCTGGCCCAGGCTGCCCAGAGAGGTTGTGGAGTCTCCTTCTCTGGAGGGATTCCAAAGGCGCCTGGACACGATCCTGGGCCCCCTGTTCTGGGTGACCTGCTGGAGCAGGGGGGTTGGATGAGATGGTCTCCAGAGGCCCCTTCCCACCCCCACCATGCTGAGATTCTGTGAATGTGTGGAAGGGACAGCAAAAGAACCTGTCAGAAGTGAATGAATGAACTGGAAGCCAAAAGCACCTAAATAAGATTTAAAAAAACGTGGATAAAAGGTGAGTGGCACAGTTAGCTGGAGAACAGTCTCAGTTCTTCGTGTGTTGTAGGAAACGATCAAAATTGAATGAGCATCATTAAAAATGTTGCTCTGCTGACGTTTGTTGGTTTGCTCACCGCCTTGGCGTATGTTCTCTTTTCCATGTGGCTACAGGAGGTGGTGGGCACAGCGATTTGCAAAGAAACCACTGTGTGAAAAGGCATTTCTATAGTTTCTCTTTGTGTCTGCGTCATAGAAACTTCTCGGACTGCACAGGCTGAGTCGCTCTTGACCTTCCCCACCCCTTAGCAGAGATCCAGACAAACAATCTTTCTAGATTTCTTGGGTTTTTTTCAAGCACAGCAGGTTTACATTCTTGCTCCAGGTCCGCTCAGGAATACCACCGTCACATCTTGTGCGTGGGTCACTTGCAATGTCTCTGAAAGATGAATTAGGCCAACGGGCTGTTGGTATCTTTGGGATGACAGGATGCTACCTGATGTTAGATAGCAATATAATTTTTTTCACGGCTCGAAATAAATTTATCTGACAGCCGTAGATACATTTTCTGCTCGACTGACTGCGGCTCCAAACATTTGGTGATATTACAAATCCTAGCATGAGAAGCATAAAAATTTTAGAATATTAGTTTTAAAAGTTTTCAGATGGTTGGCTGCTATTACATTAAAACCAAAACAAAACTCAACAGGTTGCTTTACTTGCTTGGATAAACTTGACCTGGGAGCTTAGTCCCATTAATGTGACTGGCCACTGCTCATCGGAGCGCGTTGGCCAACAGAGAGAAGAGTTGAGTTATTTTTATTCTGTTGATATGGATGCGACAAAGCTATCAAATGGTGGCCTGAATCTTCTACTGTTTTTCTTGGAGAGGTCATTCCAGCCTAGGCAGAAGAAATGACCAAACTTCCATCTTACAAGGGTGGGAAGCTAATCACGGGAAATGCTTTTATTTATTGGCTGCGGGGAAAAGATACTGAAATAAATAAGTAGAGATCTTGATTCCAGTCCTCTTTTCTGTGCTGCAGATGAAAGCTAGGTCCTGCAAACTCACTGATACTCCACCATCGTAACCCTGGCCTGAGCCAACAGGACAGTCCATGGGAGAAAAATGCAGTCGCCCGGTAATTGCAGCATTAATAGTTCTCTTTAATTTACTTTAAAAGCAAAGTGATAAAGACCTGGTAGGTCTTTATCTTGGCTTGCCCTCCAGCACAGGAACTTCCACTCGTTCTCTGTGGCTGTTGTATTTTATGTGGTGCTAAAGACAAGGAGAAAAGCGTTTGTGCAAGACCGGGTGTAAACTGATTTGACTCATTAATGTAGAGTCTTTGTGTGCTTGCAGGGGGCTTGAGCAAGATACTGAGATGATTAGAAAAGGTTTTCACTGGAGAAGCAGGCATGTTATGAACAAGTCTAATTATCTTAGGGAACCAGCGGAGTTGAAAGGACTTCCTTACATAAAACTTAATTACATCACTTCTTCACACCACTAAGTAGCCAAGACCTTTGCTCTTAGGGTGCAAAGGGACACTGGCACAGGTTGTCCAAGGAAGCTGTGGATGCTCCATCCCTGGAGGTGTTCAAGGCCAGGTTGGATGGGGCTTGGAGCAACCTGGTCTAGCGGGAGGTGTCCCTGCCATGGCAGGGGGTTGGAACGAGATGAGCTTTGAGGTCCTTTCCAACCCAACCCATTCTATGATTCTGTGCTTATTACATTGCCACCACAACCGCTGTGCGATGCCCAACACGTGTGGTGGATGGCTCGTGCCTTGCACTGCAGGTTAAGCCATATCCATTTCCTGACAAGGAAAGAGAATCACTTTGGGTACCCAGTGGTTGCGAGTGCAAGGCACGAGCATCGCTTCGTCCTTCAGAGCCCTCCACAAATAGAATTTATGTCAATAAAACTATGTTAAACCAGACTTAGCGTTATCAAAATGCCTCTCTGAGTGAAGAGAAGCTAAATCTGTGCAGCATTTGAACATCCTTCTCTACTGCAATATTGAATTTTAATCTCCCGGCTGTAATAAACCTCAGAGTTTTATCCTCTTCAGTGGTCTGAGTTGCATTTGTGTCCTGTGCTGTTTGGACACAGCTAGGTGGGATTTCGATGAGCTCTGTGGGAATGAAGACTGGCTGGAAATCACAAATAAGCCCAAGCCCTTGTGACATTTGACGGTTCCTGTGAGCACAAGGCACGGAGTTGTGTCAGTTCATCAGGCAGCAGAGCCCTGGGAGCCAAGGGGCTACATCCCTTGTATCTGTCACTTGCACTCTAGTTCGTAACACTTGAAACAGGAATACTGAGTGGTATGAATATGGAGCAGAGAATGAAATTAAAAGATTTCCTGGTATCTGAAACACTCACCATAGTTGGGGTGTGTCTGTTGTGGTGGTGTTTGGGCAGGAAGGCGTTAAGATGATGGATGTGTTTTGAAGGCTGTCCTGTAAGTGACTTAAACTCTTTCTTTTGGAAGAGTCTCATGATGTGCTTTCTGTTTCTTCTCTTTCTAACCCTGAAGCACTCTCAAATGCTGGGAGTGGCTGGTAGGACACAGTGGGGCACCAAGGGTGATCCCCTGAGCTGCCTCGGTCCTCTTCGTGGTGGCCACAATTTGAGGGTTTTGGCTGAAACAGGCAGGATGGGGGGTTGCCACAGGAGAGGCCATCCTCATCCCAATGAGAGCTGGGAATCTGGGGAGCCTCTCTCTTTAGGGGAGCCTGTTTAGGCAGAGCACCAGCTGAAGCTGTGCAGGACGGCGACAGAAGAGCTGGCACCAAGCGTGCTGTGCCTGGGTGGGCAGCTCCCTTGGGACCATCACTCCCTGCATTCCGTCCTTTAAATTGTGCTAATTCCCTCTCAACAGCGGCTCCGTGTAGCGCTCTCGCAGATCAAAACGTAGTGATTTGTCATTCGTGCTTTACCCTGAAATATCTGTCACTCTCGGTGCTGAAAATCTTCAGGAAAAACATGTTTTCATCCTCTTATTTCTCCAGTAAGAAGCTTCCCTCTGTACTTTACTGACACGTATAATGAAAAATCCCACTGCCAATGGTTCAGCGTGGGGATATTGTTATCTTGACAGGCTTCCAGCAGATCTACTCCAGAATTGCTACCCTGAACCGCAGAAAGGTTATTTGCGTTGTCAGCAGCAAAGCACTTCCAGTGCTTAGATGACTGTCCCATTCATCATCTATCATTACAGCGCTTAAGAGGAAGGGAAAAAATAAATCCCATGAAGAGATAGGAGAGGAATTCATCCCCCAAATTCAGCCTGTTGCATTGGCGAGCTTTTAGTTATTCATTCTGGGGTTTGGTCTGCTGCGTTTGCTCCTCGTAGCGTGGGTTTGGAGTAGAAATACAAATCTAATGGTTTCTGTCATCTGGGCTCCAAGGGGAGAGGGCAGGAGGAGCAGCGCGGGTTTGAGTTGTAAATGGGGAGTTAGAGGAGATATATTTGTATTTTTCTCTTGGTGTTGGAGCCCTGGGAGCTGAAATGCTGCAGCTGCCTTGGTACGGGCAGGTCGCGGTGTTCTCCAGGGTGTAGCTGGGCTGAGCGTGGTGGTCGCTGGGCTCAGTTGATGCAGTAGGAAGCAAAGTCCTCGTTTGCACCGTTCATCCCACAGGAATGAGCTGATTTAACACTTTATGGAGTCGGGACAAGTGACAAATTTTGACTATCTGTTATGGGAGGCTCTACTGATTTCTGGGGTGGCATATGTTGTGCAGGGAGATTATAATAACAAAAATCCAACTGTTATTTTGCCAACCTTTATAACTGCTACAGTGGAGCGGTTTTGACCTCATCAGATTCTGGAGGAGTGAGTGGATTCTCACGTAATGTGCGTATTGTAAATGCTCCCCTTTAATCTGTTGTTGCTGGGCCAATTTAAGAGTTTTCTGTGTGAAGTTTCTTATTCCTTTTTAATTATTTTTTTTTAAGTTAGAAGTACCTTCTCCCTCCTTGTGCGTGTTTTCCTCTGTAGAAGTTAACATTTTATAATTACAGTAATGCCCTTTAGGGTATATATGATGATCTACTAATGAGATGCCTGAGATATCTCCTAATGACATCTGAACAACAGCCACAGCACATCATTATTAGGCCATTACACCAACCCTTAACAATAATAAATACTCCTGCTAACTGTAATTGTAGTGTCCTTTGATGCTTAGCAAGATCTCGGAGACTTCACAGTTCAAGTGTGAGGTGGGGAAGTGCCTCAAACCAGCAGTTGTTTTGCAGCAGGTTTCTCTGGATGTCTTTGGTGATGAGCATGTGGAAGGACACACAGTCTGGGGAGAACGATGGTGCTTTTTTCTTGCAGCTGGATTGAAAATGTCACGAGAACTCGTTGCCAGCATGTGCGTGTACTCTCTGCTCTCCCTGTCTGCAGGGTCAGTCATAAACATCCCACGGCTTCTAAGTGGGGTGTTAAAAAAAAAACAAAACAGGGTAACGGAAGGCAACGGTTGACTCAGAATTGCTCAAAAGTTCCTGTGATGGAGGGTGAAGCCCTTCCAGGGCAGATCCTGCAGTCTTGTGATGGAAGCAAGAATTTCTCCAAGAAGGCAGCAGGGAAAACCAAATACCCAAGAAAAAAAATGTCATGTTTTCGACTCCATCCATCACCAGGGGTGACATGCAGGAGTCTTCATCACACACATTGCTGGCCACTTTTTCCATGGTACAGATAAGAAACCAGACTGTAAGAAGCAAAATACCTTTACCAGGGAGTCAGATGGGTGGGATCCCTGGTTCAGAGTGGTGCTTTCAGATGTTAGAAGCCAGTGCATTGTTTGGAAAGATAAGTGTTCCAGAGCACAACAGGATCTGTACAATTTACATTAGTTCCAAAGGGCTTTAGCATTTATTAAAGCTTCCAAATAATACATTTGCTATCCAGAAGTATTGGATGGATGTGCCATCAGCCATAAAAAAAAGTGAGCATTGGTTACTTCCCAGAGGAATCCAGACAATTTTGCTTTCTCCAATAGGAATAAGGTAGAGGATTGTAAAATGTCAGCCAGCAGATTGTGTAGCAGCATCAGCTGAAGCAGGAATACGGAGCAAGCGTACCATTTATCTAACAAAACCCTGTTTGGGTTGGTTAATTTAAATAACAGGATGTCTGGGTTAAAGTTGTGATGAGATTTTTCCATATAGAAATGAGGGTGGTGAGTGAAGAGGTAGCCAAGGCTTTCTGGTTGCTCAGATCACTGGATCAAGACCCTTCCTCATGTAACTACTGAGGTGAAGAGTGAGCTAAGCAAACCATCACTGTAAGAAAATTAACTCTTCCAGTTCATGATGACAATGCCGTAGATGTCTTCAGGTGCTTCAAATGGCCAGAAATAATTTATTTTTTTAATATATTTTCATGAAGATTAGGCTTTGACGTTAACAAAGCAGCTCCTCCCAAAGGCTGGCGCTCTGCCAGGTTTATTCCCTTCATTTTAAAATTGCCACCTCTGGTGCAAAAATTAAATCTAAAGCACAGCACCGGGTGTAAACTAATGTTGCGAGTGGATGCATTGGAAAAGATATTATTGACTTTAAAACAAGTCTTCCTCTTGTTTACCTGTTGATGTTTGGTTTGGTTTTTCCCTTGTCTCTGGCCTCCAAACCACGTGCATCAAACCAAGGATGATAGCTCTCTTAACTTCTTGTCCATCTCCTACTTCTGCTGCTTTTGTACTTGCAGACAGCTTCCTGAAGCTGTCATCCCGAAGCCAGTAATCCTTCGCTGACAGCCACATCTGAAGCCAGTGTGTTTGTAGAGAGAAGGGTCCCAGCAGATCTGCTGAGCCCTGTTTATTCTCATTGTTTGTGTTTTGGCAGCGCTTAGAGGCTCTAACCCTGTGCCAGGAGCTTTCTGAATACTTGGCCAGAGCCTCATCCCAGAGCCTCTGAATGGACTAGACAGGGGACAAGGAGAAGTCTGGATTGGTGTGCTCCTCATTAGTATAGTCCTGGATTAGGACTCTTCTTCTCCATCACAGTGAAACCACACTGATCAGACCCTTCCTGCCGACGCTGATGGCCCAAAGGCTTCATCCCATTGCAAGAAACCTCTCTCACCCAGCTGTCCTCACAGCCGAAGCATGAGGAAATACGTAGGGTGAATATAATCCATTTAATTCTTTCTAAAAGCAGGGGTTTTAGTTGTACAACTCTGTACGGGGGGGTTCCAAAGTGCCACATCGCGCTGCCATGCACAGCTCAGAAAGGGACAACGCTTGGGACCATCAGGCCTTTGGGCCCTCTTTTACAGCCTGGATCACACAAATGGAGATGTCCCTACGCGGCAGGATTCCCTTTAATTACCTTTGATTTGCTGAAGCAATTAAAGAAAAATCAAAGCCTGGATTTGTGCGGAGCACCCCTGTTTTCAGGAGCTCTGCTCAACCTTCACTGTCCAGCAGCACGGCTTTTCATAGACGGGTATTTGTACCTTTTTGTTGTTGCTGCTTGCTTCATTTTTCATATTAGAAAGGGTAATAATGTTAAATACCCATCACGGGCCAGACTGAGCACAGCGGAGCCAGGCTCCCATGGGAGGAGAAGCAGCGGCGTCTTTCCCGAGGACACAGGCCAGACGCCGGTGCCTCTCTGAGAAGTCACTTGCATTCAGGAGGCAAACATCTACCTCAACATCCCGTGACAAGTTTGCTAAGCCGCTTTGTTTCACGTCGCTTGGCTATTTGCCTGCTCGCCAGCCTTTTCATGGGGAGCACAAAGGAGAAGAGCGGGAGAAGAGGCGTTTTGGGGCTCCAGTTATTGGAGTTATTACTCTTGACTTATTTTCCTCTTTTTCTTCGTCTTTACAAAAGCCTCACCGTCCTCCCAGGCTATTTCAATGCAACATTTCTCAATAATGGAATCAATTCATTACGCTGTGGATTTGTTTTGGGTTGGGATCTTAAGTAATGAGACGTTCTCAAGCTCGTTTTGTTGTCACAGCTGCGTACAGCGCATTTTCCTCTCCGGCTCCCACCCCCTGCTCGCAACTTGAGATGCAGCATCACTAATTTAGCTTAATAGTTTTTACAAAGAAAAACAATACAAACAATACAATCTGAAGACAAAACATCATTTGGAGAGAGTTACGTAGCAGGCATGTTGAGTTGGGTGTGTAAGGTCATGTCTCTGTGTGAAGTGATAGATTTATAACAGAGCGGGCTGCGTTGGGTATGAGGTTCAACAAGGCCAAGGGCTGGGTCCAGCACTTGGGTCACAACAACCCCCTGCAACGCTCCAGGCTGGAGGAAGAGTGGCTGGAAAGTGCCTGGTGGAAAAGGACCTGGGGGTGTTGGTGGACAGCCAGCTGTGCCCAGGTGGCCAAGGCCACCAGCATCCTGGCTTGGATCAGCAGGACTAGGGCATGGATTGTCCCCCTGGACTTGGCACGGGGGAGGCCACACCTTGAATCCTGGGGTCAATTTTGGGCCCTTCACTCCAAGAAGGACATTTGGGGGCCAAAGCGTGTCCAGAGAAGGGCAACAAAGCTGGGGAAGGGTCTAGAGCACAAGTCTGGTGAGGAGCAGCTGAGGGACATGGGGGTGTTGAGCCTGGAGAAAAGGAAGCTCAGGGGAGACCTTTTAGCTCTTGACAATACCCTGAAAGGAGATTGGAGCCAGGTGGGGTCAGGCTCTTCTTCCAAGGAACAAGCAACAGGGCAAGAGGAAATGGCCTCAAGTTGCACCAGGAGAGGTTTAGGTTGGCTGTTAGGAACAATTTCTTCCTGACAGGGTTGTGAAGGGCTGTCCCAGGCTGCCCAGGGCAGTGGTGGAGTCCCCATCCCCGGAGGGGTTTCAAAGCTGTGTAGATGCTGCTGAAGGACAATGGTTTAGTGGTGGACTTGGCAGTGCTGCGTTAACAGTTGGTCTTAATGATCCTAAATGTCTTTTCCAACCTAAACAATTCTATGATTCTATAAATTAATCATTAGACGTTGCCAGTTTTCTGTTTATGAATCATGCATAATTCACTCGTGATTTCTATTACTATGTTTGCGCTCACCAACTAGTCTGGATGAGCAGTGCAGGGGTTAGGAGCTGTTTGCCCTGACTGCACGATGTTCCTTCTTCATCCGCTTTGATATTCACGGCATTGTTTCTTTCTGCTTTGACAAACGTTTTTAATTTTTTAACACAAACATAACAGCTAATACTCAGTAGGCAGCGAGTAGTAAAACCAGCGGTACAAATAGCCTTGTTTGCTTATGGTATCATATAGAAAGCTTTCACAACCCAGGCGTTGCTGTTAGTTACATGTTTTTTATGCTAAATGGTGTTTGGGCGTGCTGTCTGTGTGCATCTTTGGGAGGGATGTCCCAGTGGGATGAGAGCAGTTGTCCAATATAATCTTCTTCATAATCTTCCCTGGCTTGGGAATGGGCCTGAGCTCTCTTGAGGGTGGTGGAGCATCACCTTGTAGAACCAGGAATGGTCTGGTGATAGGCACCGAATTGTAGTAGAGCTGCCCGCTGCTGACTAGAAGCCAAAAGGTTCTTGCAGACGTGGCCGTGGTCATTCTGTTGCCCGCTGTGGGATGATAAAATTTGCAGAAAAGAGAAAAAAAATCCCATTTTAGAATGTGAGCTGCCTTAGTGAGAGCCACTGTATCCCACAGCTCATTGGGGAGGACAGGTGGGACGTGAGCTGAGCCCAACATCCGTGCAAACCTGGGAAGATGACATGTGGGATATAAGACTTAGGGTTTGATGTACCAGATAAATGCGTAACAAAATTCCGGAGATGGAAATGGAAGCTAAACAAATTAAAAATAAAATATGTTTGCCCACTGAGACTAAGTAATCATTTGAAAAATTACTCTTATGTGCTTAAATCAGGGCTGGAAGCCTTCCTAGGAGGTGTGCTAGAGAGCAAACAAATTATGGAGCTGCTGCAGGGAAAACCTCGCTGAATTTGGTGCTTGCATAAGGTTCCTCTGGGAAGGAGGCACATCTAGAACTTGTTTTCAGACTTGGTCAACCAAGCTGTAATTCTTGGGCCTCCTGAGAAAGGCTGTGAATCCATCCGTCTCTTTTCCCGTGCGCTGGGGGCTCAGGAGCGTGGCTCGTTTTGGTTTGTGCAGTTTGGGAGGTAATTGCGTAAGATAGAGGTTTTGTTTAGAGAACGGGGAATTTATATTC
This sequence comes from Eurystomus gularis, assembly GCA_013400335.1. NCBI lineage: Eukaryota > Metazoa > Chordata > Aves > Coraciiformes > Coraciidae > Eurystomus > Eurystomus gularis. The sequence continues at coordinate 594,958 of VZZY01016453.1, forward strand.
TGATGCTGTAAGTTTGTCATACGTGTTAAAAGCTCGCAGAGTAATAGATGGGTGCTTTTCCTTGTAATAATATGACATAGTGAAATAAATATATGCTGAAGCAAATTTCAACTCTTCCAGGATGTAAATGTCTATTGTTTAATAGGATCTATTCCGTCGCATATATTCCATTCCGTTTCTGTGATATATCCAGTGAGCTCCCGGTTGCTGCTAAATTATATACGGATATCTGATAAATGTACATCCTATTAACTGAAACACATCCCTAAGATAAGCAAGTTAGTTTGGGCTTTTGTTGTTAATTGAATTTTTTCAGCAGTAGCAGCTGAAGGATTGTTAATGTTCATGAGTTTGCATGATGTTAAACATCTGCTCCTTTCAGCAGGAACTTTACCAGAGTTTCACTTAACTTGTAAATTTGGATCAGGAATAAAATAAGCACTCGGCCTTAGAATCATGGAATGGTTTAGGTTGGAAGGGACCTCAAAGATCATCTCGTTCCAACCCCCCTGCCATGGCAGGGACACCTCCCACTAGACCAGGTTGCTCCAGGCCCCGTCCAACCTGGCCTTGAACACCTCCAGGGATGGAGCATCTACAGTCCCCCTGGGAAACTCTTTTAACTGTGTGTAGAGCAGGCAGGTAGCGCCGTGATGGGAGCGTGATACGATGACCTTTGCCCAAATGTCACCTCTACAGCACGTGGCTTCCTCTGGGCACCACGACAGTGAAGATCATGGTTGTTGGTGGTGTTTGGAGGAAGCAGGATGCTCCTTGCGTTTCTCTCAGACATGGAAACCTTGCGGTGTGGTGACCTGCAGTACAATTGCTGCAAAGTGCTGCTGGGTATTTTATAGGCAACGTTCTTTGAGTGATCAAAACCCAAATGGTAGAGTCACGACTTCTTCTAGATTAAGGTTTGGGTTAATTTTTCTTCATCCTAAACCGGTTTGCTCAGAGCTGGTACTTAGAGCACGCAAAAATCAGAGCAGGGGAAGGTTCAGAGCTCACAGATGTCTCTAAATTGCAAGAAATCTCTGAATTCCACCAAGCTGTCTCACTGTTCTCCTCTCTCTTGCTGCAGCGAGCTGCTGCACTTGCTCAGAGAGATCCATTCATGCAATTTGTTGAGAAAAGCAGGTTTTTTTCTTCTTCTTTCCAGCCACGCAGGAAAAGTAGGAGGAAAATCCATCCAGCCTCTCCATGCGCGTGCAAAAAAGAGCAATTAAAGGAAGAGGAAGATAGATAGGAAGAGACAGATGGAAAATTTGCATGGAGGAATGGGGATTTGCAACGAGAGCCCTGAAGAACCAAAGTCATCTTTAATTTTCCTGTCCCTGTGTAAACCTGCTGTGTCAAGTCAAACAGGCTGCGAGGCCACGGATTATTGGTGTAAAGAGTTCACGTAATCTTCTCACTCCGATTCAGCGGCCTGATGTTTTGGGACCGCGTTTCTGCAGTTCAGGCATGCCAACACTTTCATTTTGTATGCATGAAGATGGGCTGTTGCTGATAGGCAATTTAGCTGGAAACGGCACAAGAATTAAGGAGCCACGCTCATAAATAAATTTGTATCCCGTAACATTTCATTTTAGTCCTTTTTTGATGCTTCTAACAATACCAGGTAGAGCCTGAGTAAAGCGTGTGGAAGGATGGGTTGCTTGAAGACAAAACCTTTCTCAAATCCTTTAATTTTCTCTAGAAATGTTGGTTTTGGTAACCACGTCTCTTTTGCCTTATGGATATGAAAGCAGAGCTTAGTGCTCCCATCTCCTGCACGGAATTTCTTCCTGGAGCTAGAAAACTGCCATAGGAACAACCCAAAATAGCCAGCACGGTCTAAGAGGAGCTGTCAAATAAAATGACAGCCCTGGTGCCTCCTGCCTTCGAAATGACACTCTTCAGCCTGCTCCAAACAGCTCTTTATTACTACATCTCGTGGTGGCCAAGGGTTGCCTTGAAAATTAGTGCCACCGGAGTTCGCCTTCGGCAGTGGTTTGTCTGTGCTGGGTTATTATTATACTTCCCCGTGGCGGCAGCGAGCAGGAGCGTGGTCCTGCCATCGTGGGTGGATTTCTGGGAGGTGATGGTGTGGGATCCAGGCAGCTCCGCGGGGGTTGCCCAGTCGTGGTGTCCTTCTTCATTTGCCTGCGGTGATAGCACACCAAGTCTACTAATCCTGGGCTGGGATTGTTGGGATTAGCAGCACAACTGTGGAGTTTTGAGGACTGGAGCCCGGAGCTGAGAGCACGTGGGCTACCATGAGTAGCTGTGCCCAGATGCAAGGAGATGCCACTCAGAGGAACCTCCTCCAGAGGTTTTGGAGGGTCACAAGAAGTTTGAATCTCTGTATATACTGTCTTGTGCAGATAATCGCACACTCTTGTCCTTAGCCTGGATGCTAATGACGGCACAGCTTTTGTGGCGGGCGTTATGAATTGCTGCAGGTACCACCTGCCATTCCTGCAGCCCCTGTAGCTGTGCTGGAAAATATCTCAGTAACCAGCGGGGCTCAAATCCTCTAAAGACTTCTGTACGTGTTTGGGTTCACACCTACTGGCAGGTTAGCCGTACAGCAAGGACTTCCAGATTAGTGCTCCGTGGGTGTTGTCAGATCAGTTCTGTAATCGTTGCGTTGTAAGGCACCTTGCATGCTAATAATTTACAGGGAGATTAGTTTGCCCGTCAAAGCAAGCCCCGTGCTTCCTCGCTGTATTTTTATTTTATGTTAACTGCATTCCTTTGAAGGACACTTAATCCCCAGACTTGCTCTTTCTCCGTTATCTGCCTTGATTCAGAAGTGGGTTGAAGATTGCTCAGGGATCCCACTGTAAAAACCTGCGACAATTCGCAGAAACCAGGAGTAAAGTTCTTAAAGAGGGCAATTATTGAAGGAGCTGGATTAATGATCTGCCATCACAATTTAGCCACGCTCACCGCTGACCTTTCACAGAGAGGACGCTCTTGATAAATGCAGTTCATTACTGAGTTCTGACATGGAAACAGAACGGCACTCTGTGTTTCTTGGCAGGCTGATCAATATTTTATCTGCCAAAGCATGCAGAAGCGCTAAACGGGATGAATTACGTAGCCGCTGCAAAACAGAGCAAGAAGCGGCGTGAGCAGAGCATGTGGATGTGACAGTCACTGGCTGCACTTTAGGAATCAGACCTTAATAGGCTGGATTTTTCTTTTACTTTTCTTCTGTCTTATTGTTTTTCTTTGCCTGTCTTTCTGGTTTTTTATTCAAACAATGTGTAGTTCCTTGCTTTCAGCCCCATTGCACAACCGAGCTGCTGCAGGAGTAGGGCTTGGAGGTGGAGAGCTGCTGCAGGATGCTGCTGGAGGATGTATTTAATGGGCCATTTCTACAAAAGAATCACCAGAAATCCCTATATTTTGAGCATGGCATGTATATTGAAGTTTTATCCACGCAGCACAAGAGGGAGCTGCACCTTGAGTGAGGGTTGCTTGGAAGTCGCCAACGTTCTCTTCTTGGGGCTACAACAAAGTGGGGTGTGGAACCTACAGCAGTGGGATGGGAACAAAGGTATCTTTGCCCAGAGCATCCTACCACAGGACAAAAACCATGCAGCTTTTCCTGGGCTTGTGTTTCTTGTACGAAGCGTTGCTTTCAAATTAGATTTGTGCTCAACGAGTAGAGTGGCCATCAGTAGAAGTGATACAGAGTCTCTCGAATTTATTTTTTTATTTAAATCCTAAGCTGGAATTCAAATATAGTGGTGCTGTGTTGTTAAAGTTCCTGTGAAAAATGGTCAGCGTTTTAGATGGTCAGCATTTTAGTTAGAACTCAGGTGCCTGTGGTATGCCCTTAGCTCTCCTCTTCTTCTGGAGTCAGCAGAATAAATCCCACTCTGATCATGGTTGAAGATGGAAAAGCAACGTGTGGCGTTTTTTCTATCTAGCCCTCATATGAAGTAGTGAAGAAAGATGATCAAGTAAGTGGAGAATTAGCTTAGGGCATGGAAGACAGAGTAACGGTTTTCAGGTCATCCCAGATGTATGTCTTAGGTCATCCCAGATGTATGTCTTTGGCCATCTGTGTCTTGATTCTCCAGCTCAGAGGTGGGAACGGTGTCCTGAGCACACCAGTAAGCAGTCTGGACAGGGAATCAGCTAACAGTAGGAGAGCACAGAACCTTAAAAAACGCATGGTGGCATTTCCAGCGTTCAAAACAGGACCATGTCCTTCTTGTGCTGAGGGCTCTGCAAGAAGCATCCCAAGCATGGATGGTTTTGGAACGAACGCTTTGGCCAGACCTACTATAAAGTCATAGGTTTGGGTCAGAGCATTTCCTTTGACCTGAAGTAGTTTTCCCACTACAGCCAGCTTAAGTATATAAATTATACATATATATTTGTTTGTGTGTGTATATATATATATATTTTACCGTTTTAGTGCATTTTTCCTGTCAATCTTTTCATTCAGCCAAAGAAGCACAAATTATTCATCTCACATCCTGGGACAGCTGAGAGCACGTAGTGACCTCCTGACTGTGGTGTGTGTTAACAGCATGTGAAACTGAACTTATTTTCTAAATAGGAGACTTAATTGTCTTATGGGCAGTTTTCTTTGGTGTGTACGCAGTGGAAGGGTCTTGTCCTGCCACGCAGGAAGGGGCTCTGCTGGGTGGATGGTCTCTGACCTTGGACACGGCGGTAGTGTGATGGGGCAAAAGGTGTTCTAAGTGAGTTTATAGCAGGATTCGGGGATTGCTGCTGGAGGTTGTCACCAGCCTGGCCCTTCTGTGGTTTCCTTTATTTCATTCTTCATGCCCATCACGTTTTCTAGGAGGCTACAGCATGGCCGTGACCCTTGGAGAGTCCCGAAGTGGCTGTCTTGCAGCCCATGTGAGCGTGTACTTTGAGGAAAGCAGTTTTGTGGTGGCTTTGCTTTCGGGGCATGGAAAAATCAAGGAGGGCTGTAACGCAGAGAAAGGTTGTTGCATGTCCCACACCATGCAAGGCAGTCAGAAGCCGGGGCACATCACCAGTGGGTGACCTGGTCAGGTCCTACACGCACAGGAATTGAGATATGCTATGTTTGAATTCGAACATCTGCTCCTTGCCCATATTGCTTATGTTTTGCCCTTGCCTCAACACACAGATCATACTGGAAATGCTATTTGAGCATTCAGTTGTGTTCAATTTCGGCTGAGGCTGCAGTGTTGAAGGAACTATCACGCCCAGGTCACCCTCCCAGCAGGTGCATGGCACCAGACTGGTGCCAAGGATAGATGTTAGCTGGAGAAGTTGTCAATATAAGCTTAAGAAAGTGAGAAGGGCTGATGAGGAGGTTTCAGAAGCATGGAGGTCCTTTTGGTATTCTGCCTTTTTAGGTCAGAGAGAGGGTTAAGGTGGAAGCGAGTCAGGAGGCCAGCAAGGGAGGAGGGCTGGGAGAGCACAGCCCCAGGCAACACTTGGGAGTGTCTGGACAAAAAAGACCCAACTGCAGAAAATGAAAGGTCTGGAGGGTGTAAAGGAAGAGCTGCTTTGGCAAGCGTTGCCGGCAAAAGTTGATAGGAGGAAGAAGTGAGACATAAAAAGGGCTAAAGGGAGCTGTGAGGGTGGGCAGATGTGGTGGCTGTGACGCACACAGAGACCTGGGCACGGGGTGGTCTCCACCATGGGGAGGACCATGGAAGTGGGTCAGCCCCACCTGGGTGTGCTGTTGCTTGCGCTCATGAATGGAAACCACAAAGCAGAAGCAGAGGTGGAAGCAAATTAAATAGATTTCCCTGTCTTCGTTAGCCTTAGATACATCTCTGGAGTTAAAATGGGACTGAAGAGGAGGGAAAACTCCAGCTCGGAAACAACTATTAAGGCAGTAGCTAAAATGGTATTTACAAGAGGACTGCAAAATTGCTTGATTACGCTGGATATGGCAATCAGGTTTTCTCTTCAATAAGCGTGTGATTGGAAGAAAGACATTTCTTTGTACTGCCTTCACAATAGCCACCAAATGATGTGGTTATGGGGGAAAAAAAAAGCAGATATGTCAAACAAGACTAATAGTAGCTGAGTAGTCTTGTTTTTCCATGAAATGAGACTTATCCATTGTGGGACCAAGAGCTCTTTGGAGGTTGTTTAGAGAGAAGAAAAAAATTAGCAGCTGCTGAATAACCCTGAGCGGTGAGAAAGTCTCAAAACCAGAAGGGTCCTGAGTTCAGGCTGGAAAATAAGTCTTGTCTTGCAGTTATTGCTCGTGCAGCAGTAGGGAGCTGACCTGACTGGTGAACGCTTGGCCAGCCCCTGTGTCCTCTCTCACCTTCTCAAGTTGTGGCGCTTTTGAAGTTGTGAGCACAAAATAGGAAGGGTGAAAAAAAATCTTGAGAGTAGATGGGTTTGCTATCGGAGAAGTGCCTCCCGCCTGGAATTTTAATTGGAGTTCGGTTGGAGTGGGACCAGAGGACCAAAACTGGTGCAGCTCAGCAAGGAAAGGACACGAAAGCCACGTGTCAGTATGCCAGGGTCTTCTGTTATTTTTCGGAGGAATAACATTTGGAGTTTTGGGAAGCTGATCTAAAAGGATATCGGCCCTTAAACTGAGGTGAGACCAGTTTCCCCTAGATTTAATCCAACAGGATTAGTGGTGGGACTTTCAAAGTTGATTTTAAGCCACCTTTATGAAGAATAAGGACATCTACATTATAAACACAGAGACACGGGCATCTAACAGGAACAGCTGAACGTGTTGGCAGTGTTGGCAGATGATGGTTGATGCCCACACACCGTGAGACAGCTGAAGGTTGCTCCAGGGCCCGCTCCACGGCTGGGTCAGCCGGGTTCCTGCACATCACCAGCCACTGTGGGCTGCACTAAAGCAAACAGGTTTGCATGAAAAGGCAGTAGCCATTCTTCATTCTGCTGAGCTCTGCCAGACAGCAGTTGAGCAGAAAAGAGCCGTAACATCTAACACCACCTTGGCCATGTGGATATGTTTCTCCTCTAAGAGGATGCCCTTAAATCAGAGCGAGGCATTCACCAGAGAAGAACTGCAGCAGAGCTGGCTGCTGTGAGCACAGCAGGAGCTTTCAGGGTCATGAAGGTTCAATCTGATTCCTCCAGCCAAGCTGGTGTTGCTTCAGAGCGAGTGGTTTGAGGGCTGTTCCGTGATTATAATCTTTTTCCCAGGTCAGGGGCTGAGAAAGCCTTGATGTCAGCCAGCAGTGGGGTGATGTGTGCAGGCACCAGCGACAGCCTGGCCACGGGAGCTCCCCGCAGCCCTGTGCTCCTCAGTGTCCTCTCTCTGGCTGTCCTACCACCTTGGGCTGACTAAGGATTCCTTAAGGTCACGCCCGTCTTTGGTACACGGTGACACTCGGGGCTGCCATTTATTTATGTTTGTAGCGCTTTCTACACATCAGCTTCCCCAGGTTTATGTTTCTTACTTTCCAGTCACAGGGTAGATGAATTTATCTTGAGGAAAAGGTAGAGCCAATTTAATATGGGTGGGGATTACGAGGCTGAGTGTGGAAGTCTGTAACCGAAGCCCTATAATCTGGAAGGCAACATGCTGGAGAGCATCCTTGACAGCAGGATTTAGAAAATCTGCCAGCTATTACAAAAGGTAACGACTGCAGGAGCTCCTCCAGCTCAGAGCTGTGCTCTGTATGCAGACAGCCTGTCTTCGCCTGTGCCTTATTTTTCCCTTTAGGAGCTGAGTCCTTTCAAGGATCGAGGCAGATGTACATGGCCCAGCAATGTGGTCTTATCTTTCAGGTGACACCTGCACCATGGCAGACTACAGCCGGCTCAAAAGCATCCTCCTGGACCTGCAGGCTCATCGGCAGAGCCCGCCGAGCATCCCAACCGAGGACAGAGTATCCCAGAAGCGCTTCTTGGTGGAAGATCTGTTCAAGCACTTGGACGTTAACAGCGATGGCCATCTCGGCAGCTCCGAACTGGCTCAGGTGGGTTTATTGTTCAATGAAAACGGAATTATGAAGTGGATTGCGGTTTTCATTCGAGGTGTGAATTGAATGTAGCACAGCAGCACTCTTGTGAGAACGGTCGTTTGTAACTGTCCGGCTGGCAGCAGGTGAAGGAGGACAGATCTACTGCAGCCGGCGAGTCTCTGCACCTCTGGGGAGACCGTGTTGTCTCCAACATTTGAAGCTCCTCTACAAACAAAAACCATGGCAGATTCCCAGCCCCATCCATGCTCCTGAAAACAGATACTAGTCCTCACTGTTAACCATCGTCTTCTGAAGTATTTCCAGCTAGCTGACTTGGGGAGAATTAATTTGGATCTTTTAGGTGCATGTAAGTTAGGCAGAAAACTCGTAATTCTTCCTCCCTGCCTTCTGGACCGTGCGTTAGCATGTAGTAATGTGACAGCAAAGCTGGAATGTTATTTAACAGGTTTATTTTCCACAAATCCCTAGGCAGATGCTGAAGTGTTGATTAGCAGAACTCAGTAATGATAGAAAAGGTGATAGCTGGAATAAAAATATTATTTCTAATTATGGGCATGTGTCGGAATTCATCTAATTGGTAAAGTGAACTGAACACGCAGCCCAGGCGCTCGAGCCAATTGCTCTGTGTCCTGAGCTTGCTCTTTGCATGTGCAGAGAAAAGTCCTGTAAATATGAGAAAATACATTATGCCAGTTGTGGGAGGATCTTGTCTTTTCCATTTCATTGTGTCATTCCATGAGAGGAATCCGAAGCAAACAGCAAGAGCCTGTTGGAAGCCAGTACCTGCCTGGGCCCTGTTCCAGGTTCCAAAGCTGGCCCTTTACCCTTTGCTCTGCAGGAGCATCTCATCCGTGCTCACGCTTCCCAGAGAACACGAAGCACGTTGTGTTTCCAGCGTGTAAATGCAAGCTGTGAGCAAGCGGGAGGACAGGCACAAACTCGCTCCTCCCTGAGCTTGCTCCTGTGCAGGGCAGTTTGCTCGGAATTTTAATCCTCAGGCTGTTGACATGATGCACGATCCCTCCTGCACAATGCAAAGTGTCAGTGTAAATTCCCTTAGATCTCCGAGCTATGAATATATACAATGCTTCATCTAAATGCAATGATTTTTTTATAAAGACATAGTAGGTATAAGAAAGCGCTTTTATCTGAATTCAAAGCCAGCTTTTGCATAGCAACATCTAAATGTCTGTTCTAGTCTGCAATTTCTTTCCCCTTTTTACATGAAACTTACTCTGTCAGGGTATTAAAACTCAACTCACATGGAAATAAAGGTTTGGCAGCCTGCAAGCCATTACCATTAGGAAGAAACAGTGACCTGCATTTTAAAGGCGTGGGATTCAGTGCTTTAAGGGCTGCTGCAAAGTTCCTATGGGCTTCATTTGTGCTTGGAGCCCAGGTCTCTCTCCCAAGAGCAAGCCTAGACCTTGGCTTCTATTACTCTAATTCTTCTCTTCTCACTGTTATCAAAATTGATAAACTTGCCTGCACATGTGGAGCCCACTTCAGTTTGATGGACCAAAATGAGTTCAGCCCTTAAGTAGGAGCCCTCTCACCCAAACATAGAATCATCGAATGGTTTGGGTTGGAAAAGACCTCAAAGATCATCTCGTTCCAACCCCCTGCCATGGCAGGGACACCTCCCACTAGAGCAGGTTGCTCAAGGCCTTGTCCAGCCTCATCTTGAACACCTCCAGGGATGGAGCATCCACAGCCTCCCTGGGCAATCTGTGCCAGTGAACATCCTCCACAAGGACTTGCCACCAGCGCCGCTGAGTTGACAGCATGATCACTTCTCAAAAGACAAAGTAGTGCCACTTAATGCTGAATACAGATAAGCCACGAACGCTTTTAGGCCTGAGCTGAGTAGCACTGATCTTGGGAGCATCGCTGAAGTCCCAACTGGGCTGAGGACACGTCTGCAGGACAGCTCTGGGGCTCTCCCAGTTTACTTGTAGCATCTCAACTCTATATTTTTCTTATGATCTCCAAGAGGTTGATTTTCCTGTGCTTTTACATGACCAGTTTATTCACCCATTTTTCAAGGAAGATAATGAGCAATTTTTAGTTGTCCTCATTACAGTCTTAACAGAACTTTTCCTGCCTTGTTGGGTAGATTTGCGATTGATTTGCCTTGACTCTTTCCTCACCGCACCTTGGAAATTCACCCCAAGATGGGAATTTTGTTGCCCGTGGGCAGAGGCAGCTGAAATGAACGTGGTGCGGTGGAATCTTGTTCTCTCTGGCTGCTGGATGAGCTGCTGCTGTGCACGTTCTTTTAAATAAAACAAAGAAGAATAGTCTCTCGAGCACTATAACCTCCTCTGCAAGGAAAAACTCGAGGCAGGTAATATGCACTGCTGCAGAAAAAAATCATTTTTAAGACCTAAAAGGGGAACTTTAGGAGACTCATTGCAGAGGGATTCACCCCAAAGGAGAAACTGGAAGCAGAGTTCTTCCAGAGAGGACACTCCTGGGCAGCATCCAGCGCTGGGAGATGACGAGGATCTTTGCCCACGTGTTTGTTCTCCATGATATAATTTATATATATATATATAAAATTTATTTGAGCAAAAAAAGTGGCAGTAGATGGTTTGTCCGCCCTCCACGTAGAGTTGTGAAATGCCCACATATTTTTGCAGCCATGTGTACGCAGGGCTATTAACAGAGGGTCATAATTGGAATGTTATTTCCATTTAAAACTTTAATGTATTTTAAAGCCAGATCCCTAAATCTACGGAATTTGTTGCAGCTGAAGTGTTTTGTGTTGTTTGTTTGTTGGTGTTGGGGTTTTTTGGGACATTAAATCAAAAGGACTAGTAAAAACTTGTCAGTCTTATGAAAAGTTAATCAATTTTCAATACAAAGGTAGGCAAAGGGAAACTTCCATCTTTAGAAGATTGATCTTGGAAGTTATGGTTGATCTCACTTTTATTGAACATTTTTGCTTTCTAGGTGAAGGGTCATTTTTTTAGCATTATTACTTTAAATTGCTTCGATATAATGGGCCAAGGCTAGAATAATAAATAAAGGAGTCCCTGGACTACAGCAAAAAGCCTCCTTGCACAGAAGATGCAACGTTTCAGCAGTTTTCTTCACGTTCTACAATAAATTCAGAGAACCCAACGTTTTCGTTATGCTTAGGTCGGATTTGGGCTATTTGCTAACCTGGACCTACGACTTGTAAAGCTCTCTTCATTTTTCATGTAGACTCTGTGAAAAGTTTAGAATACATAAGAAAAAAACTGTCAGGAGCTGGAGAAACATCTGAGTGTTGAATGCACCATCCGCTCCTGCCTATTCTCGTCCTAAAAGCAAGGAGTACAGTTTTATCTTTGTGTCCAGAGGAGACGGGAAACACAGACTTTCTTTTTTTCCCTGTTGAATATTTATTTTTCGATATATTTGCAAAGTAAAAATGCATTTCTGTGCTGCTGCTGGAGAAAGAGGCTCTTCACCTTCACCAGTCCGTGACCCGTGAAGTGCCGCAGAAATGCGAGTATCGGTTGTATCGTGATATGAAGCAAATACATAGTGATAGATACGATATATCTACATAATGCCCCCAAATGTCATATAATGTCATTTGCTGGAAGATCTACTGAATGACCCAGGTCCACAGTGTGTAGCTTTACATTATACCTCAGATTACCTGTTCTCTTTGCCACAGCTGATGAAGAAGGAGGACCTGGAAGATGATTTATTGGATTGTACGCTAGAAGACCTTCTCCGGTTTGATGATTACAACAACGATGGCCGTTTAACCCTGCAGGAGCTCTACACAGCCTTCCGTGAGTCCCAATGCTTTTATCTGTCCTGGGTGTTGAAAGTGTGCGAATATCTGTGGTGGCACTGTTGGCTTCTCAGACATGGGCAGCAAAGACAATCCCCTTTTGTGTTTAATGCCATGAAAATACAACGGAAGACATGTTTCTGAAGGTAACCGTGCTCCAGAGCATGAACTAGGAGGTTGATAGAAGTGTGTGGGGCTTCTGGTTTTCTTGTGTATTTTGTTGTGCTTCTTGTTGGTGGTGATGGAGAGATGTTGGTGAACTGGTCAGGTCTGTAGACCTGAGTATGTGGTTTCTGAGTAACCCTGAGGAGAGCAGGTTGAAACCGGTCTCAATCTGGTGTTAACGTGAGTTAGTTTGCTGCGGGGAAGGTGTTTTACTGAACATTCTGCCTGGGGATGATGTTTTCTGCATTTTATTTCCGTCTTAGCAAGTGGATAATGGTGTGCAACCTCAATACAAATCTCAGCATCGTTTGCAAGGATCTTTACATCGCTGAGCTACTTAAACAGTGTGAAAAAAAAAAAGTACTTGTGCTATCCCATTTATCTTCTTAACTTTATGTTCATGCTTTAAGCATTCACTGAAGTCCTTCCCTGGGAAAGGCCAATTGTCTCCTTCACCTGGATGATAGAGAACTTTATTGATGCCTGTCCCTTTGGGATACTTTAAAAAGAAAGGCAGAAAATGTGGGGGTTTATTCAATAAGCAGGACAGTGAGCTGCAGAGTACTTGTGTGTGCTTTAATGCTCTTCAGACAAAAGCAGGATTCAACCATTGAGCTGTTGAACGCCTGCAGAAGGCCGATAACAAACTGGTTACCTCTTAAGCTGGTTTCTCAGATCTTGACATATGGCATTTTATGGTCAAAGTCATGTCAGTAGCTCTTGATTTCAGTTACCAAACCAGGGCACCCTGCTCTGGTGCCTGCTCGGTGGGAAGAACTTGGTGTGCATGAGAATCACCACGTGCCCCGTGCCGGCACATTCCTCGTCGATGCTCTTTGGTGAACTATGATGCTAATGCAGCTATGATGCATATTTTTGCCAAATATCCCCTTTTCTAAGTAGAGTGGTTTCTATTTTCTTGACTTCTGGCTTTTCTTTAAAAAAAAAACCACAACAACTTTGGATAATAATGTTTAAAGTGCTTTAAAACTACCCCCCGTTGTCACCTTGGACCTGTTTGAACCACATATGCATTTAATTCAACCCAGCACGCTCAAACCAGCAGATATACAGTAAAACATAAAACCTCATACATTAAGAAGACCATAAAGTGGATTAACCCAGTTATAAAGGCTTGACACGCAATTATTTGGGAGCGTGTTGGATCAGTGGGTTCTCAAAGTCACAGCAACTCGGAGCTAAATTCCAAGAGTCGTTTGTATGAGCTTTTGGTTCGGTGAATTTTAAGTAGGCAATGAAAATAAGACAAGTACAAAATATTAGCCACCAAATAGGGATAGTAATCGATAACCTGCAAAAATGTTGTAACAAAACCCAAGGCGTAACAATGAGCGTCTGTCAAAAGGATTTTGTATATGAAGAGAATTGTTCTCCAGCCGAAGCTGAAAGTCAGACTGACTTCTCCAGTTTCAATTTCCCCAGAATCTCCGCTTTTATCAAGAGCGGTTAATGGCTCGTCAGCTTTTAATTTAAAAGCAAAGTTCAGTGCTTGCAACTTTTGAAACTTTGGGGACTCTGTAAGAGAACTTTAGTGCTCGGTGAAAGTGTGTCTTCTTCCTTTATTACGCGAGGTAGGAAAAATCTCCAAAATACTTCAAACCCTTGTCTTGAGCGCACACTTTGGTTTGCAGTCCTTAAGTGTCGATGGAATTTCTGCTTTGTTATGAGCCAGGGTTTTGCTTGCAGTAGTAGTTTAAACGTACAACATCCTGGACGTTTTTCATATTTTTGGCCCATTAGGGTGATCGTTTTGTTGCTTGAAGTTCATCCAAGCCAGTCATTTTTTCATGCTGGCAGCAGGCTGTGGGGATGGCTGTTCAGCAAGCTGAGGAACATAATTACCAGAATTCAGCAACATCAAAAGTCTCCATCTAATTTATCCTCTCAAAAACCCCCTTCTGTCTGTTTTGGTGCTCTGGTATAGTGCCGCAGTGTTGGAAAGGTTTGAAGATGACACGAAGAACTTTCCAATTTGTCATTCTTGTGCTTCTTTAGAAGTTGCATTTCATTTTCAAGAGTCCTGTGGCCTTTCTGTAGCTTATAGAGCCAAAAAATGGTCTTTCTCTCACTCCGCGTGTCTCTTGCTGTCTCTTGACCCATTGTCTCTCTCCAAGACGCAGAGATTCAAAGGGTATCTTTGATCCCCATCCATGTAGATCAGCTGTACGAATGAGAAGTGCATGGGTGAGAAAAATCCAGTCTCTTACCTTTTCTGAAATGTGGTTTCACCCTTACATGCTCTGCATCTAATAGGTACTATTTGTAATAATAATTACTAGTCATGCTAACCCTTTGCGTACACTCCTTAATGCACACTTTTGGATTACGGACAGAAATAGTGACCCTCCTACTAGTTAGTTACAGGGTTAGTTCTCCTAGGTCATTAACCTATGTAGGCTCACTACAGGGTTAGTTCTCCTACTAACCCTGTCATCCTTCTTCTGATTATCTGTAGGTTCTTCTGTTCCTGAGCCCCAAGAGCACAACTTTTCAAAGTTTGCTTGTGTATATGAAATACCTGTGAACACAGGATTAAAGTATCACTTCTCAAATCACCTTAATCATAGATAAGTAACGTGTGAGACGGGTGAAGTGCTCTCCTGGCAGCTCTGGCAAGAACAACGTGTCCGTGTCTTCTAATTTCTCATTAATAAATTTAATTGGATAAGCAGGCTCAGGATGATAATTAAAAAAAAATACTAATAATATGATCTCGAGATTTTCACATTCCAGAAATAGAGGACTAACGAGTTTATTTGTTGTCTTGTGTTTATATTGTCACAAAAATAAATGAGAGGCTTAGTTGTCATAAGAGCCAAAGCAGAGCATGCATCTAATTAATCAGCATGGAGACAGCCTGGTGAATTGGCAAGCGCATCCCCCAGCTGAGTCATACGTTAAATACGCTCAGACAAGTGATTTTTGGACGTAACTTCTGGAACCGTGTCTGACTGGAGGTTGTGAGAATTAGGCATGTCACTTCTGGCATTCCTGTTGTCTTCCCTAATGGGAAAGGAGCAGGTTGGCAGATGGGAAAGCCTCGCTGAAGGGAAAAAAAAAAATAAAATCAGTGAGATCTTCTAGATCTACATCATCATCAATGCGGACAGGTCAATTTGTAATACAGATATGTCAAAGAGAGGGGAAACATGCATTCCATCAAAATGGCTTTATCTTGTCAACATTGTTTAGCTAATAAGAAGTTATTAACCCTATGATAAAATCCCCTTAAATTATAGCTGGTTGTCAATTAGAGCCTTCTCCTAACCAATGTCCCCTTCTCTCAGCTTGCCTTCACCTCTCATTTCATTTTTGAAAGCACAGAAAAGGCCTCTTGCTACCCCACAGCAGCTCCTCCTAGGAGGTCACGCTGGGTTTGGAAAGCTTTTGGACCGAGGTTGCGTAGAAGACCATGAGGATGTCACTAGGTCGGGTTAGAAATTATACTCCCGAATAATTTCCCCATCTCGATGCCATCGTGGCTTACTGAGGTCACCTTGTGAACTAGATACATGCAGCAGGAGGTCAGGGAAGTGCTGGATGAGAGCTGGGGAGGGCAGATGGTGCCAGCCCATGGTGTGGACCTGTGTCCTGGGGCTTTCCAACACTGAGAAACCAGAGAGAAGGATGGATTTAAATAAAGTACATTAAAAAAATGAGTCAGGAGCCTGTGCTGGGCATGACTGTTGGATAAATCACTGTCAATGCAGAGAAGCATCAGTCAATGGCGTTGGACTGGCTCCAGATTGACTCTAAAATCTCTAGTGGCTGTCTTCCCCACCAGACAATGCAACCCCATGGTGTCAAGGAGTGGGCCATCCATCCCTGACCCCTCCAGGCATCCTCCAGAGGCTCACTAGAAGGGCGGAGTATGCAATGGATTTATTTTGGAGATGTGCATATTTCTGAATTGCTGGAAACTCTTTTAGGGCAGAGCTTTGTAATTGTCCCAGAAGTGTGGAGGTTGATGCTTGCCAGGGAAAAGCGAAGCTCTACCTTGAGGAAGAGGGAATGAAACCTAAAAAAAAGGGCTGTTGTGTCAAGCAGGAGAGGGAGTTGTTGAGCGAGGAAGGAAGCTTTCAGAACTGTATCTATTCTTGGTAGATGGCTCATCTTAAGGAAGGCGATAAATTGTGTGAAGAAAATTAATACCCAAATTTGGAAAAATATGGCAATAATAGATGTTCTCCACGGATACCTCATGAACCAGCTGCTCCGGCAGAAATGCCATCTGTAAACTTGGTGATGAAGTGTTTACTTGCATCTGTACAAACTCTTCTCCACCATGGCATGGCACGTAGGGTTGGGTTTTAGTTACTGCTGCCTTCCAGCTAGGTTGGTCAAGCCCAGTTAATTACATTGGACAACTATATTGCGAGATAAAATGTTTTGCTTGAGGTTTTCTCCGCGGCGATGTTGCACCAACAGTTATCTACTGGATCAAATCATCGTCCTAAAATATTGACAGTCTGTGCCCCACGTTCTGCCCGTTCAGCTGTAATCTCCCTGGTTCGTGAGGTTTTCTTTCATGTTGCCGCAGGTGTTGGTACAAACTTGGAAATAATTCATTAGCTTACCAACATTGATTTGCTTCTCCTCGGAGCTATGTGGTATCTAAACTTCAAACACGTCTTAGCAAGCAGGGGAGCGCTGGCCGCTGCTTTCAGTTTGAGGCAGTGTTAGAGGTGAGGTGAACTTCTCGGGAAAGAAATGAGGTTTCCTTCAGCTGGCCAGAGCAACCCATTCCTGCTTGCCTCCAGGGATGATGTGCAGCCGTGTTAGCGAGGATAAAGGCCAACGTAGTGGATGTTTTCTGGAATGATTAATTTAATATTGCAATCTTACAGCGAAAACGAAACTGAAAGTTAAAAATCAAGCAAAAGAAAAAAAAAGCTGAGATTTTAAACTGTTTAGCTTGATTTCTGCAGTAGGTGCAGAGTGGCTGAGCAGGGGTGACAGGAAGAAACAGAAAATCACGGAATTGCTATGGTTGGAAAAGACCTTTAAGATCATCAAGTCCAACTGTTATTTACCTCTGCCAAGCCCACTTCCACACCACGTCCTTGAGCACCATATCTAGATGGCTTTGAGATACATCTGGGGATGGCAATTCAACCACTTCCCTGGGCAACCAACAAGCGTCCAAGCCACTGCAACAGCATTTAGTAACCAGCGTTTCCATGGCCAAGCCGTGACCCTGCACTGGGTTTTTAGGCTTTATTAGGACCAAGATGGCAGGGATGTGTTGTAGGTAGATACACAGCAGCTTAGTAACGTGGAGATACAGAAACCAGAGCTCAGGGGCTCTCAGTTCATGGGCTGATGAGCTCCAGGCACGTGCTCAAGGTTGGAGGTGCATTTTAGGCCTCAGGATCTCCCTGCTCAATAAATTTTGACTTTTGAGATCATCTTCAGAAGCACTAACTCCTTGCCTCACTCACTAATGGAGTGTAAGATGTTGCCTTGAGCATTTGGAACGATCCTGTTGCACCTAGAAATGCAATTTTTGACTGATAGGATGCCTCCACTGGGGATATCCAAGTGAGTTCATCCTTACTCCATTTTAGTAGGCGAGTAATTTTTGCGTGTAGTAAATTTTCTTGCTTTGATTTATTTTTTTTCCTCTCTCTTGCTATCAAAGGAGCACATTCTCAAGAAAAAAAGTTATTTCTCTCTCTCCTAAAGCTGTTCTCATTGTGAAAATCTTCAGTGCTGAGCTTCAAGTCTAAAGTACGTCACTGGGCTCCAGCAAATTGCTCTGCGTTGTTTGCAGTTGGGTCAGGTTTTGGGATGCGTTGTCAATTGTTTTGCTGCATTTTGAACAAAGCGAAGGTGTTTTCTCGGAGGAAAAATAAAACCAGAATTAATTTTTTAGCAAGAAAGACAAATTGAATCTAAGCAAAAATGCTTCAAAAGCTCAAATAAGGTTCCAGAGATTCAGTTTTGTACTCTGCTAGTTTATATATTTTGGCGTTACGATTAGAATTTGAAAAGTCTCCTGAAATAGAATTTTGGCAGAATTAATGGCGAATGTAGACACGGTTAAAATTATTGTGGCTTCCTGCTTTTTGGTCAAGAATTACTGCCCGGGTTTTTTTGTGAAAGGACGGGGAGAGTATCTGACACTGGTTTAGCTGTTTCTTTCTGACATTAGTTGCACACTGAAACAATTCACTCTCGAGCGTGAATTGCCAAGCTCTGGGTTTTTTTCCACATATCTCTCATTCCAAAAGACACCATCTACAAAATGTCCGCGGGCTTAATATACAAGGACTGAATAAGAGCAAACGAACTAATTACTAGCTGTTATTGGAAATCTATTGTCTACAAATTGCAAAGAAAACTCACTAGAATACAACGTGCGGGTGATTTTCGAATGCTTTTCAAGGTGCATTGATTTGTTAACCTTGGTTTTAAATGCAAGAATTTGCAAGGTGGAGTAGTGCTTCAGAGGTGATGTAGTACAAACCATTCCAAATGTCTGCACACACTCTTGCAGGAGTAGAATACTTAAATATTTATAAGTGCTTCTGAGTGACTCACTGGCGCATAAAACCAGGCAAATACCATTTCTCAAAAAATTATTTGATCCGTACCGGCAATGTTCACTGAAGCAATTTCACATACACAAATAATAGTATTTTCAGTTGCTTGCAGACACAAAATAACATCACTGAACAGCAAATACAAATATTGGCGGGATCATAAAATGGCTGATGGTCCTAGACGTACACGTGCACCTTCAGGTCGTGTGGGCAGGGATCTAAAAAGTATAATTTGCATTTTCAGTGAGCTGGGAATGAAGATTCGCTTTCCTATGGCTTCGGTCTGGTCTTGCAAAACTAGAAGCCATTTCTGAAAATTGGACCCAAACTTTGTGTTGCGTTTTCTTTTATTTTTCAAAATCTGTTGTTCTGAGGAATTTGTGAAGCAAACGTAAAAACTGTCATGAAGCAAAAATGTCTTTTTTCACTAAAAATGGAGGAAATCATGCTTCAAATGCGTAAGATTTTGCATGAAGTCAAAGGTGTGATATGGTGGCATCCTGGACAAGGATCTTTCCTAGATCTTGTTTTATTACATACTTAGCTGCTGTTTCCCACTTGTTCCTTGTTTTCTCTGCCTGTTTTTCCCAGAGGGTAATTGCTAGAACTATGTTTTTCTTTTGAAATCTGCCCTCATTGGAAGAAAGCTGCCATGGACCTTCTCTCTTTGCCCTTTCAGGCATCTCATGGATGCTTTGAATCGCTTCTCCATCTATGAGCTCTTCGTCTTTTCTTTGTTGAGCAGATTCATGGCTTGTAAGGCCAAAAATGATCCTTAATATATATAAGAAAAAATTTATCTGTCTCACACGTGTCTGCTGCAGCTCCCACTCCTCATTAATGTTGTGTTTGTCTCGCGTGGGGCTTTTTAGATTCAGTACCGCCAGCATGTGTGCAGATAAAATATCCTGGAATATCCCTTCCTCACCATCCAGGCAAGGATCACACTGGTCTTTGGCCACTGTTGTGTGCTTAGGACACTTTTTGACCCTTTTCCCTCCTAAAAGTGGAGGCAGGATTCGTTACCTCGTGTGGTTTTCATTTTATAGCTCTGTCCTGCATTCCTGGCTGGTGTCCGCAGCGTCAGCTGGGATTTCTGTGTGAGTTCCAGTTCTCGATGGGGATGTTGAACAGATTTGGGCTTTGGATGACTCTTTGTGTGGTGCCACTCGAAACAGCCGTGTTTGAGTGGTCGCCTCTGAGAAATGCTCTCAGAGGTCTGTCCATCAGCCAGGTCTTGGTTCATTTAGCACATACTTTATTGCTATTGTATAGCACTAGAGAGCTGCAGTGCTAATTTTTTAATCAAAATGCCAGAGCAGCCACCAGAAAATTACCAAGTATAGTACATATCCCCAGTGCAATGGGACGATTTATGTAGAGCCACAGCTGAGATGTTTTTATTTCATGTTCTTCACAGGAGAAAATCTCCTTGACAAATCCAGGATGTCCAGATAGAAACTCAAAAAAAGAGCAGTAGGAAATTGAATAAGCTGAACTCAAAGGTTGGTTCTGCTTTAATACTTCAAAAAAAAAAAAAAAAGAATAAAAAAAGGTGCTAGCCCACAGAGAAAAGTAAAAAGCTTCAGAGAGGCTTCAGCAGCATCAGGATTTGAGGTGAAACTCAGCCGTTGCCAATGTCTGTCTTTAGCACCATCATAAAAAGCTCATTCTCAAGTTTCTTGATGATCAAAACTTCAGAAAGAACATCCAGAGCTATCAATAGAAATAAATAACTCAGAGCTGAGGCCTGCCGTGCTTCCAAAGCACCGCTTCTGCCGTCAGCTTTTCCCTCTGCAGTATATAAAATACATCTGCAGAATTTTTGTTTCTCTTTCTGCAAACCAGCAAGTACAAGTTCCACTGAACTTGTGCTTTAAGCCACGCTTAGATCCTGACTGGTTCAGCACAGTTCAAGCACTGACATCCCAGCAGTGTTACCAGAAACTGGCTGCTTAGAGAAGTCATTGGTGACCATGACTTACCAAAAGAAAAAAAAGAAATACGCGAAATATACGCGTCTTTTTTCATTTTATTTGTCATTCTGTTCATCCTGCGAACCTGAATAATGTGTTAGAAGAGGTCACGGGGAAAGGCTCGGAGCAGTGTCCTGCTCTGTGGCCAGCTGAAAGGCGGCATCGGTGCCCAGCACTGTGCATCACAGCCCCAAAGCTGCTGGAGTGGTGATGGAGCGTGGAGAGGGATGGAAAAGGGAGTGGGAATGACAGGAATTTCAAAGCCAAGCCCCAAAAAAGGAGTAAGGTGAAAAGGGACTCTGTCATTTCATAAGGTAAATATGAAAATAATAAATTTCATGGAATCATAGGCTGGTTTGGGTTGGAAGGGACCTCAAAGCTCATCTCGTTCCAACCCCCTGCCATGGCAGGGACACCTCCCACTAGACCTGGTTGCTCCAAGCCCCGTCCAACCTGGCCTTGAACACCTCCAGGGATGGAGCATCCACAGCTTCCCTGGGCAACCTGTGCCAGTGTCTCACCACCCTCAGAGTGAAGAATTTCCTCTAATTTCCAATCTAAATCTTCCCTCTTCCACTTTGAACCCCTTGTCCTGTCACTACAGGCCTTTGTGAAAAGTCCCTCAGATACTTCAAGGCCACAATAAGATCTCCCCAGAGCCTTCTCTTCGCCAGGCTGAACAAATTTAAATATTACTTTTAAATATAAAATTAAATGGGAGAAGCGAGAGCTTGAAAGACCGGGGTAAGATTCAAAATACACTTTCAGGCTGTATTTCTTCAGGACCGCTGCTTGATGGGGTTTTCCCGCAGCCTGATTTCCTGTAGTTTCAGCGCAGGGCTCCAGTCCGATGGAGCTGCTGCTGAAATTGCTTCCAGGGAGAGACTGATTTTGAAGTTTTTCCTGAAAGACGCTGCCCAGACTGACTTTTCCTGTGTTTTTGTTCTCCTGTCTGGCTCTGTGACCTGGTTCTCCGTGTCATTCACGCTTCCTTTTAGTCGTGGAGAAAATCCAGCTTTTCCCCAGCATTCGGTGCTACCACAAAGTGGGGTTGTCCATCGCATCCCCGTTGCTGAAGCCTGGATTTCTTGCCCTGTTCTTCACACGTGGAGGCAAGAAAAAAGCCAGATTAGTTTGACTTTGGGCTGTGAAAACCCAAGAGCCGTTGCCAGGCCTGACACGATATCAGCCAAGTCCAGGCAGGGCCACGGCACGGTTTGTTTTTACAGCAATGGGAAGCGTTGTGCGTATTTTTAATCTACGGTCTCACCGCTCTTATTTGATAGCTCTTACAGTTAGACTCATAAAAATTTTGCTGCACTAATGTCTCCCTTTTATATTCCGCTCGCCTCCGAAAGGCTATTGATCTAAGGAACCCATTGCTGGTGGGGTTAAAAAAAAAAAAAATCGCTTCTGCCATGAAAATTCAGGAGCTGTGTATGGAGCCCTTGGCAATCTGACAAGAGGAAATGCAGCACTACTGCTGCTGATCCAGGATGAATGTTGGTCTGGGTGTCTCACCTATCTCCATGAGCTCAGCCCTCTTGAGTGCCCTTAATAAGATGGGGAGAGGGAGGAAAAGCTAATGCTTGTAGGATGGAACCGGAGAGTGATGTGCTGTGTCATCTGCTACTCAGCATCTTCCCCAAAACCTGCTGGTTTCTGTGCCTGGGAGACGTGACTACTCATTTGTGGGGAATAAGTCCACATGTAGTTACAATTTCCTGCAGTTTACAGCAATCAAGTTCCAAATGAACCGTTTGGCAGGGCCCAATTGGCAAAACGAGAATCTCATTTCTTTATTACTTTTAGGGATAGTAATGTGTTTTTCTTTAACATGCTAGTCCTGCAGTGAAAGACTGTGGTTGCCTGTTGAGGACACCTCAGCTAGGGTTGCAGGCATGGACCTTCCCATTCTGGAGGGCTTCCTGCAACAGGACAACCCAGATTCATGACCAGACCAAACCAGATGGAACCAAACCTCCTTTTTCTGCCCTAAAACAAAATAAACAAAAGCATGGCAATCCTGATACCTGTACCTGATGTTCAGACATCACTGATAGGGTTTATATTCCAGTTGAACCTAGAGGCAAAGTTTTTTTGGAAGTGCTGATAACGTCTGGTTGCATTTGGTCATTACTGATATCAGAGGTTGTTGCCTTCAGTCTTCTCTCTTCAGGGCACCGCAGTTTATTGCAGCAACAAAAAGAGCTCTGTGCCAGGTTCTCCTGCAGCATAAAAGTCTGCACTGTCCATCTTTAATTCATGTGGTAGCTACCAAAGTCCTCTCCAGCCCCTAAGATGAGCCCGTATTGTAATTTATGGGCTTAAGAAGGTATGAAATGGGCGTGTGTTCTGACTGCTGTAGAGAGCGCGTCTCTGCTTATTTTAACACTAATTATTATTGGGGTTTTTTTCACCCTTAGTATATATTCAATGCAATAAAAAGCACAAAAAATACACGTGTCTCTTCTAGGTAGCCCGGTTTGGAGTCTGTTGTCAGGTGCAATGCATCTTCTTGCAGGGCTAAGAGAGTTATTTTGCTTTGAATGCGATTTACTAACCGGTCATCTGCTAAAATATGAAGTGTATGCGGGTCTAAATTTGTTACAGAATTGCTATTATCCTCCTTATTTGGTTTTAAGATGTATTTTTATGAACCCGTTCACTCCAAGTCAGGCAAGATGCAGTCGTGGAAAGGCTCCAATATGTTAATTGGAATTTATTGAATACTTCAGTGTAATGTGATGAGCAGGCGCCCTGGATTGTAATTAATTCATTGACATCCCGTGGCTGTAGCTGAGAGGGAGATGAAAGCAGTTTATAATGGGCATAGCATGCATTCATCTTGCAGCCCTACGTGGACACCCACCAAGTCAAATAGCTTTCCAGGAGAATGGAAACGCATTTTCTTTGCCAGACAGGAGTTTTGTAGCAATAGCAGAACACACCGACCAGCAGAAATACAAAGCTGTGGGTGCTGGAGGAGCTGCTGGTGCCCCGAGTCCTCCGGAGAGCTGTGCATCCCTCCAGCACCATCTGGCTCCGAGGAAGGAGAAGGATGCTTGGGACAGAAGAGAACAAACTCAGCTGCTGCCATCCAGGGCAGCACCGCTGGTGTCTCCTTCTGCTCTCCCCTTCCACATTTCCCTAACCCTGCACCCGCGCTGACTTGGATTCGGGGCCAGCAAGTGCATCGATGGGAGGGATTTGGCTCAGGAAAGTTTTCTCCTTTGAGTAGAGTGAGAGTCACCCACTTACTCCTTCGATGCATTAGCGCAGGTGGCCTCTTGAACGTAAAGCATTAAAGTACATCAACTGCAAATAATGTGGTTTAGATTCCAGCGCCTAGACAGGGCTCCAGCAAATAAACCCATGGCAAAAAAGCCGCTTTTCAGATTTCACTTTTCAAGCCCCGCGATGAGGCACTAATACAATTATGTCAGAAGTGTGTGGAGCAGATAGAAGTAATGAACTGTTGGATTCCTTTTCTCTAAGAGCTCTTTACCAGAGGGTGTTGGGGAATAAAAGATTTTTCCCTGCAGTAGGCATCATGTGTCCAAGAGCTTGAAAAATTAAAAAAAAAGAAAAAAGAGTGGCAGGTTAGCTTCATTCTGGCTCCGGGGAGAAGCCCAGCAGCTCCAAGCGATCGCTGATCAGCTTTCCTTTCGTTAAACGTTAGGCAAGGGAAGACTTGGCAGGTGTAAATTCCTTTAAGGAGAAAGCAAGAGGGAAGAGGAAAGTTGAGGGACTTTGGCACCGCATCGCGCTGAGCCATCGCCTTAACCCTCCCACGCGGTAACTCTCCAAGTCGCAGATCTTCTATCAGGCTTTGCGAGCGTTCTTCAGCCTGTGAAACAAGAAGTGCTTCAATAAGTGCTAATTGATCCACTAATTGCCTATAATAAAAGCAACTTTGAAGAAACCAACAGGGCCAGTGGCAAAGCAATTTCATTACGTGTCTCTTGTCAGTGCACTGGATAATTTACTCTAAGGATTAGGTACAAGTTGCTCGTAGAAGAGGTTGAAGTATCAGATGAATCTGTTATGCTGCTTGTGGGGATGTTTGGTTTCCTCTAGTTATTATTGCTATTGTTGTTGTTATTAGTTTTTGTGGATTATGCCCCATAGGAGCAGGGTGGAGAGGCCTGGCTAATTTTGAATTCCGTCTTCCAAAGTTGTCAGCTGAGAACCATTTTTAATGGCTTGAAGGAGCAGATTTGTTCCAATGCGGTGGAAATGAGCGGAGCTGGGCTCTGCAAGTAGCCAAATACATGGTTACAGGAGTTGTAACAGCTGGATCGAGAGAGCAGAAGTGGTATCTGAGCCTTTCTGATTCTCTTACAATTATCTCGTGAAGAATTACCTAATAATCAAACTAAGCAAGTTGATTTTGCAGGGTTGAAATGTTATTTAATTAGTCATCGGGGTCATTTTGCTGTTGGGAGCCCAGGTGAGCTCCGGGTTCTGTGGGCACCCCGCTGACGTGACTTCGAAGTACATAGTTTCTTCTAAGTCTGTTCTCTCTTGTATCAGGTTTGTGTACGAAATGCAGATTCTCCATACTCTGATGGTCTTTGCCTCATCCAGGTTGAAGCTTTGCCCGGGGGTGCAGGAAGGTGGCTGCCCATGTCCGTGACCTGCCTCTCCATCCCAACGCTTCACCTGGCTGGCTTCCTCTGCTCAATTAGCTCAGGCTTTTTCATACCTGCCTCTTTCTGCTCTGGTGGGAATCAAGGGAAAGGTTTTCAAATGAAGGCTCAAGAGGAACATGAACAATTCCCATTTTGGCAAATTAAGGGATTTCTAAGCCGCCTCCTTGCATAACTCCTGTAAAATGTGACTATCGGTGTCTAAGAGATGTTTCAAAGGCTTTTTTTGATGCTTAGAGATTATTCTGGGTCAATAGCAGATGGGTCTTGTCTGTCAGGAGCGATAGCTTCTCTCTGCAATTCGCAGACACTGAAAATCTGCAAAATTCAAGGGTAATTTATCTTATCTCACAGATCGCTTTTTAACCACAGTGAGAAAGAAACCATTTCTTCACCGTTTAAACCCTTCTTAACCCTCTCCGTTGCAAGACTTGCCACATCCTCCTCCTCCTCTGGTCATGGGCAGTCTCCAAAGTCCCCGTCCTCTCCAGAGTAGAAAGAAATGGGTTGCTACTACGCATGAAAAAGGTTGTGAGTTCACTCATTCCTGTGCTGCAGACCTCTTAGACATGTCCACATCAGCATTAGTTCCTTATGTTATAACGGGTGGAGATGCAGAAGTCATGGTGAGACTCTATCAGTGTGAATTAGGTGTTCGAAGCTCTGCTGCTTTCTAAGAAGGGATGCTGATGGGAGGTGTCCAGGCTACAGTGGATGGACATCTCCTCACCGTGATAACGCTTCAGGAGTTGCTTTTCTTTCAGTTTAGCGGGTGGTAAATCAAAAACTCCACTCATCTTTCACATGATGTAGTAGAGACTGGTGGTTGCCACGTGGAAATGCTCTTGCGTCGTTCTTATCAGGGTATGAATTTGCGTGAGCTGTGCTGTGGGATTGGTGTTTCCTGGCAGAGTGACATGTCCTCTACAAGGCCAAGGAGAGAGTCATCCATGTGTTGGAAAAGGTATTCACGATTTCATGTTTAAACGATGTTACAATGTCAACATCACAATCTCATCAGATCGCAGGGGTTTTAATTCAAAACTACAGGAAATTTCCTTGGATTTTACCCTTCATCTGAAGGAACTGCTTAGAGTCTGTGTTTGTAGAGCAAACACATCAAAATGAGTCTGAAGAACTGCTGGAAATAGCAAGACCTACGTAGATAACTTTCTTGGACTGTCTTTCCATTATTAAGATTTAATTCCTAAAATCGTCTGCAAATTATGACAGGGAATCTTTTGTTACATCACCCAAGGAGTTTGTTGGTCTTCACCTTTTGGTGAGGACATTTGTCAATTTTTTTTTACTACATACGGCAAAAGGGACCTGCGACTGTCATAGCTACTTACACAAGGTTTGCATTTCAAGTCTAATGCTTGCCTAGAAGTAATCCACGCCTCCTTAAGTGGGGTTTGGCCTTCCTCCCGTGCTTCTCTCTGGGTGGCAGGGTGGTGGAGCAGGTGTTGGACAAGAGGAAGGGTTTGGGTGCTGCGACTGCCTTACCAAAGCTGTCAGTTATCAGAAAAGCGTTTGTTGTGTGGAGTTTTTTAATAACGTTCAGCTTTTTGCTTTTTCCACCCTCCAGAGGTGCACTTTTGCATATACCTGATGTCGATATACCTTATGTCTCCCTTTTCCTGCAGCCAGCACCAGATGGATGGCTGGTAGGAGCTCTCTCGTTAGAGCCGCAGCAGAGCTGGTGCCTGGAGATCTCGATAGCTTCATGCCGAGCGCGGGATCCCTGGGATCCTCGGTGCTGGCATGGCCCTGGCCAACACAGACCCCCTGACAACAGCATTTCTGCTCACTGCTGCAAAGGCTTTTCCTGCAGAACATCACATTTTTTTCTCCCCTCTTAGATAAAACCCAACAGCCTTCTAGTTCAAATGGCAACTTCTGAAGAAAACTTTACCTTTGCTTCATTTCCAACGTGCCTCAGAGTGACTTTTCCCAGAATATGACCTTGCTGTCACCACTCGCTTGTCACCAACCCGATGTGCTTGTTGTGTGAGCCGGGGGTCCAGGGGAATCGCTGCCACCAGCCGCTATTTATCTTTCTCTGAAGTGGAACAAGCGCAGTCTGAGACAACCACCCCTGTGTATCACACACGGGGACTGGAGTCTCTTTAAAGCCGAGATGACTGTAGTGCCGAGGAGTGATTTACAAAGCAGGTAAAGGATCATGCTCTGGGTTTATAAAAGCGGTGCGTTTGCTGGAGGTGGTTTCTCTCAAAGCCCCCCTTTTGCTAGAAAAAGAAAGCACTGGAATAGGTGCCAGAAGAGGATTTAAATGCCGTCGTTTCATTGCAATATATAAGCGTAACCTAATTGTGGTGATAAAAGTTAAGAGGACCCTGGACCGTGAAAGAAGATAGTATCTTCTTTTCCAAGAGAAGATATTAGTTATATAATATATAATATCTTCTTTTCCGAGAGAAGATATTAGTTATATAATATATACCTTCTTTTCCAAGAGAAGATATTAGTTATATAATATATAATATCTTCTTTTCCAAGAGAAGATATTAGTTATATAATATATAATACCTTCTTTTCCGAGAGAAGATATTGTTTCATTTTTATAGCAAAGAATAAGACGTTGACCATGTATTGGGCAAGGAGCAGCCTTGGCAGGGAGAGATGAAGTTTATTGTCATCTTCCTGAGCATGCAGGAAGATAAGGAGCGCTTGGTGCTGGATGGTGGACACCAAGGGTTAGGGCTTGGAAGGCCTAGGAAAGTTGAGGGGGACGTGAGGGCTGCTGCCTCCAGACATCACCCAAAGGAATGGGCTGGAGGAGCCACATAGGATGAGGATGGGAGTGGGCAGAGGATGGACCT
The DNA here is from genome assembly GCA_013400335.1 of Eurystomus gularis. Lineage (NCBI taxonomy): Eukaryota > Metazoa > Chordata > Aves > Coraciiformes > Coraciidae > Eurystomus > Eurystomus gularis. Next base: position 622,893 of record VZZY01016453.1, read on the forward strand.
GTGGAGGGAGGCAAAGAGACACATCCGGGGTTCCACAACTGCCTAGGACTGTGTTGGACCAGAGCTGTGCCACAACAGTGAGACCCGGGGGTGAGATCTTCTCTGGGCACCTCTGGCAGTTGACTGCAACCACTAAAGAGTTAACTGGTTCCCTCCTGGCTGTGGTAATACTTGTGGCTGTCTGGGACCGGCTGTATTAACCTCTTCTGCAGCTAAATCTACTCTAGCAGTGGCAGGAGAAGACAAAGGATTCTTGGAAAAAAAAAAAACCTCCGAGGCTGGATGGAGTAACTCTGCTCTGCAGAATATGGGACTGTCCAGCCTGACTGTCTCCCAGAAAAATAACATCTCTTGTAGAAGACAGGAAGGAAGGGAACGCAGTGCTGTCTGCGCTCCAGGGCTATGTCCTTAAATCAGTGAGCCTGAATTTACAGAAGTGAACCAGCCGTCAGTTCCCTTGTAGGGATTTTTTAAAAAGCAGCAGCCTTCTTTTACATCACTGGCCTTGTCAGGGCAGCGCAAACAATGGGTCTTTTTCCACCGTATTACCTGGCTAGAAAGAACAAATAAGAAACATATGAAAAGATTTTTTTTTCCGAGCAAGCTCTCCCGCAGGAGGGCAGGGAGGAGCCCTCGTCTCTCATTTGCTGGACTGTCTGGAAGCTTCAGCCTGGGACCTGATGGCAGGATTTCAGTGTTGATTTTCAGGGATTTGGCAGGTATCTGTTTGCTTCTTCTCCCCTTCCCACCTCCGCCACAAAATCTTTGGGCCTATCTACTTGTTTCAGTCACGTTTAATGAGCCGCAGAAGTTTTAAATATGCCAAATTGTATTAAAAGAACAAGTGAAAAGGAAACAAAAATTAGCTTTTTGTTCCAGCTGAGGGAAGCGCTGGAGAATGAGCTCTCTGCCTGAAGACACGCTGGCGAACACACCGAGAAGGTCCCATGGGCAGAGAGCATCCATGGGAGCTCACGTCAGCTTAGATACCAAAGTCAACCCACCTTGGGCTGGTGGTAGATAAAGCTGCTTCAGTTCCGGTGCTGATGGAGATGCTCTTTCTAAGCATAAGCAGATTTTTTGGATGTTTAAGTTACCTCCTTACGGTATTAATTTGTAATCGCAGTAACAGCAGAGTGACTGAGCTACGAACCGCGTGTTAGTGTCCCTGGTAGGACATGCTAGTTAATCACGAGATATCTACTGATCTAACTCCATGAAAGATTTTCAAAAAGAATGATTGGAGCCCTTCACCCAGCCCAGTTTAAACGCCACAAACCATTCGTCTCTGCTTTGTTCGTCATTGAGCATTCAGATCCAAAGCGGTTCAATCAGCGTGTAGCAAGCTGGATTGAGCTGCCTTTAAGCCATTTATCCACTTACAGAAGCCCGTGGGCTAAACAGCTTCTTCACTGGCCAAAACCACCTAAAATTCCATCGCATTCTTTTGCTCTCCTGACTTCCAGACGTTGTAATATAAGATAATTAATCCTGATGCAGCTCACGCGGCGGTTTGCGGCGCTTGTTGGCATTGCTCTGTTGCTCCAAGCAGAAGTAACTTGCATGGTTGCTAAACAAATTGACTGCTTAGAATTGTTTAGAGGACTCATTTTTCTTTCAGACCACTCTTTTCTTGGAGGGCTGAAAAGCTCTCAGGAGGCTGCTTTTTATTGCATCTATGGGCAGGCAGAAATATGTTGGGGGGACGCAGAGTTTCTCTTTACTTCATTTGCATAAAAATTCAATTCAGACTATTTTCCTTTTCCTTCGCTGCTTTCCATATTTCCTCTCCTCAAAGACAGCAGTAGAAAAATCAAACCAATCAGAATTCCGTTAAATTGGTGCGTGTCATAACTCGGCAATGTCTTTCACGCATAGGATCCTGGGGCCGAGATCTGTGCCCTGATATTTTCATGTGGAGCATGGAATACTTGGACCTGGGGAGAAACCATTGACTTTGGGTATTGTTGTCTAGATAGACTTGAGGAAGAAGTTCTTTAATACGAGGGTGGTGGAACACTGGGGCAGGTTGCCCGGAGAGGTGGTGGAGGCCCCATCCCTGGAGACATTCAAGGTCAGGCTTGATGGGGCTCTGAGCAACCTGCCCTAGTTGGAGATGTCCCTGCTTGTGTAGAGGGGTTGGACTAGATGGCCTTTAGAGGCCCCTTCCAACCCAACATGTTCTGTGATTGTTGTATTAAGATAAACTATACATTACAATCAGATGCTATCCTGTGTTCTTGGAAGGTGACAGAAATTTTTGAGCTGTCTGAATTTGCTCACTGCTTGTGCTGCTTAACAGGGCAAAAGAAAAAGAAAAAAAGATTGGAAGTTGGAAATCTGGTTTCCTGATCCTTTCAGATAGATTTCATCTGGCTGCCAGAACTAGTCGAAACGTTTATAAATATAGTTCTTATTTTGTTTTGTTTTGGTTTTTTTGTTAATAAAGGTGCGGGACATTCTGGCAGCTTGAAGTCAAGCTCTTTTTCCCCCTAAAATCAGTCATTTTGGGTGATTTCAGGTAAAACAGCTCTCCGTGGTCTTCCATTTTCAGGTATCCATTTTATTCATACTTACTTTCTCTAAAGGTCGGGTCTCTGCCCCTGTTTTGGTAAAGAATGCACACAGTGGCTGTGTAAACTGTCTCAAACACTGTCTAACATCGAAATAAAAGAACATTTCCCCTATTCCTTCATAATTCCATTACTTCTGGGAATTCCAACACCGCTAGACTTCAAGGAATTAGTATTTCCTCTATCTTTTGTATCCCTTTGCCTATTATCCCTTGAAAAACCCTAGCAGCTTTCCCATCTAGGTTTTGTGGCCCCTACTCATCACAGAAGGTACAATCTATACCAAAAATAGAAGAAATACTTACTGGTGGTGCTTGGGCATCCGAGCTGAGGGGATGGGGAAAACCTGCGGGCTAAGGTGGGATTTCTTTTGGATTTCTTTTGCCACGTCCTCCATCACACGTCCTCCATGAGCCGTTCTGCTCTGATGGCAGATAACAAGTGGCCCACGGGCCTACGCAGCTTTGTTAGTGGATTTTTATATTTTTAATACGTTTTTCCTGTTGCTTCAGTCAGAGGACAGTGTCACTTAGGGATTGCTTTTGTGTCTGCTTCAAAACCAGTGAGAATAAATCCATACGACTGTTTGGAGCAGGCATATGGTGAAAATATAATTAAAAATATCATTAAATGCCATGGTTACCGTTCTATATTTCCTTATTTAGGGTCCGTGATCTCTTTTGAAAGCCTTGCTTCTTTACTGCTTCATTAAATACTGTGGTCTCCTCCCAGCTCCCTCCCATCTCTATTTAAATAGATTGGACAGATCGTGTTGGCTTTCTCCTGGTGATGATGGGGACCAAAAAGTCATTTAAACATATCTGGCAGGCCATACATCTTAATACTCTCTGGTAATAATTCAACAGAAAAAAGAAGTCTCGTGACTGCAGGCGAAATGAAATGAAATCAGGGCTCTGTGCTCCCTGTGGGCCAGAATCCCCTTGTCTCACTTGGTGTAAGTGAGATGGGCATTTGAGCCGTGTAATCAAAAAGCAGGAATGATGTTGGTGGTTCTTCACTGGCGAGCAGAAGTACTGCAGAGGTATCGCTGGTCGCTGATGTGCAAACCCTCTGGAAGATGCCAGCCGTACCTGGGAAAAACTTAGAATCTGCTTTTCCAGCAATAAACAGGAGAGAAACCGAGAGCAAGCAGGGATGACAGGCGAAGGTGTTCCCATACCAGGAGAAATCAAACGCGTTGCTCATCACCGCTGTTGAAGAAGCTGAGGTATAAACAGGGCGCAGACAGTTTTATTACTGTGCCATCAAACCCTGCCCAGGGAGATTTAAGGCATTATTGCTGGAGGTAGCAGTCAGCATAGTCAAAGAAGCATCTAACTTCAGTGAAGAAATTATCTAAGCTTCTTGCTACAATAAAATTTATTTTCCCGGCATTAAATAAAAGGGGAGGATGTGTGGCTAGGACAGGAGACGAGCCACCCCCAGCACGCTCCGTGCTGCTGCCTGCTGTCACTGGGCTTTGGTTTCAGCTGTAAACTTTCCGTAGCAGTTATGTTGCTGTCTGGAGCAGGAGCTTCTTCTGGGCGGCGTTTATTTATATGAGCCACACAAATCCTGCGGTGTCCTTGCCCAGCTTGTGGCACGCCCAGCAGTGTCCCTCAGGGCTCGGTCTTGTTTAATATCTTCATCAATGACCTGGATGAGGGGATCGAATTCACCCTCAGTAGATTTGCAGATGGCACAAAATTAAGTGGAGGAGCGTTGATCTGCTTGAGGTTAGGAGGGCTCTGCAGCGGGATCTGGACAAGCTGGAGTGATGAGCTGAGGTCAATTGGATGAGGTTTAACAAAGCCAAGTGCTGGGTCATGCACTTTGGTCACAACAGCCCCCAGCAACGCTACAGGCTTGGGGCAGAGTGTCTGGAAAGCTGCCTGGTGGAAAAGGACCTGGGGGTGTTGGTTGACAGCCGGCTGAACATGAGCCAGCAGTGTGCCCAGGTGGCCAAGAAGGCCAACGGCATCCTGGCCTGGATCAGAAACGGTGTGACCAGCAGGAGTAGGGAGGTGATGGTGTCCCTGGACTCNGGAGACTGAGAGGAGACCTCATTGCTCTCTACAACTACCTAAAAGAAGGTTGTAGCAAGGCTGGTGTTGGTCTCTTCTTCCAAATTACTAATGATAGAATGAGGGGAAATGGCCTCAAGTTGCGTCAGGTTTAGATTAGATATTAGGCAGAAATTCTTTACCGAGAGAGTGGTTGGGCACTGGAACAGACTGCCCAGGGAGGTGGTGGAGTCACCAGCCCTGGAAGCATTTAAAAAACGAGTAGATGCAGCACTTGAGGCTATGGTCTAGTGGCTAGAGAGATGTTAGGATGAAGGTTGGACTTGATGATCCTGGTGGTCCTTTCCAACCATAATGATTCTATGATTATGCATGGCTGGATTGCACACACAGTGCTGAGCACAGCAGGAACCTGACTGCCCAAGCGTGCTTCTTAACCAGGTATATTAAATTATTATAACCTCACGTGCATCAGAATTTTAGCTTGGAGACCCAGTTTTGTGTTAGATGTATTATACGCAGCCCAGCAGCAGAGTGGACACCAGGGGCTCGGATGCTCCAGGCAGGCTCTGTCCCTGTGGCGAGGCTGGCGTCCATCCCCGTGGCCTCAAGCCCAAGAGCATCGGTTGCCAGCGATGGCAGTGGTACTGTTTTGAGGTGTTGAGATGCAAAGGGACACGTAACATTGGTGGAGCTGGTGGCACTATTGGAGTTAGGAGGGCTTTTCGAATGTGCAGCCAGCGTAGGTCTAAAGTGAAACTTGGGGCTGCCGTGCTCCCCGTTACAAAGAGATGGGAAAGCAGCCGTGGCCACCAAGGCGCATCACGGGTGGTGATGCCAGGCAGCCCCTTCCACGATTGGTTTTGCTACTGTGAGCTAATTTCCAGTATGGTCATTAATATTTGTTCTGTTCCTTCCATTAAACGCTTTCTCCGTCACCCCCTGCTCTCAGGCTCGGTGGGTTGAGGAACTTGATCCACTTGTAAAAAGACTCAGTGATAGAAAAATCCCAACTTGTTCCAGGCGTCAGATCTGATGTCGGATTCTGCAAGTTCTTTTACAAGTGTTTGTGTGGTTGTAAAGAAAAAAAAACAACAAAAGCAACATCAAAAAGCTCCCTACAAGCAGAACCCTGAAATTAAAATGACAGCAAAGGAGAATAAAGGTGTGAGAAAAGGAGATTTTAGCTCTCTTGTCATTTTAGAAACTTCATTATCCAGTTATGGGCTTTGATATTGCTATTGATTTCACATAGAAGATACTCAGATACCACAGTGCTGCGAATCAGATAAAACCCTAAGACAGATCACTGCAAAAATACAATGAGGTGATGGTTACAGCTTACATTTGTAGTGAAAACTTCCCCTAATAGATAGAAGCCTGTAATAAAAGTTCTTCTTAAATGAATTATTACTCGAGGAATTTCTGATTAATATAAATCCCCTCTTATGTCATACTCCAATTAAATTAGACAGGATATTATCTTATGTGAGATTGTAATTAACTAAACTGGAATTTGGCCAAGTAGCCGTAATTTATACCTGGACTTTGAAGAGATGTATGAGAATTTCAATATTCGCAGCTGATTGAGAACTACCTGAGTTTTCCATTCATCCAGAAGACAACGTTTTGCTTTTCATTCACAGCTAACACGGTAAAACCGAATTAGGACTTTTCTGGGACTCCCACTTTAAAGTTTCCCTTCTTCCAGGTATTTCTGTGGTTGTGAAACATCATTTTAGGTATTTGTTTAAGGGGTGGCATTTCAGCCAAGTGGGGTGGCAACAATAACAAGGTAAGGGCAATATTTTGTGCGTGTGCCCCTGTGTCTACACCGGAGCTTTGCGGGCAACCAGCCCAGCTGAGAGCGAGCTTGAAGTCAGAAAGATAAAAAAAAATATCTCTGGAATCGATACTTTTTGAATTAGGTTTCATTTGATAGGATTAAAAATGTTTCGTGAGTGACCCAGAGGAAAAAATATAGACTGGAGGCAAAGTAGAAATTATTATTTACCTAATAACTTGCAGGTGTCCAGCAATATTTTGAGGCAAATGGTGAAGTGCCGGTTTCCGAGCGTTATATATGAGGAGGTTCAAAGTGTTTTGTTTTCGCTGTTGTGTGGTTGGTTGATTGTGTGGGTTTTTTTTTTTAAGTTGCTGGAGAACTCTCGAAATAACTGCCTTCTTTCTTGGAGATGAATACCTTTATAAACATGATTTTTAGTAGTTCTGCAATGGGAAGAACATCGTGTATTTTCGAACGTACTTTTAAATCATTCTAGTTGCAGGCTGAGCACTTAAACAACCCAAATCTACGATAGACCAGTATAAATGAGCGCACGAGGTAGCTGGACCATGGTCTGCTCTCACAGCATGGCAAGCCAGTTATGGATCTCTACGGGGCTTAATAGATTTGTCACGGACTTAGCATTAATAGCAGCGTAATGCGGTTCAGCTCTACTCATCACCGTGGTATTTTATTTCTTCACTGTGGGTTGGCCGCAGTGGAGCTGGCAGGTCTCTGGCTCTGCAAGGATGCTCTTGGCACTTTGGGGTGAAGGAAGATTGCTCCGGCATGGCCATGGAGGGAGGAAAATTCTTGAAAGCTCTACTGTTTTGCATGTGTTTCCTGATTATGTAAAAGTAGTCCTTTGTGTAGGCCTGGGGTGGGATTCCCTATGTGGGAACGGCTGTATTTTCATTTTAAGACAGTATTAAGGTCCAAGTCATACGCCTGAAATCGACACCATGAGATCTCTTGTTCACGGCAGCTTGTTACTGTCAGCACCAGAGGCAGTTTATAACCTCAGAGAAGAAAATTAACCAAGATAATACTCAAAGATTAACAACCCCCCCCCGCCACAAATGGTTAAACCTGTCAGCATATATTTGCTTAGATCCCAGTGAATAAAAAAGCCTATTGGTTCTTTGTGTCTTTAATAAAAAATAAATCCCCTTTCTCACCTGGCAGCTGGCAGCAACAGGGAACTTCACCCTTCAGATTATCGCTTATTGAATCTCCAAGAATGGAATTGTTCATTATGTGTGTCAGCTGTGGTTTACCAGAACACTTCTGCCCCTCCAGGAAAGAGCTGATTGCTGTAAACATACAACTGATTTAGTCAAAAATTTGAGAAATCCCAATGCAGTCCTAGAGCCTGTGAATTCCTCCTTTCCTTTGAACGTTATCGTAGACAACTGATTAATATGAGTGTGTGGCATTGGCTGCCCATCACCCATGAAACAGATTTGAAGATGCAGATATATTTTTAATTAACAGAACTCTTTGTGGATATGGCTTATGTCAAACTTTCCCTTTTTCTCCTCCCATATCCATACTGCTTCATCCAAGCACTCAGTTCATGTCTCCTCATTTCTGTGTGTATCCCAAACAACCAAACCTCCGCTCAATCTAAAAGGCCAATGCTCATATCAGAAGAGGGAGATTTGATTTTTTAAATGACTTAATACCCACGTAAAGACCTGTCCTCTTGGTGCTTCTCTTGGGTTCCTCCAGCTCCACATCCAGGTGCTGTTACTGGATGCTCCCTCTCTTCCCAGATGGTCTGGCCTCCAGACCACCAAAGAGAACACCACTTAACTGTGAATATTTTAACACAAATTACCTCATTTGTAGCGTGACTGTTAGTTCCTTCCATGGATGACATCCATGGAAACTATTTCAGAGCTGGATGATCACATACTCTGTAGTACACACGCTACGAGGCTTATTGGAATGCCTTGATTCAGTGGAGGATAATATTTAAGAAGCAGCGTGTGGGGTTCTTTGGCAAATATTTTACATGAAAGCATATAACTGTGAAGCTACAGGAGAGGAATCTTAGGAGGATTCATATATCAGACCTGAAAGCCGGATAAAGATTCAAATCCTAGCTCGTTCAACATGACACCGTCCTTTTTTACTCTTTAATGATTGTGGAAGATAAATGCTGTGACAGTAGCTTGTGTAGTATGAGAAATCTTGTAACAATACGGAAAGGTGGTTAGTGGAAGTCCCAGCAGGAATGTATTCTTCACAAATTGCGAAGGGATTTACGAGGATGAGGGGAAGGAGCGGAGCTGGATGTTCTGGGCATCAATTAAAGGACTTGGTGGGACGTGTGTCTGCGTTGCTGGGGCCTGCCAGGGTGGTGCTTCACAGGATGTTCACAGAAGGCTTCTGTGTTGGAAAACGAGGATATTTATACAGTGTTTTTGGAGAACTTGAGCCTGTGGCTTTCAGGAGAAGACTGAACATGGGATTGAGGTTTTGGGAAAGATGTTTTCTGACGTCTTAGAATGAATACGGTGCAGAGATCCCCTGATCTGGAGACAGGCATCATGAGATTTTGTACGTGGTGCTGTAAGCAGCTGGTGAACAGTCATACAGAGATGGAGCAGGGTTTATTACATTGATTGCATTTTGTTGAGTGCTCAGCAATGGAGGTGGAAAGTGCTGGGTTCCTGGATGCCTGAATTAACACTTATTACACTCTATGTAGCCAGCTGCAGCAAAATAATTATCTAAGCCTCATATATGTGTGTGTCCAGCTGTGTATATATATATATTTAAGGGTAATTTAAAATTCATAATCCTAATATACGAACCTTCCACATTTTTTCCAAGGCATTCTGTTTCAACCTTTTACAGAAACGGGAAAATATTTATTTTACGAACGTCCATATGATGTGCACACGTTAAAAACATTTGGTGATGTAGAAGCAAGAGCTGCGCACAGCAAAGAGCCGCCCCAAAGCCCTCTCAGACGTTCTGGTGGCATTTTCGTTTCATAAATTAAGTGCTGCAGAACCCGTAGCAAAAATAGTTGGTTTAATTGGTAAAAATTTTTGGCCAGGTATGGATTGCAAGCTGTTTTCTTCTTGTCATCCAAGCCACGATGGTGAGAGCCTGCGTGTAACCCACAGCTGCTTTCTTACTGCTCATTCATTCTAGGACAGTACGACTGCTGTAGGACCCTGTGTATTTTTCTTATCTCATACGCAACATTGCTGTTTGGGGTAAATATTAGGTTGTTGCTAATGGGCTTCAAATTCATTTCAAGTTTTCCAGCTGCGTATTTCATTTATTTGGCGAATGGGAAGTACCGCTGCAGAGAGCAGAGCGGTGAGCTGGCAGGTTTCACTCCTGCATTTTGCATTTAAGCAAAATTAATTAATGAAATGAAAGTTATTCTAGTTCCCTTTTAGGGCCTTAACATAGAGATCTTCTGCTGTGTTGCACCTGGAGATAGGTCCAAGGGTGGGGGTGTGCGAAGGCCGTTCGCTGACTGAATTTGCAGATCAAAAGTAGGTGCCCAGAGGTGGGCAGAGGTTGGTCCTACCCCGCAATAAAGAGCCGAGCTGTCTTCAAACATGAAATCCGACCGTTCAGGGGGTTTCTCCTGCAGATTGGATAGAGGAATTAGGGTTCTTTGTTCAGGGATAAGAAAGGAAAAAATGTGCGTGTCAGAAAAATGCATTCACATCTTTATTTTTCATTTGTGCATGGAAAGGATCAATGAGAACAAATGCTTGGTGCAGACGTTACAGATGATAAATTATTTTGGATATCTCTTCCACAAAGCATAGGGAGCAAACAAGACCCAGTGGATAACTATGCCAGTGTTTCAGGAAAAATCTGAAAAAAAAACCCCTATGGTTCTTCCCCAGTCTAAAATCCACAGAAAGAAAAATAATTTATTTCATCTCAAGCTGAGAGTTTTACCTTTTAAAAACCGACAAACTGATTTACAAGGTTTCTTCTCTAAGTCCTTTAAAGTAAATTACCTGTCACAAGGGTCGCGGATCCCTGTCTGCATGTTTGAATAAAACGTGTAACAGATTTATACCATTAATAATGGGGCTGTCTCGGAAAGCTCTCAATTTGCAACAGGAAGAGTGGGAAGATGGCAGTTTGGTTATTTAGCACCCTGCCTGTCCGTCTTCTGAAGTTCTGAGAAGAACTTGGCTGCTGATTATTAAGTTGTCCTCAAAAGCATTGACCTTTCCAGGAAAGCCTAAAAATTCTGGTACCTGACCGGAGAGTTAGGAACTGGCAAAAACTTTGGGTGGAAGAGGAGAGAGCTTGGAGGAGTTGGGTGGTCCCATGAAGCAGTGCCTCATCATTGGATTTTCTTTTTTCTCCCTGACCCAAGAAAACCTGCCATGAAAGCTCCACTTTTTTGTGCCACTCATACCTATTTCACTGAACTGAGTAATTTTATCAGAAAAGTGTAGGAGGAGAAATTTTTTGACATTCCCAACTTTCCCCATCCGAGGAAGGAGAGTCCATCTGCCAGTGGTTGTTTCTGTGGCAATCTCCATACAGGAAAGTTCTCATGCAATAGGATTAAGCAAACATTGTGAGAACGTGGGAGCAGTCTTGTCTTCATCCCTCATGGATTTTATATGAATTCAGAGTATCCTCTTTAGCCCAACCATGAAATATCTTCCAGCCATCCTGGCATCTCCTCCTCTTTGGATACCCTCCTGTGGTGATCCAACCGTGACCCCTCCCAACATCCTAATTTCAGAGGGGGACCTCCCTGGCCTCAGCTGTCCTCCCGTAGGACTTTCCAGCCCTACCTCCCCAAAACCAGGTGTGCCCATAGCTGCCCACGTCCCAGTCTGTATGGCTGAGGTAGGTGCTGAGCAGATGAGGTGAGGATTCACGTTTTTATTGTCTGCCTTGATTCTTCCGTCACCAAAAAGCTCCAGATCAGCTGCCTGATTCAAGCCACGTGGATAAAATTTGTTACCCTTCCTGCAGAAACAGAAATAATGAAATTGCTGTTTTAGAGCCTCTTCTTTAATGAAATACACTATCATCAGACTAACATTGTATCTCTGCAGAAATTCATATACTCGTGTGTACATCTCTGAAATTAGACTGGAGCACTTGAAATAAAAGCCTGCACTTTATGAACAGCTCCAGCTGGGGCCAGCTGTAATGATACTTCTCTATCAGACAGAGATGAGTGTCACCACAAAATAGAAGTAGCTGCTCTTCCATGCGTACGGAGGCTATTGTTTTATATAAATGCGTGTTGCAGAGCCCCGGTGACACGGCCTTTCTATCTTACTCATCTGAAAGGAGTTTACATTTCATTCTCGTTTATCTGTAAACAATCCACACAGCTCCATGGCAAGTGGGAGATGGATGGAGTCACTGATGGGAAATTGAATGCAGATCTGAAAGGCGTGCAGAGACACTCAGATCTACATTGTCTGTTTGGTTTTTTTACTCCACCGGCTTGCTAGAAGCTTGAACAAAAGCGTCGTTGTCTTTTGATGAAGCAACAGGTCGTACACGGGCAGAGCTGCCTGCAGGAACAGGAGCGCAACGTCTCAGAGCTGGTCAGCAGCTGCCATGAGTCCGTACCTGAGCTGTGTCTTCTTGAAGCTATCAAAAGAGAGCACAGGCCGTGGTTTGAGGAAGTCAGACCTTTCTGTCCTGCAGGAATGAACATCTTTTTGCCCACCTTTGCTATTTCTCTTTGCTCAACTTATGGAGTTCCTGTTGACCCATTTCTCCAACGGATCAAGGTCCCTCTGCACAGTTCGTAAAATTTCTTCTGACCTGCACCCGTGGATTGCTGGGTAAAATCTGGCTTGTAGTAATCCAATTTTTTCAAAGTACATCATGATGCTTTATTTTTCTCTCTTGCTATTGACATCATTATGCCCTGATGCATCTTTGGGATGAAAACCATGCCTGGAGTTCACAGCCTGTGCTACCACCTTGTGCCTTGTGGAGGATGTAGTTACACCAGGTTGGAAGACTCATATTGATGTGAGTTGGCAAACTTTGAGAAAAAGTAAGCTGAAACCACGTCAGACATCTTTATACCGGTATAGATGACGTAAACTGGAGAGACCTTCTGCAAGTGTCACTGATGGGATAAAAAAATTACAATCTGAACGGGAATAGTCCAGCCTGAGGTCCAACCAGGTCTGAGGATGGTCCTGGCCATCCTGCTGCTTCTGCAGGGTAAGGAGAATTCAGTCCTAGATGAGCTCTACAGCATTTTCCTGTGCTGGGCAGTCACTTTGCCAGCACTGATGTTGGAGAGTCACACGTGTATTATCTACCCCGTGGCACAGCTGTAGTTAACCAAAAAAACCAGAAGTAAGGTAAAACCACAGACAAGCCTGAAATTGTTAATGCATTCTAGAACATTTTAATGGAATACCAACATTAATAAGACTGTTTCAACACTATTAGTAGTCCCGAAGTAGTATTTCTGTATTGTGCTATTTAATGAAATATCAGTGCTGGGTATTTGGCTTATTTGCAAACCGGGATCTGAATCAAAAAAACCCCCACTTCCAGTGGAGTAAGAAATAAGGCATGCATAGAATATTAAATTTCCCCAACCATTTATATTGCATTATTTTTAATTACATTAGCTCTCCTGCCACGATTTGTTTGCGCTGCTATCTTCCGTTCCAAAAGTGTAACAGTCCTTTTTGGTATGTTTTATATGTGCATAACTTAACGGGGAAATCTGTTAGATCTTTAAACAGAAACCCTAATTCTAATAATTGTGCGTGTTCTTTGGCGAGCTGAGGTTGCTTTGGCTGTTGCTGATTGCACTGCTCAGTTCACGCTGTGCTGAGGATTTCACAGCGAGTGCTCTGCTGGCCAGGAAACTGTTATTTTCCTAAGGAAATAACTGAATGTGGCTTTAAAATGGATGCACCAGAAAGGTCACCTCCGCTGCTGATGGAGAAGGGGAAGTTCAGTGAGGGGGGGTGATGATATATCACAATTAAAAATGTGAAACCATAGAGAAAGATGCACCTTTGGTATTGACTTGGCCCTGTGCAGAATCAACCCAGTGATTTATTTTCTCGGTTGCACCAACTTCTAGTGCGTATGGTCGCTACCACAGGCTTTTGGCCAAATGTCATATTGTATGTAACGTGTGGGTAACATCTATGCCTTGAGTACTTTGGGGCACTGCAGTATAAGAAAGACATTGAGGTGCTGGAGCAGGTCTAGAGAAGGGCAGCCAAGCTGGTGAGGGGTCTGGAGAAACATGTCTTACAAGGAGCGGCTGAAGAACCTGGGGTGGTTTAGCCTGGAGAAGAGGAGGCTGAGGGGAGACCTCATTGCTCTCTACAACTACCTGAAAGGAGGTTGTAGAGAGGTGCGGTTGGTCTCATCTCCCAGGTAACTAGCGACGAGAGGAAGCGGGCTCAGGTTGCGCCAAGGAAGGTTTAGATTGGATGTTAGGAAAAATTTCTTAACTGAAAGAGTGATTAAGTGTTGGAACAGGCTGCCCAGGAAGCGGTGGAGGCCCCATCCCTGGAGGTGTTCAAAAAACATGTAGACATAGCACTTGAGGCCATGGTCTAGTGGTCATGGTAGTGTTGGGTTGATGGTTGGAGTTGATGACCTTAGAGATCTTTTCCAACCTTAATGATTCCATGATTCTATGTTACCTTGCAGTAATGTAAGATGAAGTGATACCTATAAAATGTGAAGCTTGCTTGCTTGGTTGATATTTAGATTAAGCTATCGTAATTTAAAATTAGACTATTCTAATCTATTAGAGCCACACGCAGAGCTGCTGATTTAATTTCATTACCTTATTACTTGTCCATTCATGTAGCATATATGGCCCTTTCTGAGGAGTGTGACACTAATAATGTGACTACAGAGAAAAAGGAAATGAGCATTAAGATTTGATGTGGTTTTTCTATTGATCCTCCATTAGATGTTTTCAGGGGTCTGCTGCTAACCGGGGTGGAAGTTCTGGACAGGGGAAATGAGCTCCTCAGGGTCTCGGAAATCAAAATTGCATTTAGCAGCTGTAGGGTTTAAGGAGATTTTGAGGAAACCTTCCTTGCTGTTCCCAGCGGTCTAATACGTGGCACTGTATTGTAGAGAAAGAGGTAAATTGGTCCCTTAATCAGGTCGGATTTGATGATTTTGATAGAAAAGTGGATTGTTTAGGACTTCGAGTGTCTGACCTGGGAGCATCAAGTGATGAGAGGAGTTGTACTCCCGTGAGAATGACCTTGCCCAAACTTAGAGGCAAACCTTACTTTTAATAATTAACAAAATAATATTGATCCCTGCCATATAAGTTTGGGTCTAGATATGCTGCTGGAGAAGTAAAACCATTCTTTGTCCTGTTTTCCGTTTGCTGTAGAGGATTTTGAGCTGTTTTGAGATGCACCTGGGTGGTAGTTTCCTGCTGTTGCTTTGGAAGTTCACTCCATTTTACCCCAGTGTGCACTTTTCCCAGTCTTTTCTGGACTGTGCAAGCCTGTGTCAGGGGTTTTTGTGTCCTAGGAGCTGGAGAGGGTTTTTCCTTCTCTGTGGGTTGAGTCCATCTATAGGAAACACCCCATGTCCTTCCCGTGGGATGCAAAGCACCGGTGCAGCATCACTGTTACTCTCAAATGCTCTTGGATCTCAGACTCCTTTTTATTATAAAACCATTTTATTCAAAGCCGTGCAATTAGGAGAAAGAAAAAAAAAAGTCCAAAATCTGTAATTTACCTACCAAGTAATGTGCAATATTCGCTCCTGGATTTGGGGTTTCTCTGTACTCACGCAAACTAAATGAGAATAAAGCTGTAATATCCAGCCGGGCATTAGTGCTGAATTGCTGCTTTCCATATATTGCTGGAATTTAAACACTACGCAAGAGCCATAACCAGAAAGTTAGAGGCACGCTCTGCTTCAGCAGCTAATTAGATCTTGGAGCCTTGAAGTAACCTTCTCTGGGTTTTGTGCAAGGTACCAGTGAGCAGAAACTCCTGGAAATGTTGGGGTTTTTTTAAATTTCTGATGCAAATTACCATGAAATGTGCTTCATCAGGTCAAAGCAGTAAGTGTGGGTGACTTGATGCTCGAGCTGTGCAGATGTCCCCATCCTCCAAAGCCAAGGTGAGATGTGGTCACCGCGTGGTCTGGGCTCTGCTCCTCCCTGGGGGTTTGACGCCGCTGAGATGGAGGTTGCATGAGATGGTTGTCCTGACAACAAGGAGACAACCTGCATTGCTGGTGCATAAGTGGAAATTTGGGGTGATTCCAGGTGTTCTCAAAATGCTCCTGGGATAAAAGACGTTGCTCGACCTCTGTGGAGGTCCAGCCAACATCGAGTCACACAGTATAATGCCACTGACTTGCTAAGCAGAATTAGAAACGGCACTTTGCTTCTTCCTACCTGTAATTTGTGTACAGTTATTTGGGCACAGGAACTATTTCTGATTATTTTTCGTTGCAACGAATGAGAATGCCAGTAAGGGCAGGTGCCTCGCTGCGAGCATGGCCTGTGGCTTACTGCTGCGTCTCATCACAGGAGCATCTCATGGTGTCCTCCATCACAGACATGCCCTCTGCTAACATCTGAACATGAGGAAAAAGGGTGGCAGAGCCTGGCCCAGGCTGCCCAGAGAGGTTGTGGAGTCTCCTTCTCTGGAGAGATTCCAAAGGTGTCTGGACACGATCCTGGGCACCCTGCTCTGGGTGAGCTGCTGGAGCAGGGAGGTTGGATGAGATGATCTCCAGAGGTCGCTTCAACCCCCACCATGCTGGAATCCTGTGATTCCATGGCTGGATGTGTGCAGATTGAGGCTTGCCATGATGTTATTTGGTACAGATCTCTCCACCAGATCCTTCTGTTTCGTTGGGTGAAACCGTGGCAGCAGTGATGACCCTGCGTAGAGGGAAGCATGAAGCTTTCTCTTTAGAAAAAGAGCAGCAGTGCTGCAGGAGATCCTGGCCTGAGGTCAAAGCAGGGGCATGAACAGCTGTTTAAAATAGAGGTTATTCTGGAAACTATGGCAGGAAAAAGCTTTTGGCTTCTATTCAGAAAGGCATTGAAATGCGTGCCTGAAATCCTCCTGTATTCAGCACCTAGTTGAGCATTTGCCTGGGATCAAAACCCAAGCTCCTGCCGTGGCACCTCTGGGTCCGGAAGGAGCAGAGCAGGCTTGAGTGATGCTCCGATGAGGAAGAGGCACAAGAGCCAGTAGGGTTTTGAGTATTTCCAGAGATTTATGGGACAGGGTTTGATTTGTTAAGTCTACATAACCACAAGCAAAAAAAATACCCCAGATGGTGCTTTAACCAACTGAACATCAGCTGCACTAAAGCGATCAGTGGCGTGGGACATGAGCCAGGCTTGCACTTCATTTTGCTACCACTTGCTGTCACAGGAGAGACTTGAGATTGCTCTGATTGCTCCCACCCTGGAAGTGGCATGGGATGAGGAAGAGATGGGACCTCTCTCACATGAAGCTGCTGCTTGATGTTGTCCCAATGTGTGATGAGGACAGAGAGCCTCACACACTGCTGAGAACTTCAGACCTTGCAAACACCACTTTAACCTCTTCTTTGGGACCCGCCTCTCACTCAAAGGGACCTTTGAGAGCCAAGGGGCACTTTAGCTTGCTCAGATCTGGCTCCAGGCTGTCGGGAACTGCAGCATTGCAAGCCGAGCCGGAGCTGGTAGGTCTGACCAGGAGATGAGCTCTATGGGCTGCATGCGACCATATGGGGAGCATGGCCAGCCCCACCAAGCTGCCCCACTGAGCTGGCCACAGCAGCGGGGAGGAGAAGGCATCAGAGCCTGGGAAGCACCAGCTAACACTGCTGTGCTGCATCTCCTCTGCTGGAATGTCCTGGTTTCCACTGGGATAGAGTTAATTTTCTTCCTAGTTGCTGGTACAGGGCTGTGTTTTGGATTTAGCATAATAACGTTGATAACACGCTGATGTTTGGAGTTGTATCTAAGTAGTGTTTATCCTGAGCTAAGGTTTCTTCAGTTTCCCATCCTCTGCCAGTAAGCAGGTGCACAAGGAGCTGGGAGGGGACACAGCCGGGACAGCTGATCCCAACTGACCAAAGGGATATTCCAGCCCATATGACCTCATGCTCAGCATATAAAGCTGGAGGAAAAAGAAGGAAGGGAGGGCATTCAGAGTGATGGCAGTTGTCTTCCTAAGTCACCATTATGTGTGATGGAGCCTGGCTGGCCTGGAGATGGCTGAACACTCACCTGTGATGGGAAGTGGTGAATGAATTCCTTGTTTTCCTTTGCTTCCATGCGTGGCTTTTGCTTTGCTTATTTATCCTGTCTTTATCTCAGCCCACAAGTTTTCCCTCTTCTACTCTTCCAATTCTCTCCCCCTTCCCCTCTCAGCAATAGCTGGAGTTAAACCATGACATGGAACAAGCAGTGAAACAACCACCATGTGTGGATCCACCACTGCAAAGCAGACTGAATAAAAAAGAAACACAAGTCATTTTTGTAGAATCAAAGGATGGTTTGAGCTGGAAGGGACCTTTCAAAGTCTTCTCGTCCAACCCCCGTGCAGTGAGCAGGGACATCTGCAACTAGAGCAGGTTGCTCAGAGCCCCGGCCAACCTCACCTGCAATGGTTTCAGGGATGAGGCTTCTGCCACCGTTCTGGGCAACTGGCAGAAGACTTTGCACAACGTGTCCGTGGTGTGGTGAGGAATAATAAGAAGTAGTTTGCGAGTGTGGCCGTACCCCTCTTTGTCTCTGCTGAGCAGCGTGTCCCCAGAATGATGCTCCTGAGCTTAGCTGTGGCTTGGAGACAGCGCTCAGACATGGTGGACATTTGCTGAACGGTGCTTTGCAGCTCCTCACGGCAGAACGCGATCGCTGCCCAGACCAGGGCTCCTGGAGAAGGTTGTTAGTTGGATAATGCCATCCAGGGTGGAAGGTTTTCTGTCATATTTTTATACCTGAAATAACCCCGGCATCGGTGTGTTGGACTCAGCACATTAGTGTTTTGCCGGGTTAGGTATTTCATCAAGGCCTGGTATAAGCTGTAGCAGCAAAGCTCATTTTATGCCCCTATAAATGGCATGTGGACAAGGCGGATGTGCTGGGGGAGCTTATCGCTGCTGGACCGCTCTCAACAGACTCCTAGCAGGCACCTCTCTTCAATTTAGACTTCAGCCCCCAGCCCACTCGATACCCAGAAGACTTTTAAAAGTCTTGGAATAACTTGCTGAAGGCCTTTTATCCAGCACTGCTTTGAAGCATTTAATATTTAAATACCTTTAAATCGGCCTAATATTCTTATAATCGCCTACACATACTGTTCCCCAGGGTCGTTACGGATACCCAGCAGCCAACCACCCTGATGCTGGTCCTGGGTGTAGTGATGCCAAAAGGCAACGGTGGTTTCCCAGTAACAGGCAAAACCCTCTTTAAATCTACCCCTGGCAGAGGGGGGCAAAAAATGCAAAGCAAGATATACCCAGCTCTTCCGACAGCTCTTAAGGGATGAAATATAATTTGCATTTTTCTGGAGTAGTACAGGGAGTTACACTGCTATGTGAAAATGCCAACAAGGCTATAGTATTCCATTAATAATGAGCAGGGGATAAATTATCTGCAGATGACATTTTTTAATTGAATTGCAATTTAATATCCCGGTAATATATTACGATACTAAGAATATTAGGATGATTAAAATATATTTAAAGCCTGAGCCAACTGAAATGCTAAAATCCGGTGCTGGGTGGAGGGCACATGATGTATATATGTCTTGTTGAGTCTCAAAAATGGGCAGGTAATTCAGTGGTGTTTGTCTCTGCGGTGTCATAAAGTTCCTCTCTGATGTGTGCTTGAAGTCTATTTGTTGTCACTTCTAAATGTTTCTTCCCAACAACAGAGGTTCTGGGGGCTACCTTAAGTGCAAGCATAAACTATATTGTATTTTGCATACATCTAGCAGAATATATAGGTCATGATCGCATGGGAAAGCCTTAGTTCCTTCCCTGTTTCCTCCGGGAGAGGGCTGGGCACTCGGCATCAGAGCCGAAATCCTCTGGAGAGAGTGAGAAGGTTTCTGTTGGTGCTGATGAACTAGTGAGACTTGTTTATATGCGTTCAGGGTTGGTGATTCTCCCCGGGTGACTTGCCTAAATACCTCAAAGACAGCGCGAGATGCATAGTTAGGGAGCAGGCTGACTCCAGTGTGATGTAAATGACTTGTGTTTGTCCTGGAGATTTGGTGGATCACTTCAGCGGACCCGTCGTACGCTTCCATCTAGCTCATACAATCCCATCACGTTAATTACTGGCGGATAAAGCATTTGCTGTGGAAGCTGCAGGTAGGAAAAATATCGCCCTGGCCCATGGAAGCTGCTTTGCCTTGGTCACCTTGTCAGCTTGCTTCTTGATAGCAGAGATGCAACAGCCTGCGAATGCCAGCCACGTATTTTTAATATAATTATATATATCATATTCTGAATTTGTGTAAGTCCTGAAGCGGGCTTTCCTGCTTGGCTTCAATGGGAATAAAGGGCACACCTTTGACTGCATCCCTTAGGACAATACGCAGTATCTCAAGGCCAACATGGCATGGTGGATCCCAACCTCTTCCCACCCTCCACCTCCCTTCTTCCCCTTGTCCCTCTACTCTGTATCCAAACAGACCATCCTCCATGGAGTAATCCAGAAAAACAGCCCATCCTTCAGCTTTTCCAGCACCATGAGGTTCAGTCCTCGGGCTGAGAAGCACAACAACCTTCTGTTGCCGCAATCTATTATGAAATTTATTACGCCTTAATTGATCTTTAATCGTCCCAGCTTGGTTAGTGCTTATTTATTACCGAGTAACACGTGCTCCAGAACCCATTGAAATAAAACCTATTCCAGGAGCGAAACTGCTGACTGAAGACTCCCGCTACCAGTCACAGGGGAAAATAGCACCGACAAAATCCCATTAGATGAATGCCTATAAAGAAAAAGCCAGCCTTCTGTGAACGGAAAGATAAAATGCAGTCATAATTTAAACTGTTTGATACAGTAAACAGGAAGAATATGTTTTGCAAATTCCATACCACAGGGGGGATTCGCTCCCAATTTACTCACTGCGCAAATACCGGGCTTGGCAAAGAAAAAGTATCGCTTGTGCGTTTCCATTTTGGAATTAAATGGGTTTGGGGGGAAGGGCGTATCCTGAAGTGTGCTTTAGGGGTGTTTGTGTGCATTTATATAAAGAGGAATTCACACATTTCTCTACTGTGGACATCCGAAAGGCTGCTGCAGAGGCTGCAAACTCAAGAACTTGAAAGTCGTCATATGCCAGACTTCCAGTTAGGAAGAATTAAAATAAATTGGATTGCAGATGGTGGTAACAACCTCAGCCCTCTGGTTCTCAGCAGACTTTGAACCCTTGGGTTTGATCATGGAAGCAGGTGGCTGGTGTTGAAGCCTCAAGGGCTGTGGGAAGCTGGATGCGCTACGGGGAGAGCGGTGGAGGGTATGGTCCAGCTGCCACCTCGGTGATGGGGTTGGTGGAGCGGAGAGAGGGTTGGTCATGGAGAGAAGAGAGGGTTGGTCATGGAGAGAAGAGAGGGTTGGTCATGGAGAGGGGAAGGGATGCAAGGCTGGAAATGGAGGAGAGGACTTCATAGGAGGTGGGTTGTAGGGCCAAGACTTTGAAATAATAGCGTGGTTTCAGAAAGCGCAAGCCTTCAGAAAGGGCAAACAAGGCAAGAAAAGAGGAGGGTCTAGAAAAAAGATGGAGCTTTCCCCTCCTGCCCACCCTCCATGGGGCTCTGGGTGTTGATGTGTCTCCTGGCCAGGAGCAGTCTCTGCTCAACCCTTCCCACGGAGAGATTTTACTCCCAGTTCTTACACCTTTGCCAAGCTGAATCTGTCTGAGCTGAAATGCTCCATGCCAGGAACCTGCTGAAAATGAATTTGTCTTTTTTATTTGCTTTCTGGAAACTGTGGTGAGAATTGCTCAGCAGCTTTCGGTAACAAGATTAGAGAACTGTCCAGTGTTTAGTCCATGCTACAGAAAAAAAATCTTGTTATTACCACCACAGTGTGAAGCTTTAATACTGGATGTTCTGCAGTATTAGATTTAAACCTGGTAGTTGGGCTGCACTTGAAGTCAGGAAATTTTTTCCTGGGTTTGCCATTCATGTAAAATATTAACTAAAATCTAAGAAAATTGCAAGTCTTTGATGATGTTGCTTTGTAGGTGCAGGGCAAGACCGTCAGTAGAGAGAACCTAGAGGGGATAACATGGTTATCCCGTAATTCCTACAATTGTACAGACTTCTGGGAAGCTTCGTGTCATCATTTTTATAACAATCACGAAACAGGAATGTTTCCTTCTTCCCCTCCCAATTTATTTATTTTTTTATTTTCCACCCAGAATTACCTTGATAGTAAATTCCCACCTGGCAGAGCAGCAGGCGTCAAGTATAATCATTTATGACTCATTAGTGTGGTGCAACTTCCATGAATGAGGAAGACAAGGTTCAACAAGGCCAGCTGCTGGGTCCTGCACATGGGTCACAACAACCCCCTGCAACGCTCTAGGCTTGAGGAAGAGTGGCTGGAAAGTGCCTGGCAAAAAGAAAGGACCTGGGGGTGTTGGTCGACAGTCAGCTGTGCCCAGGTGGCCAAGAAGGCCGCCAGCATCCTGGCTTGGATCAGCACTAATGTGGCCAGTAAGACCAGGGCAGGGATTGTCCCCCTGCATTTGGCACTGTGGAGGCCACCCCTCAAATCTTGGGTTCAGCTTTGGGCCTCTCACTTCAAGAAGGACATTGAGGGGCTGGAGCATGTCCAGAGAAGGGCAACGAAGCTGGGGAAGGGTCTAGAGATGTGGGTTGGTCTCTTCTCCCAAGTAACAAGTGATAGGACAAGAGGAAACGGCCTCAGGTTGTGCCGGGGGAAGTTTAGGTTGGACATTAGGAAAAATGGCTTCCCTGAAAGGGTTATCAAGAACTGGACCAGGCTGTGGTCCACCAGGGCGGTGGTGGAGTCCCCGTCCCTGGAGGGGTTTCCAAGCCATGGAGATGTGGTGCTGAGGGACATGGTTTAGTGGTGACCTGGCAGTGCTGGGTTAACGGTTGGACTCGATGATCTTAAAGGTCTCTTCCAACCAGAAAAACTCTATGATTCTATGACAGTCACCTTGATGTGGAGGAATACAACATTTGCAACCTTCTGTTGTGCAGAGACGCTGGGATTAAAAAGTGCAGCTTTGGAATGATAAAGAAGATTTCTACACCACCTGCAAAGAGTTCAAAAGATTGAGGTTTGGTTTTCTCTAGGAGTTGAGAATCAGGATCTGTTAGGGATGTTGGAAAATGTTTGGGTCCTGGCACTTACTTAGACAAGGATATTGGAGGTGAATCGTGCTTTGGGGAACCGTGTGAGAATGAATTTCTGTGCCTCTGCAAACCCCAGCAGGTCAGGCTGGCTGCTGAGATCCCCTTTCTCCTTCTTCCCAGGCTAGAATAAATAGACTCTACGGTTTTTGAGGTGCTCACATATTACAGTACAAGGAATTTTCTAGGTACTGCTAGATGGAAATGTCCAATTTACTGAATTATTTCACTACGTGTTTGAGTCAGTGGCTTTGATCTCCGAGAATAAAGATCTGCTGGTGATGACAGGTTTCAGGGTGAGCCGGAATGAATCCTTCCGTCGCCGCAGTCGGGGATGGCTGATGGCATCTGACCATGACAGTGCCAGCCTGGTGAATAATTACACTTTTTTAATTATGGCTTCACTCAGAGCCTCACTTATGCCCTTAAACAGTGCTCAAAATTGCACTTCTAATTTGTGAAAAGCCCGGGAGCTGCGGAACACGTGAGAAAAGCAGGAGTCGTGGCTTTGTCATCTGAAGGGGAGGCTGACCCTTGTGTCCTATCAAATTTAGCCCTAAATATATTTTACCTTTATTGTAAAACGCCCTTCAGCCAGCACAGGAGTTCCTCATGCCCTGAGCTAATGCATTCAACAGCACAGGCTCTTTAAGGTGAGAATCGAATCTTGTTGCCCCTTGACAGAGATGGAAGAACGGCGTAATGCAACGGAACAGTTTCGAAATGCTAATACTCGCCACCTGCAACTTGATTTTATTTTTTTTCTTATTGCCTTTTTTTTTTTTTTTTTTTTTTTTTTACG